>JAIUJO010000145.1:145000-745000 GCA_023846275.1 Vanilla planifolia
TCCCTAATCCAACTCTTCATTCTCTTCTTCTTCTTCTTTCATTTCTTCTCCCTCTTCTTCTTCTTCTTTTTCTTCTTCCTCTTCTTCTTCTTCTTCTTCCACATTTCTTCTTCTTCTTCTTTTCCTTCTTATTCCCAATCTTCCTCTTCCTCATCTTCTTCTTCTTCCCCTTCTTCTTCTTCTCCTTCTTCTTCTTCTTTTTTCTTCTTCTTCTTCATCATCTTCTTCTTCTTCTTCTTCTTCTTCTTTGTCTTCTTCTTCTTCTTCTTCTTCTTCTTCTTCCTGTTCCTCTCATTCCTCTTCTTCTTCTTCGTATTCTACTCCTTTTATTATTTTCCTCTTCTTCCTATTTTTTCTTCTTCTTCTTCTTCTTCTTCTTCTTCATGTTCATTCTTTTTCTTCTATTACTACTGCTATTTCTTTTTCTTCTTTCTCTTTTTTTACACTGTCTTTTTCTCCTCCTTCTTCTTCTTCTCCTACTTCTTCTTCTACACCATCTCCTTCTCCTTTTCCTTCTCCTTCTCCATCTCCTTCACCTTCTTCATTCCATCTCCTTCTTCTTCTCCTCCTTCTCCTCCTTTTTCTTCTTCTTCTTCTTCTTTTTCTTCTTCTTCTTCTTCTTCTTCTTCTTCCTTATTTTTTCTTTCTTCTTTCTTCTTTCTTCTTTATTCTTTCTACTTTCCTCTTTCATTATTCTTCTTCTATCTTCCATTTTCCTTCTTCCTACCTCCTTGCTTCCTTCTTCCCTCTTTCTTCTTCTTTCTTTTTTCTTCTTTATTCTTCCATTTCTTCGTCTCCTTTCTTCCTTCTTCCTTCTTGCTTCCCCCTTCTTGTTTCTTCCTTTATTTTCTTCTTCCTTCTTCTTTTCCTTAATCACTAATCCTTAATCTCTAATCAATCCTTAATCATTAATCCCTAACTTTTAATCCCTAACAACTAATCCCTTATCTTTAATCTCTAATCCCTAAACTCTAATCTCTAATACTAAATCCCTAATCTATAATCCATAATCCTCAATCCCTAATCTCTAATCCATAAATCTAATCTCTATTCCCCAATCCTTAATCATTTATAAATAAATCCTAATCCCTAAACCCTAATCTTTTGTCTTTAATCCTAATCATAATCCTTTAATCTCTAATCCCTAATATCTAATCCTAAATCTTGCATTCCTAATCTTTAATCATTAATCCCTAATCTCTAATCCTTATTCCATAATCCTTAATCTCTAATCATAAATGCATAATCTCTAATCCTTAATAATTAATCCCTTAATTCTTAATTCTTAATGTCTAATCCCTAATCATTAATTCCTTCATTCCTAATCCTTAATATATAATCCTTAATCACAAATCCTTAATCCCAAAACCTAACAACTTATTTCTTATTCCTTATTCCTTAATCCCTATAACCTCAACTCTAATCCTTAATTAATCACTCTTAAGTCCCTAATCTCTAATATCAAATACCTAATCCTTAATCCTTCCCTCCCTAATCTTTAATCCATATTCCCTTATCCCTAGTCCCTATTCTTTCCTTAATCATTAATCCCTAAACCTTAATCCTTAACCTTAAATCTTAATTTGTCTCTTCTTCCTCTTCTTCTACTTCTTATTCTTCTTCCCCTTTTTCTTACTCTTCTTCTTCTTCCTCATCTTTTTCTTCTTCTTCTTTGTCTTCTTTCTCACCTGCTTCCTCACCTTCTTCTTCCTCTTCATTTTCATCTTCTTCCTCCTCTTTTTCTTCTTCATCTTCTTCTTCTTCCTCTTCTTGTTCTTCATCCTATTTCTTTCTTCTTCTTCTTGTTTTTCTTCTTCTTCTTCTTCTTCTTCTTCTTCTTCTTCTGCTTTTTCTTCTTCTTCTTCATCTTCTTCATTTTTCTTCTTCTTCTTCTTCTCTTTCTTCTTCTTCTTCATTGTCTTCTTCTTCTTCTTCTTCTTTCACTTCTATTTCTCCTTCTACTTCTTCTTTTTCTTCTTCTCCTTCTTCTTCTTATTCTATTTCTTCTTCTTCTTCTTCTTCTTCTTCATCTCCTTCATCATGTTTTTCTTCTTCTCTTCTTCTTATTCTTCTTCTTCTTCATCATCATCTTCCTCTTCTTCTTCTACTACTTTTTCCTCTTCATCTTCCTCTTCTTCTTCTTCTTTCTCTTCTTCTTCTTTTTCTTCTTCTTCTATTTCCTCACCTTCTTCTCTTTCTTCTTCTTCTTCATCTTCTTCTTTGTCTTCTCCTTCTTCTTCACCTTCTTCTTCTTCCTCCTCTTATTTTTATTCTTAAATCCCAAATGCCTAATCACTAATCTCTAATCCTTAATCCCTAATCCCTAATCCCTATTCCCTTATCCTATTTCCAAATCCATAATCCCTAATCCTAAATCCCTAATTTGTAATCCTTAACAACTAATTTCTTAATCCTACATCCTTAATCCCTAATCATTAATCCCTTCATCTTTAATCCCTTTTACTTATTCCTTAACCGAAACTCTTTAATCACTAATTCTTAATCCCAAAAACCTTAATCCTTAATTGCTAACCAATAATCCCTAATCCTTAATCCCTAACACCTAATCCCTAATCCCTTCCCCTTAATCCTTATTATCTAATCTCTAATCCTTAATCCTTATGCTCTAATTTTGAATCCCAAATTCCTAAGCATTAATCTCTAATCCTTAATATCTAATCCCTATTCCTTAATCCGTAATCCCTAATCTTAAATACGTAAACTAGAATCCTTAATAATCAATCCCTTAATCTTACATCCCTAATCCCTAATCATTAATCCCTTCATCCCTAATCCCTAATTCCAAATCCTTAATCCCTAATCTCTTTTACTTATTCCTTAATCCCAACTCTTTAATCCATAATCCTTAATCTATAAAACCCAAGACCTAAATCCTTATCCATAATCACTAATCCCTATTCATTAATCTCTAAACTTTAATCCTTAACACTTAATCCTTAATCTTTTCCTTCTTAATCCTTAATCAGCTAATCTTTAACCTCTAATCCCTAAACATTAACCCCTAATCCTTAATCCCAAAGACCTACCCTCCCTTTTCAATTCTTAATACTTAATCTCTAATCACTCCCTCCTTTATCTCTATTCTTTAATTCCTAAACCCTAATCCTTAATTCTTAATCCTAAATCCCTAATCCTTAACAAATAATCCCTTAACTTGTAATCCCTAATATCTAAACCCTAACCATTAATCTCTTCATCGTTAATCTCAAATCTCTAATCCTTAATCTCTAATCTCTAATCCTATCCCTATTACTTATTCCCTAATCCATATTCTCTAATCTTGAATCCCAAATCCATAAGGCTGAATCTCTAATTGCTAACTACTAAATCCTGAATCCCTAATCCCTAATCAGTCTCTCCCAAATCTTTAGTTTATATTCCCTGATACCTAATCTCTAATCCGTCATTCCTATTTAATTTGACTATTTAATTTGAAAAGCTCCTCAAGCAGAGTCCAACAACACTGATTTCAGATTGATCATGCATCAAGGAGCATAACAGCAAGATACCAAAGAAAAAACATAATCAATAATGAATTATTATTTAAATATTTTGCTTATACTTATATATATATTGAAAAATAATGGAAAAAATTAAATAAAATTCATTTAGCCAATCATAATGATATGAAGATCACTAGATATTTCGTTTTGATTTACATAGTAACATAATAAAATTATGACCAAGAAATTGAAGAATTAAGATAAATTATATTGAAAAGTTGTAATCCATGACACTATTGAGAATGAACTTAAACTCGAACATCAGTCACATATGATCAAAGCATGACATAAAATATGCCAAAATCCTACAAAATAATTTATAAATATATAAAGAAATACAAATGAATATTTAACTAGATAGTGCTCATAGATATTTGTTTTTCCCCTATCAGACCTCACTTGGAAATACTATAAGTTATTAGAATTAGTTAATTATTATTTTAAAATACATAAAATATATAAAAATAAAAATATAAAAATTTAGTAATGTAATATAACACAGACTTAGTGATGTAAAATTCATAAGAGAGGAGAATCATGGTTTTAAAGTGGTGCAATCAAAACAAAGTAAAAAACATAAAAAAAATGTCTTAAATTGTATAGAATTTTGCACTCTAAGATATTAAATAGATGGAGCTTAACATCAATGTTCATGAAATTACTAATGCAATGAAATGTTTTTGTAGATTTTTTAGCAGCTTAGAAAATAGAATAATTAAAAACATTAAAAGAAACTTTTATTGGATAAATCTATAAAGGCAACCCCAATGGTGTCTGATCCGTCCTTGTCGAACATCTATTAGAATTACTACTAATTATAAAAATAAATAACTATAAATAATAGAAAATTACATTTTTCATATTGAGAACATATAAATTAAATCATAAATGAGACAAATTGAAGCAATGAAGTAAAATGTTATCAAAGTAATGTATAAGTTTCTTAATAGAAGAATTAAAGCTTCAAAATGATCTACTAAAATCAAACAAAAAATGAATAAATGAGGTAAATTGTATACAATTGTTGCAAGCAAATTACATTATATGTTGTTAAGTTAATCATTAAATCAATCATGAATCAAAACACGTTCTAAACAATGCAAAAATCATGGAAAAATTGTTAAAAATTGCATAAATCATTACTTAATCCAAGCTAACTAACATGATTCCATTGATGCCTTTTTTATCTTGATCGCATTTCTTTAACAATTACTAAAACTTACTTAAGTTTTTTTTATTTATGGTATATCCAAATAAAAACAAGCTAAGGGCCACATAAAAAAAGTTATTTAGATAGTAAATTAATCAAATCAAAGTGAAAAAATAGGAAAAATGTGATTGATTATATAAGAAAGTTTAATTAAAAAATTTTATTTAGATTAACGATAACCACATTGATAGACGAGTAAGGTAAGAATTGAAATTTCATATTAAGTTTTCAAAATTCTTGGGAAATATAAATTTTCAAAATAAAAACTTAATAATTAATTTCTTATAATTTATATAGACAAGAATAATGATGTTTATTTTCTTGCGATCAAATATCAATTAGAATTACTATTAATTACCAAAATAAACGAACATAAATTAAAATAAATTATAATTTTAATAATATATATATATATATATATATATATATATATATATATATATATATATATATATATATATATATATATATATATATATATATATATATATATATATATATATATATATATATATATATATATATATATATATATATATATATATATATATATATATATATATATATATATATATATATATATATATATATATGTTAAATATAAGTGAAATCCTTTGAAGCACAGTAGTATAACAAAAATAATAGAACATGGAGATCACATAGAAGGAGATTTAGTGAAATATTTGAGGAAATGCGATACACTGTATGAAAAAGTTGTTTTCAAAGATGTTAAGCAAACCAAGTGAAACATACTCGACCAAGAAGTTAGGTACAAATCAAAACAACTCATCAATCATGAAAATTAAGAGAAAACAAAATAATAAAAACATAAAAATGAATTTGTAATTTGATAGAGTATGTTGACGGTAAGTCGCACAACATTATTTTTGCCTCTTTTTAACTACTTTTATATTTAATACAAGCTGCTAAAGCAAAGAAGTATAAATAATAATAATTTTTTAATTTTAATATTAATTAGATATAAATTAGAGCAAATATATATCTAAATAAATCAATGTTATGAAACAAAATAGGAGCAATATAAGAGTTATAGGAGAGAAGAATTTGAGTTTTAAAACATGATCATAAATCAAAGAAAATGTTTTGGTAAAATTATACAAATTACTTGTGAAAGGTGCATTCAAAGATACTAATGCGATTGATGGTAGCATCCTTCATCATAAAATCTTGTAAATTAATAAAACAACCTGTAAACTATGCCAAAACCATATAAAATAAAATATTTGTTTAACCTCCTTTAGAATTCATTAAAAATTAATATTAATTAGTAAATTAAGCATAAATAATAATTAATTATAATTTTATATTGAAATATATATATATATATATATATATATATATATATTAATTCTAAAATTTGATTAATTGATGAACTATAGTACAGCAAAATTAAAGTGATGTAAAGACACAAGAAAATATTTTGACTTATATAGAAACTTGTCCTAATCAAAGAAAAAAAATTTAAAAAATGAAACAAATTGAACAGGAATGTTTCATTCGAAGGTACTAAATAGATCAAGGGTAACATTCTTAAATTTCAAAAGTGGAAGGAAAACAAATTTCTCATTAATAATACAAAACTTATAAAAAAATGAAATTTTTATAAATAGAAAATGAATAATTAATTTGATGGAGTTTGGTGAGATGACACCCATATCATTTGCGTTCTCTTAATTAGTCCTCATTTTAATTATTGCAAATTATTAAAAAAATGCCTAAATAAGAAATATTATTTTAAAAGTAAGCACATATATATTAAAATGAAAATGATATAAATTAAATACAACAAAAACAATAAAATCAATGGCCTAAAAAATATCACATAATGAGAAAATTATGAAATGATTTAAATTATATGAGAAATATTTTTCAAGACATGAAGGGTATTGAGTGTGACATCCTTAATAAAAAAATTAGTACTAATTGAAATGACTTGTAAAAGGTATTAAAATCATAGAAAATAAAATATTTATAAATAAAAGATAATTTAATTACATAGTGCACATTAAAGAAAGTGAAATGTCATCATTTTCTTCTCCATCAATACTCATTAGCAATTATTATGAATTACTAAATTAAAAAAAATAATAATAAATTACAATGTTTTTATTAAATAGATACATTTTAAAGTTAAAATGAGATAAGCTATACAATATAATAAAAGTGAAATCAAACAGATGTAAAGTTAAAACAAGGAGAGAACAATAATTTCATTATAGTATACCAAAATCAAACAAAAAGTTCTAAAGAAATAAGATAAATTATACTTTGTGGTTACATTCAATGATACTAAGGAAATTAAGCATAACGTTATCCATTGTCAAATTAGGTATGACTCAAACTAACTCATAAAACATACAAAAATAAAAAAACTTAAATATTTAAAAGTAAAAAATAAATATTTAATTCTATAGAGCTCATCAAGGAATGTCTAACAACCTCATTTTCTTTGCGATGAAACCTCAATAGAAATTACGATGAATTAATAGCATAGAAAACATAAATAGTTATAAGTTATTATTTTAACATTTAGTAGATACACTTTGAAGGTGATATAAGACAAATTCAGTCAATGCAATAAAACTAAATTAAAACAAAGAAAAGATCAAATGAGATAAGAGTAAGAGTTTTATAGTAATATAGCTTAATCAAAGCAAAAATTTTAAAGATGTTTGATAAAATGTACTTGGACATTGCATTGAAATATAGTGAGGACTTCAAGCGTAACTTCCTTGATCATCAAATTAGATTTGATTCAAACTAACTTGAAAAGTGTGCCCAAAAAAATAGAAATTTAAATATTTAAAATTAAAAAATAATATTTGAAAAAACAGAGCTTCTCGAGACCAATCAAAAAACAGTTTCTATGTCTTGATTAGAGTTGATTAGAGAACATAAGAACGTTTGCTAAAAAAAAATAAGATTACGTAGTAATAAATTAGTTTTTTTTAAAAATTATGTAATTGTATATTAAGGTTGAAATGAGATAAATTGAACAAATGAATATGACACAATCATGGCAATACAAAGGATATAGTAAAGGAGATTTTTTGTTTCATGGTAATGTAACCATATTAGAGAAAACATTTTGTAGAAATGAGTTAAAATTTTTAGAGAAAATTGCATTCTGGGATATTAATAAGATCTATTACAACATTCTTAATCATTAAGTCAAGTACCAATCGAGATATCTCTTAAAGGGTGCCAGCAATATTTATTTGTGCATAATTAAATAATGCATATCGAGTTGAGTCAAACAATATTTATTTTGTCTTGATCAAAATTTGATTAGAAATATAATTACTTACCCAATAAAATATGCAAAAATAGTAGTACATTATTATTCTAATACTAAGCACACACACACACACACACACACACACACACATATATATATATATATATATGAAAGCTAAATTTATATAAATTAAAGCAATATATTATTTCGAAATGAATCCATTATAGATGTCACATAAGAGAAACTATAGAGCCATATAGTAATATAACAAAATTAAAAATAAAATTTTTAAAAAATGAGATAAACTATTTGATGATGTTGTATTCTAAGATATTAAGGAGTTGAGTGCAATTTTCTTTCAAAGAATTTGGAAAGAATGAAATACTCTAAAAATGCTTGCCAAAACCATTGAAACAATAATACTTTAAAATACAAAAATGACTATTTTTTGGGATGTAGCTCATCAAAATATAGTTAACAAAATTTGTTTCATCACCAATAGAGCTCATTTAGAATTACTTAGAATTTCTACATTAAGTAATCATAAATAACCCAAATTATTTTTTTTACTTTAAGATAACATTATAAATAGAAAATGAGATCGACTAAAGCATTGTAACATAAACTGGTCCAAGCATTGTGAAAGTCACAGAAGAAAAGATTATGGTACATAATTAATAACTAAATAAAAGTGAAACATTTTAATAAATGACATAAATTATACAGAAAAATTTGATTTTAAGATACAAAGAAGATAAAGTGTAATGTTATCAATCATCAAATAAATTATGAATTGAAATTTTTTATAAAGCTTAAAAAAACCTAAGAAATATGATTTTAAAAAGGTACATATAAATAATAAATTAGATTTAGCTTGTTGAGTCGTATCCAATGACAATTCTTTCCTCTCTTTAGAGTGGATTTAAAATTAATATGAACTATTAATGTTAATAAACATAAATAGAAATATTTTTATTTCAATATTAGGAATACTTACATTAAAACTAAAATAAGATAACCTTATGTAATATAATTTAATAAAATATAAGTGATTTATAGGTAACATCAAGAAGAACTATAGTTTCTTATTAATACAACAAATACAAAGAGCAAAATTTTAATAAATTAGATAATTTGTATTGGAAACTAGCATCCTTAAATTAAATGGAGATCAAGCATATCATCCTAAATCATCCAATTATCCATGAATTAAAATGTTTCATGAAACATTCCAAAAGCATAGAAACTATTCTATTTAACAATATAGAATTTAAATTTAATTGGAGATGTTGTACCCTTTGATGTGATAATTACAAAACCAAGCTATTTATTACTGAAGGCTTTTTTTTAAGTAAAATTGTTAATAATTAATTAAATCAAGCCATGTATTTTAGATGTCTAAAATAATGGTCTCTAAGGGCCTTGAGGTCATGGCATACTTCAAGGAATTTTTGAGACATGTGCAAGATTTTTTATAATTAAATTTCTTTTTATTTTTCTTGAATTTGATATGTCAAAACCTTGAGATTATGAGGCACACTAGTAGTATTAACATTTAAAAATATTATAAAATTATTTAATAATGAATTTTCATTTTTGGGCCAAGCATATTTGACAAAATGTATAGACATGGGTATTTGATTTTTTTAATATTATTATGGAATCGTTTTTTACGAATTTCTTTTCATAGCCACTTAATTAACTTATAATACTATAAGAATATAAAATTATTTTTATACACTTATATTCAAATTTGTGGCTAAAAAATTCGTCAAAAATACCCTAAAACAGCAAAAGTCTCGGGAAAAAGCACTGTAGCATGGGCGGGTCGACCCGGCGTCAAAACAGTTAGTTCAGGCCTTTTTAGAAATAAAAAAAAGAAAAATAAAATATTTGGTTGACCCGAAAGGGGCGAGCAAAGCCCGCCCAAAGACTGCCGAGAGCAGCTCGGCTAGCGCTGGTCAACGGTCAACGGAACAGTGCCTGGTTAAGCCAAGCCTGCCGAGAGGAGCTCGGCTAAGTCTAACTTCAGCGCGGTCTACGGTCAAAGAACAGTGCATGGCTAAGTCAACCTGAACCGGGTGATGAAATCCCGATCAAGGAAGGTGGGAGCCAGCCCCAAAGTGGCTCGCAGGTTAAACGGTGCAAATTTATTATAAAGCGGTGTGCCAAATTTCATTCTGCAGTGTGGGACTAAAAATCCCACCTTATAACTTCGGCAGGATCCAAAGGCGCAGATCAAGCCCGCCCAGATCCAACGGTCGAGAGTAATTTCGAACGGCTGTTTAATCAGCGCCGTTCGTTCAGCGCGTGGGATCCAATGGTTCAGATCAAGTCCGCCCGGATCAGACGGTCTAGAGATGATCAAGCCGAGAAGTCCATCCAGCCGTCCATTCTTGAAGTGGGATCGGACGGCTGCTGCTCTTCTTCTTCCTTTTCGGGCTTCCGGCAACGGCTATTTTCCGGTTTCTTTTTTACCGTTTTTCTAGCTGTTTGGAATTACTTTTTGGTGGACTATATATATAGGACATTTTACAATTTATAGGATTGATGAATCCACTTGCAAAAATCTTCAAAAACTAAGGAAAAAGGCCAAAACCGAGAGCAACAATTGGCATACTTGTGGGAGCTACGGGCTCAACCTTCTTCTCAAATTTCAACAGCTTTCTTCCACATTTCGTTGCATCATTCGGTAACATTTAGTTGTGCCACTTTGCTTTGAGAAATTAAAGGTGTAGGATTTTTGTATGCATTGCTATTGTAAAAATTGTATGCATTATTGTAGCCGGATTTGTTCGGATTTTTGGTGTCTCGTTGGAGCACCGGTTGTACTTGGTTTACCCCTACCGGCTTCGGCAAAAGGGAGTGGTTAGTGGAAGCCCGATCGGGTTGATCGGGGGTGGATGTAGGCACGGGTTTGGCCGAACCACCTAAAATCTTTGTCTTTTTTTTTTCTTGTCTTATTATTGCATTTTTCGTTTTTATTTCACAATTTATTTACAAACGTTTTTAATTGAAAGAATTTTCAAAATCTAAATTTTAGCGAAAAGCACAATTCACCCCTCCCCTCTTGTGCGTTGTTCTCACACGATTTACATCAGGAGAAACCTCATTGATATATGTGAAATGACATTTGTTTCATCTAGATCAAATAAAAAGTGAAATTATAATGAAGTTCTATATTTAGTAAATAAAAAGAATAAAAATAAATTATTTTAATAATTACATATATACTAAAGCCAAAATAATATAAATTGAAGCAATGTAATATATCCAAAGTGAAACAATGTAAAGATCACATTAGATGAGAATTTCGTGGCACTAATTAGATCAAGTGTAACATCCTCGATAATCAAATTAGGTACAATTTAAAATATCTCTAAAAATTTCAAAAACTTGACAAAAGAAATTAAACATAATAACCTTTAATTTAATTGATTAGAGCTAATTATGATAAATCGAACGATGTTTGTTTCATCTCGATCAATTCTCATTTGGAATTATTGGGAATTAATAAATTAAATATGTCAAAATAATAAAAGAATATTATTTTTAACTTTTAAATAAATATATACCAAAGCAAAAGTTAAATAAGTTGAAGTAATCAAATATAAACAAATCAAATATTCTAGAGGTCTTAAATTAGAAGATTAGGGGTAACATAGTAATATAACCAAATAAAAATAAAAATTTTGAAGAAATGAGAAAGTTGCCTTAGAAATCTTAATTCTAAGATACTAAGAAGATCAATTATGACATATTTCATTATCAAATTATGCAAAAATCAATAAATTCTCATAAGGTAAGAAAAGCCTCACATAATATAACATCTACAAAATGAAAATGAATTTAAAGATGGATGGAGCTTTTTGAAATCAATCCAATGACATTTATTTTGCTTAATTGACTCATTTGGAATTACTACATGTTATCAAAGTAAACAAGCATAAATACTAACAAAGTATTATTTTTATGTTGATGAGATATATACTGAAATTCAAATAAGGTAATTTGGTGCAATGCTATATCACCAAATTAAAGCAATTTAAAAGTCATAGGAGTCAAGATTTATAGTTATATATTAATCTAAAAAAATCAAAGATAAACTTATGAAGAAATGAGATACATTATATGTGATAATTAAATTCTCAGATACATAGGAGTTTAGTATATAATCTTTCATTGTCAAATCTATTTCAATCAATAATTATTATAAATTTTGCAAAAATTAGGGAAAATAAAAATATTTCAAAATATAAATATGAATGTCTATTTCGATAGAGCTCATCAAGACAAGACTAACAATTTTTTACTTCATCTTAAATACACAACATTTTTAATTACTATGCATTATAATAATAAATAATAAAAAAATAATTTTTTTAATATTCAAAGAATATATGATAAAAATAAAAATGAAATAAATTGATGCAATGTAATGTAACCAAAGTAACACCATGTAAATGTTGCATAAGATGAGATTTTGGGTAGCATTATAATACAACTAAAATAAATGGAAAGATTTGTAGAAATATGATAAATTATATCAAAAAGTTTCACTCCAAGAAACTAAGGAGATAATATATAGAATCAATTATTCTTTGATAAAAAAATAAATGAAATTGACTTGTAAAAAGTGTCAAAATAATAGAAAATGTTTAGAAATAAGGAATAAATAATCAATTCAATGGAGCACATCAAGATGAGTTGAACAAGATTTGGTTTCATCTTAATCAGACCTAGTTAGGAATTGTTATGAATTATTTTAAAAACATAAATAATTGTATGTTTTATAATTAAATAAACATATAATATAACAAACGATTGGCAAATTAAAATAGTTTAAATAAATAAATTATAACAATATAATGGTCACGATAGTAGAATTAGAGTTTAAAGTAATATAAAAAAATTAAAGTGAAATACTTTTAGAAATAAGGTAAGTTGTACAAAAACAATTGTTGTAAAAAATAATGAGATTAAGAGTAGTAACTTTGTTCATCAAATTTTTTTGGAAATTTAAATCCCTAATAAAGAATGCAAAAATCTTAGAAAATAAAATTTTTAAGAAATAGAAATGAATGTTTAATTAGATGCAGCTATTCCAAAAGAGTCAAGTGACATTTGTTTTCTATTATTCTAACTAAATCTCAAATTACTTAAATTTCTAAATAATATGAGCTTAATAATAATAATAACAATAATAATTTTAATATTAAGTAAATATATAATAAAGCAAAAATCAGATAAGTTGAAGCAATAGATTATAAGTGAATAAAAGTGATGTAAATGTCACACAAGAGATTTAGTTATACATAGTTAAAAATATAATAGAAAAAAAACTTTAAGATATGAGAAAAACTATATAATAATGTTCAATTCTAAGACAATAATAAGAATAATTGTAGTATTCTTGATCGATAAATCAAGTACAAATAAAAATATATAAAATGGCTTACCAAAAGATGAAAGTTAAAATACTAAAAAATATAAAAAATGAATATCTAATTCGTTAAAGCTCATCAAGTCTAGTTTAATGAAATTTTTTGTCCTCGATAATACCTTGTTTTAAATTACTACATCTTGCTAAAATAAACAAGCAAAAATAAAAAAAATAATTACTTTTTTAATATGTAAATATATAATAATTATAAAATTAGAAAAAATAAAGAAATTTAATACAACCAAATCATAGCCATAGTGAGGAAAAAAGACAGAACAATTAGAATTTCATAGTAATATAATTAAATAAAAAAAATACTTGAAGGAATGGAAAATTATATTAAAAAAATTGAGTTTTGAGATGATGCTAAGGATATCGAATGTGGCATCCTTCAAGTAGGTAAAGTAAGTGAATGTCATAGAAAATGAAATATGTAAACTTTTCCAATTAAAGCTTAAATTTGAGAAAGCTCATCAAAACGAGTCCAACTTTTGTTTTCTCTTGATCAAACTTTATTTGAAATTTCTACAAATTACAAAATTACAAAAGCCAAAATAATAATGAATATTTTTTTAACACTAAGTTAAAATACAATAATGTTTAAATTAGATAAATTCATGTAATATAGGATAACAAAATCAAGGTGATCAAAAAGCACACAAGAGTGGAGTTATAGTTATATTATTATATAATTAAATAAAAGAAAAACTTCAATTAAATTAGATAAATTGTTTAGGAAAATTTCATTCCCAGATAAAAATGAGATCAAGTGTAACATCCTCAATTAATAAATCATGCGAGAACCAAAATATCTCATGAAGAATGCCAAACCAATAGAAAGTAAAATGTTTAAAATTCTAAAAATGAATATTTAAATGTATGGAGCTTGTTGTCACGGTGGGTCAAACAACTTTTGTTTCATCATGATTGCACTACATTCAAAATTATAGAATTTTAAAATAGTAAAGAAGCACAAATGGTAATACATTATTATTTTATGATTAAGTGAATATATAATAAAAATATAATGAGAAAAATGAAGAAATATAATATGACAAAATCAAAGTATTATAAAGGTCATTGAAGACAAGATTTAGAGTTGCTTAAATAATATATTAAAATAACATCAAACTATTTAAATAAATGAGATAAATTATAATGGGAAGTTTCTCTACAACATCAAATGTGTTAAAGCTCATGCCTACTAATATGTATACTAATAGTTGTCAAATTAATAAAAAATAAAACATTTAAAAATATTGAAGTAAATATTTAATTTGATAGAGCTAATAATGTTGTGGAGAAAGAATTTTTTTTCAACTTGATCATACCTTTTTTGGAATTACTTTGCATTACTAAATTAAATAATCATAAATAATAACAATGTATTATTCTATCGTTAAGAAAAACCTTGTTAATGATGATGTGAGATAAATTGAAGAAATATAATATAACCAAATAAATGTTATGTAAAATAAAATATTTAGTAAGACCTATCAAAACCATAGAAAATAAGATATTAACAAACCGAGAGAGGAATATTTTTTTGGATATACAAAATTGACTTTGAATATAATTATTGCAAAACTATGAACAAAAATAAGCATAAAAAATATTAAATTATTATTTTTGTATTAAGAAAAATTATAATAATATTTAAATAACATAATTAAAGTAATGTAATATAATTAAATGAAAGAAATATGTAGGTCAAACGAGATGAGATTTTAAGTTGCATTGTAATATAATGATATCAAAGTGAAAATTTTATATAAGTGAGAAAAATGTCATGGAAATTGACATTCAAGGAAACTAAGAAGATCAAGTGTAACTTCAATACTTATCATATTAGGTACTGATTGAATCGTGTCATAAAGCATGTCAACATAAATGAGAAGCACATAAACATATAAAAACAAATATTGAATTAGATAAAGCTCGTCGAGTTGAAAGTACTGAAGTTCGTTTCATCTCTATCATATATCAACTGGAATTAAGATGAATTTACAAATTAAATAAGTATACAAAATTATAAAATATTATTTTGAAATTTAATAATTATACAATAAAATAGAAGAGAGATAAATTAAAGTAAGTTAATATAAATAAATCAAAATGATGCAGAGGTTACAAGAAAGGAGATTTAGAGCATCATGATAATATAGCCAAATCAAAGTAAAATATTGACAAAATTAGAAAACTTAAATAGAAATATTGCTTTCCAAGATACTAAGGATATTGAATATAACATTCTAGATAATCAAATTATATACAAAATGAAATGTCTTGTAAAACATAAAAAAAAACTTTAGAAAATATTCTACTTAAAAATATAGAAAAGAATATTTATTTTGATAAAGTTAAGGAAGATTAGTGTTGTGATGTTTTTTCATCGTGGTCTAAGCTCACTACAAATTATGGAGTGAAATTAGCAAAATAACTATAAATTATTACTTTAATACTAAGTGAACATATATTAATGTTAAAATGAGATAAATTTAAGCAAAATTATATAGTGAAATAAACATAATCTAAGGTTCACACAAGAGGATAATTAGAGTTTTATTGTAATACATCCAAATCGAAGAAAAATATTTGAAGGAATGAGATAAACTATACTAAAAAGTTATAATCTTAGGAAATTAGAAGATTAAGTATAGCACCTTCAATAGTCAAATTTTGCATTAATGAAAATGTCTCAAGAAGAATACCAAAGTCATAGAAAATAGAATATTTAAAAATTAAGAATTAGATAGTTAATTGGATACACCTCATTTTCCCTAACTGAATGTCATTTGTCTCTTATAAGTAATACCTAATTGGACTTACTTTTAAACACTAAAGTAAATAAGAATAAATAATTCATAATTTTTACTTAAATATTAAGTAAAGAAATATCAAAGATGAAATGTGACAAATTGAGAAAAATTATATCAAAACAATAGTAAAATGTGATGGTTTCATTAAAGGAAAATTAGAACTTGAAAATAATACAACCAAATCAAAGGAAAATAGTTGACAAAAATAGATACATTATATGGGAATTTTGTAATCCACTTATTGAAGTGATTGAGTGCAACATTAATGATCATCAAATTAGGTATGATTCAAAATAACTAATAAAACATGCAAAAAATCATAGAAAAATAAATATTCAATAAATTAGAAATGAATATTTTATTAGAGTAAGCTAATTCAGATGAGTTTAATGAAGATTGTTTCAATTTAACCTGATCTTATTTGAATTAAGACAAATTAACAAATTAAATAAGCAAAATAATAATAAATTTTCTATTTTACACTACATGAATATAGATTAAAGCTTAATGAGATTAATTGAAGCAATATAATAATAAAACTAAATCAATGATATGTAAGGGTGACATAAGAGGAGATTAGTCTCACATAGCAATATATCCAAATCAAAGAAAAATATTCAATGAAATGAGGTAAATTACATGAGAAAATTCCATTCCAAGGAACAAAGGAGATCTAATGCATCACCCTAGATAGTAAAATATGGTATAAATTAAGAAGTCTCATATAACAAGCCAAAATTATATTAAAAAAATTTTAAAACAAATAAATGATATTTAATTTTATTAGCACATCTAATGGAGTAAAATCATTTTTCCTCTTTATTGTACCTTAATTTTAATTTCCATGAATTGTTAATGTAAACAAGCACATGTAATGGGAAATTACAATTTTAAACTAAAGTAATTATATATTATAATTTGAATTAGATAAGCTGAATTAAATAAAACTGATATAAATGTTAAACAATAAGAGAATTAGAGTTTCATAAAAGTATAAAAAAATTGAAGAAAACTTTTTTAAAGAAATCTATTGAAATTTATTAATAAGTAAAAAAAAGGTAATATAAAGGTCAACCATGGCACCCTTAATCATCAAATAATGTAGGAATTGAAATGGCTAGTATAGTGCTACAAATCATAGAAAATAAACAACAAAAAAAATTTCAAATAGAATATTTAATTGGATAATGCTAATCAAGATAAGTTTGAGGACATTTTTTTTCTCAATCATTTGTCATTTTGAATTTACATGAATTACAAGTTTAAATAATCATAAATAATAAAATTATTATAATTTTAATATTAATTAAATACTAAATAATTTAAATTCAAGAAATACAATATATCAAAAAAGGTGCTGTAACATCACGTGGGAGAAGATTTCGAGTTACATTGTAATTTAACTAAATTAAACAAAAAATATTAATGAAATTATTTAAAAAAAGAAAAAGTTGTATTCTAAAATACTAAGGGGATCGAGTATAACATTCTAGATCATCAAGCAAGGTACAAATTGAAATTTTGTACAAAGCTTTGTAAAGAAGTTGAAAATAAAAAATTTAAAACTATAGAAATAAATATTTTCATGGATTAAGTTCATTGAAACAAGTCTGATAACATTTTATTTGTTCCAATTATGGTTGATTTAGAATTATTACAAATTTCCAAAGTTAATTACCATAAAGAATTATGACTTATTACTTTATTAATAAGTGACTATTTATTAGAGCTGAAATGTTTAAGTTGATACAATCTAATATAACAAAATCAAAATTATGTATAGATCATTAAACATGAGATATAGAACTACATATTAACATAGCAAAACAAGAGTGAAAATTAAGGGAAATGATTTAATCTATTTTGGAAAGCTATGTTAAAGAAACTAAGGAGATTAAGTAATACAACATTTAATGTTGAATCTTATACAAATTGAATTATATAATTAAAAGAACAAAATCCATAGAAATTAAAATATTTCAAAAAAGATTGAAAATGATATTTAAATGGATGAAGCTCAATTTAATATGATCAAATGAAGTCTATTTCTCCTTGATCAAACCTAGTTTAGAGTTACCTAGAATAAACAAAGTGAATATGAAAAATAAATAAAAAATATTATTTTGTATTAAATAAATATATAATAATAGTTAAAGGAGTTAAATGGAAAAAATGTATCATAAAGTAGTAAAAGAAATGTAAAAGTCACACGAAAAGAGAATTAGAGTTTAATAGTAATATAAAGAAGGAAAGAAAAATATTTGATAAACTTACTAGAAAGTTTAATTCCAACATACTATTAAGATCGAGCATAGTATCCTTGATTGCAAAATTAGGTAAGAATCAAAAAGACATGTAAAACTTGCCAAAGCCACAGAAAATAAAATTCACAAAATTTTAAAATTAAATATTTAATTTAATAGACCTCACTAAGATGAGTCAAGTGACTATTATTTCATCTTGATTAGACATCATTTGGAATTTCTATGAACTTCCAAATTAAATTGGCATGAACGATAAAAAGGCATTGTTTTAATATAATGTAAAAACATTTTAAATTTAAATTGTGATCTATTGAAGCAATTTAGTAAAATGAAACAAAGCTGATGACAGGTCACATGATAGGAGATTTAGAGAGATAAAGTAATATTGTTAAAAAGCAAAACTTTAATTGAAATGAGATAACTTGTCTACTAAAGTTGCATTTGAAGATACTAAGGAGCTCTAGTATAAAATTCTCAATCTTTAAATTAAGTGCGAATTGAAATTTCTTATGAAAGTTGCCAAGGTAATCGAAAAAATATATTTCAAAATGTAGAAATAAAAATTTAAAAGGATTTGGTTCAAAAGGATGAGCTTTTTTCATGTAAGTCACTCTTAGTTTCGAATTTCAATAAAAACAATGGTAATAAACATAAACAATAATAATTTATTATTTTTTATTAAGTGAACATATGTTAAAGCTTAAATAAGATAAATTAAAAGGATTTAATATAACTTCAAAAAGTGATCTATATAGGTCACATAAGAATAGAAATAGATTTTCATTATAATGTAATGAAGTAAAAGTGAAAATTTCAAGAAATGACAAAAATGTTATATGAATTTTACATTAAAGATGCTAAAGTGATCAAGTGTAGCATTCTCAAAAATAAAATAAGGTATGAATAAAAATATCACAAAAAATTTTTAATAGCCAAAAAATAAAATATTTTTAAACATACGAATAAGAATATAACTAGATAGGGCTTTTCGAACTGAGTCCAATGACATTTACTTCAAGTTGATTAAAAATTAATATTTTGATATTTGGCAAATAATGGTTAATCCTAAAATAGCATAACTTAGGGCAATGTGTTATAACCAAATCAAAGTGATGTATTCATTGTGAAAAAAGAGATAATTATTTGAGAAATTTATAGAAATAAAACCAAATCAAATTAAAAAGTTTGTAGAAATAAGATAAAGTGCAAGGAAAGGTTGCAGTACATGATACTAAGGAGATCATATGTAACATTTTTTATCATAAAATTTGATACAAATAAAAATTTCACATTTAGTGTTTTAAAATCATAAAAAATAAAAATTTAATAAAAATATAAAAAATAATATTTATTTGGGTATGGGTTGTGAAGACAAATTTTATAATGCTTGCTTTGTCATAGTCCGTCCTCCTTAGGAAGTACTACATATTACGAGACTAAATAAACAAAAATAATAACAAATGTTAATTAAATGTTTTGTAAATATATATTATAGTTGGAATGAGTCAAATTATAAAAATATAATATAACCAAATCAAAGAAATGAAATGATTAAACAAGAGGAGATTTAATGTTACAAACTAATATAACCCAAAAAACAAAATTCAATAAATGATTTAAATTGAATTGGAAAGTTGCAATACTAAATACTTTGGAGATGAACTATAAAGACATCAATCATAAAATTAGGCACTAGCCAAAATGGCTTATGAAACATTAGAAAGCCAAAAAAATAAAATATTTAAAATAGTTAAGAAAATATTTTATCCAATGAAGCTTATTAAAATGAGTTCAATTACATTTTACATTATGCTATTCAAACCATTTTTTAAAATTATTACGAATTACACTATTAAATATGCGTAAATAATAATAGATTTCAATTTTAATATTATGAAAATACATATTAAAACTAAAATGATGTAATTTCAAAAAATAATATCAAAGTTATGTAAAGCACACATTATAGGGGATTTAGAGTTAACTACTAATATAACCAAACAAAAGCAAAAAATATTTAAGAAATGAGGAAACTTGTATGCAAATGTAGGATTCCAAGATGCTAAGGGAATCAAGATAAACTTCTTTGATCTCCAATAAGAAACAAATTAAAATGTTTGGTAACATGCGCTAAATCTATAGAAAATAAAATATTTTTAAAATATAGAAATGAACAATTAATTACATGAAGCATATTAAGAGCTTTTCAAGGACATTTGATTAGTGTAGATCAGATCTTGTTTGGAATTACTATTATTTTTAAAATACAAACAAGTATAAATAATTATAAAATATTTTTTTAAAATAAATAAATTTATAATAATGATAAAGAAAAATAAATTTTAGTAATTTAGTATAACAAAATCAAAGCGATGTGAGGGGCACATAAGAGGGGATTTGTGTTTCATAGTAATATAATAAAATAAAAGTGAAACATTTCAAGAAATCAGATAAATGAAATTAAACAATTGCATTCTAGGATAGTAAAGACATCTAATGTAACATCTTATATTGTTGAATCAAGTATAAATTGAAATGTCTCACAAAGTCTGCAAAAACATTTTTTTTATCTTGTGTGGAGTTACTTTGAATACAAAAATTAATTCGGAATAAATAATAATAAATTTTTATACCAAAATTTAGAAAATATATGTTAAAGATGAAATAAGATAAATTGAGGCAAATATATCTTAACAATAACAAAGCAATGTAATTGTAAAATGAGAGGACATTTAAACACATACAATAATATAATGAAATAGAAGCAAAAACTTCTACAAATGAGATAAAGTGCATAAGAAATTTGCATATTAAGATATTATGTAAACTGAGTACAACAACCTTGATTGTCAAATAATTTACTAATCATAATGCCTTATAAGGCATTTAAGAATCCTTCAAAATAAAAAATTAAAAAATATTTTAAATAATAATTATAAATAAAGCTTATCAAGTCTTGTATAAGAACATTTACTACATGTTGGTCACATTTCTTTCTTAATCAATGGAAATTGTAAAAGTAAATTAGCATAAATAATAAAATAATTATTTTATTTGTAGGTAAATATAAATTAAATATAATATTAGATATATTAAAGAATTATAATATAATAAAATGAATCTGATGTAAAGCCCACATGGAGGAGAATTAAAGTTTAGTAGTAATAAAAAATAAATGAAAACTTTTCAAGAAATCTAATAAATTATAGGTCAAAGTTTCATTCCAGGATACTCACAGATCAATTATAACTTTCTTAATCATTAAACTAGATAAGAATTGAAATATGTCATAAATATGTCTTTTTTTGAGTTACTTATAATTAAAAAAATTAAACAGTCTTTAATAATAAAAAGCTATTATTTTTGTAAATTGCAAATATAAAATAAAGTTAAAATAAGATCAATCGAAATAATAAAATATAACAAAACCATAATGATGTAAAGATCATAGTAGAACAGAATTACAAATTTGTAACAAAATAAACAAATCAAACCAAAGCATTTCTTCAAATTAGATAAGTTGTGTGACAAAGTTGCCCTCCAAGATACAATGGTTATCAAGTATAAAGTCCCCAATTGTCAAATAAGGTATGTAAAAAATGTCTTACATAGTTTGCTAAAAACTAAAAAAGGAAATATTAAATATATATATAAAATTTAATATTTACTTGGATAGAACCCATCGTGATTACTTAAACACATTTCTTTCACCTAAGTTAATCTTCTTTTAGAGTTGCTATGAATTACAAAAGTTAATAATAATTGATAATAAAATATTATTATGTTAATATTATGTAACATTTTATAACAAAGCTGAAATGTGTTAAATTGAAGAAATTTATTATATAAAAATCGAGGTGATGAAAATGTCAAACAATAGAAAAATTAGTATAACATGGTAATATGATGTAATAGAAATGAGATAAATTATGTGGAAAACTTGCATTCCGAGATATTCAGAAGATATAATCTAACTTCCTCAATTATCAAATCAGACATAAATAATAATATCACATAAAATATGTTAGAGCCATAAAAAATTAAATATTTAATCAAATAAAAATAAATATTTAATTAGATAGCAGTTTTGAAGGTGATTCTAATAATGTTTACTTCATCTATATCATACCTTTTTTTGAATTTAAAAAATTACAAAATAAAAAAGCTTACAAACAAATATTTTAAAAAGATAAAATAAATATTTTAAAATATATATATATATATATATATATATATATATATATATATATATATATATATAATTGGTTAAAGCTCGTCCAGACAAGTCTAATGAAGTTTGTTTAATCTTAAATAGAACTAGTTATCATTTATTGTGAATATTTAAAATAAATAAGCATAATAATAGTAAATTATTATTATTTTAATATTAAATAATATATTATAATCTAAAGTGTAATAAATTGTTTAAATTTAATATTAACAAATCCAAAAAAATATTATAGTAACATTGGAAGAGAATTATAGCTCATTGTAATATAGCTATAATAAAAGAAGCAACTAGGGAAATTATATAAATAAAATGAGAAAAGTACATTCTAAGATACTAAATAGATTGAGTCTAACATTCTAGATCATAAATCAGGTATGAATATTGTCTCACAAAGTAAGGAAATACTTTAAAATATAAAATAATAATGTTATGTTACCAAATGAAAGCTAAAATACTAATAAATTATAATAAGCACAAATATGAAAATTATTATTTTAATATTACTTAAATATATATTAAAACTAAAGTAAGATAAATTGAAGCAATGTCATGTCACCAAATTAAAGCGATGTTGGGCATAAGAGAGGCGATTTACAATGATATATTAATAAATCCAAATCAATTAAAAAATTAAAGAAATTTTTTTGACCAAATTAATATGATGTAAAAAGTTATGGAATAGAAGAATAAGAGTTCAATAGTAATATAATTAAACTGAAGTAAAATATTTAAAAAATTGAGATAAATTGCACTTAAAAGTTAAATCCAATAAACAAGGGAGGTCATTTGTAGCATACTTGATTGTTAAATAAGGTAAGAATAAAAATACCTTGGAAAAAATGCCGAAGCCATTGAAAACAAAAGATGTACAATTTTTGAATTGAAGTTTAATTGGATTGACCTCCTTGAGACTTGTCTAGTGACATTTATTTCATCTAAATCATATTTCATTTAGAATTTATTTGAATTAGTAAAATAATAAACATTGCCAATAATAAATTATTTTTTATTGTTATGTAAATATATATTAAAATTAAAATGAGATAAATGAAAATCATATAGCATAAAAAAAATCAAACTTAAAGGTCACATTGGTGGAGATTTAGTGTTACATAGTATTACAAGAAAATAAAAGCAAAAATTGAAAGTACATACATAAATTATATGAGAAAGAATTTTGTTTGAGATACTAAAAAGATTAAGTGTAGACACTTTGATTTCCAAATAAGATATGAACAAAAACCACGTAAAGCATACAAAAAAGGAAAATAAAATATTATAAGAAATAGAAATAAACCTTTAAATGGATAGAGCTTATCAAGTCTAGCATAGTTACTTTTTATCATACTTATCAGACTTCTTTTGGGAATACTACGAATTAGAAATATAAATAAGATCAAATAATAATAAATTCTTATTTATATCATAATTATATATATATATATATATATATATATATATATATATATATATATATATATATATATATATATATATATATATATATATATATATATATTGAAGTGATAAAGAGATAAATTTAAAAAATATAGCACAATAAAGACGAGGTGCTATAAAGGTGACATGAAAGCAATTTTAAAGCTACATAATAATACAACCAAATTAAAGAAAAAACTTTGAAAAATTAATGTTTATTATTTCAAAACCTTTTACCACAACATAATATGGTCATCAAGTAGAACATCTCTGACTATCAATTTTTGTATGAATTAAAATATTTTTCAAACTCTTTAATAACCAAAAAAATAAAATATTTAAAAATAATGAATAACATATACTTTAATAGTGTTTATTGAGACATGTTTAATGACATATGTTTCATCTCTAGCAACATTATTTGTGAAAAACAAAAGTAAATATGCATAAATAATAAAATGTTATTTCTTTAATTTTTAGTATTTATATGTTAGATATGAAATTAGATAAATTAAAGTAATGTCATGTAACAAAAGCAAAGAGAAATAAGGATCACAGAAGAGGAGAATAAAGGTTTTAAATTTATTTAATAAAATTAGAGCAATAACTTTGAAGATGTGATGTAAATTATGGAAAAATTTTCAATTAAAGATACTAAAGAGATCAAGTGCAACATTCTTGATCATCAATCTAAGTAAGAATTGAATTGCCTCATGAAGAATACCGTGATCATAGAAAATAAAATAAGTCAATATTTCATATTGAAGATTTAATTAGATAGAGCTCATCAAGTGATTCCAATGATGCTTATTTTTCTCGATTATACCTTTTTTGTGATTATTATAAAGCATTAAATTAAATAGAGTTGCATAATAATAAATGTTTATATTAATATTAAAAAATATATATTGAAGTTGAAGATAAATTGAAACAATGTAATGTAATTGAGTGAAAGGAATGTAATGATCACATGAGATGATATTTAGTTTTTCATTAAATTATGACAAAATTGATGCAAAAAATTTCAAGAAATGATATAAATTTTGTATGAATGTTTGATTACCATATATAAAAGAGAATGAGTATAGCGTTCTTGATCATAAAATTTTCTATGAATTGAAATGTCTTATAAGGCATGTAAAAATAATAGAGAAATAAATATGTAATTTTTTTGAAATGAATTTACAAATGCAAATGGGTCAAAAAAATTTCATTTAATCTTAATCAAAACAAGTTTGTAGTTAATCCCAATAAGCAAATAAATAAGCATAAAAAAAATAAATTATTATTATAATGTTAATTTGATATCTAGTGAAGTTGAAGCAAGACAACTTCATGTAATATGATATAAGAAAATAAAAGTGATATAATGATCACATAAGATGAGATTGAAACTTTCATTGTAATATAACAATATTAGATCGAAAAAAGTTGAAAACATTAAATAAATTATATAACAAAGTTGCATTTTGAGATACCAAGGAGACCACATAAATCATAATACCTTACAAAAAGTGTAAAAAAATAAATATTTAAAACTTTAGAAATGATGATTTAATTGTATAGAGCTTGTTAAGTCAAGCCCACTGACATTTGTCTTATCTTGATCAAATCTCAAATAGAATTACTATTTCTCAACAAACTAAATAAGTATAAATAAAAATAATTTATCATTTTCATATTAAGCAAATACAAATTAATGTTGAACTGAGATGAATGGAAGATGTCTAATTTAACCAAATGAAGGCAACATGAAGGAATAAATATCAGAGAGTTATAATTTTATAGTAACAAAACAAAATAAAAGAGAAGTAGTTAAACAAATGACAAAAATTGTATAATGATGTGGGATTCAAAGACAATAAAGAGATCAAGCATAAAACGCCAAATTAATATATCTCGTAAAATGTTAAAACAAAATTAAATACTTCAAAATATTGGAAGAATATTTAATTGCATAGATAACATGGAGATGAGCCCACCAACTTTCATTGTCATGAATGAACCTTATGCAAATTTTGAAAGTGAAAAGTTTCATTCCAAGATACTTGGAGTTGATGTGTAAAATCCACATTTATCAAATTTGGCATGAATAGAAAAGACTCATTAAACATGCCAAAACATTAAAAAATAAAATATTTTATATAAAAGTTTTTTAGTTGGATAGAAGTCATGGAGAAGAGTCTAAAAAAGATTTATTTTTTGCCAATTAAAAATTATTTGGAATAACTATGAATTATTAAAAAAATTTGAAATGAGATAAACTAAGGTATTGTAAAACAACTTAATCACAATGATGTGATGATCACATGAGAGGAGAATTTATATTTTATAGTAATAAAACAAAATTTAAGAAAAACATTTTAGAAAATGAGGTAAATTATACAACAAAGTTAAATTCCCAGTCACTAAGAAGAAATATTTTAAGATCTTTAAAAGTCAAACAAGGTATTAAATGAATGATACTATAAAGAGTGCCAAAATCCTAGAAAACAAATTATTAAAAAGATATAGAATTGAATATTTATTTGCATTTAATTCATTAAGATGTTTTTTATGACTTTTGTTTCATCTCAATTGAAGCTCATTTAAAGTTACTCAGAATTACAAAAAAATAAAAAACTACATGCTAATAGTTATCATTTTAATATAAGGTAAAGCTGTAACAAAGCTTAATTAAAATAAATTATTGAAAGTCAAAGTAATGAGAAGGTTAGATGAGATGAGAATTAAAGCTTCATAGTATTATAACCAAATAAATGCAAAAAAGTATAAGAAATGAGAAAAACTTTAAGTTAGAATTTCTTTCAAACACACTAATGATACTAAGTGTAATAACTTTAACCATCAAGTTTAGTACAAATGGAAAACGTCTCTTAAAGCATGTCAAAATCTTAGAAAATGAAATATTTAAAAATATAAAAAAGTATATTTAATCGGATGGAGCTCATCAAGATGTGCTATAAATCTTCTGTTTCGTATTAGAAAGATCTCATTTGGAATCACTGTGAATCTCAAAAGTGAATAAGAATAGATAATAATAAATTCTTCTTAATATTAAGTAAATATAAATTAAATATTTAAAGAGATAAATTGAATTAATACATTATAACAAAATAAAAACATTGCAAATTAAATTAATATAAGTAAATGAGAATGATAATTTGTAAGAAATCAGAAAAATTACTTTTTAAAGTTGCATTCCTAAGTAGTAAGGATATTTAGTTTGACATTATCACGAACAAACTAGGTAGAAATCCAAACAAGTCAAAGTATGCAAAAAGTTTAGAAATTAAACTTTTAAAATATAGAAATCTATTTTAAATTGGAGAGATTTTGATGACATGAGTCTAGTGATGCTTTTTATGTCTCCATTGGAACTTGTCTGGAATGACTATAAATTACCAAATAAATAATCATAAAAAATATTAAATTATTATTTAAATATTAAGTGGATATATATTAAAGAAAAAGTGTGCTTTATTTAAGAAATGTAATATATCAAAATAAAAACATCATCAAGGTCACATGAAAGAAAATTTAGTATTACATAATAATATAACAAAATCAAAAAGAAACATTTCAGGAAATTAAATTAATTATATAAGAAAGTTGCATTCAAAAATACTGTGAAGATCATGGTTAACACCCTCAATTATCAAATATAGTATATGGTAAGATGCCTTCAAAGAGCATTACAAAATCTGTAAAAATAATATATTTAAAAATATTTAGATTGAATATTTAAATGGATAGAAAGTAAGGCGAGATGAGTCCAATATTTTTTCATCACCATTAGATCATGTTTTGAATTATTATGAATCACCAAAGTAATAAAAATAATAATATTTTATTTTTATTGAAAAGAAAATATATATTAATACTAAAATTGGTTAAATTTAAGCAATGTTATGCAACAAATTCAAACCAATTAAAGCGTCACAAGAGAGGACGATTATTGTTTCATAGAACTTTAACTGAATAAAACTAAATAATTTGAAGAAATAATTTAAGTTGTACAGGAAAGATGCATTAGCAATACCAATAACAACCAGTAAAATGCCCTTGATTGCTAAATATGGTATGAATCAAAATGTTTCTTAAAGGGTGACAAAATCTTAAATGTTCAAACATAAGGAATATAGATATCAATTTTTAGTTAAATAGAGCATGTCAACTCTATTCCAATAATGTTTTTTTCCCACTTGATCAAACCACATTTTTAATTATTGCCAAGTACAAAATTAAATAAACAAAAATAATATAAATTATTACTTTAAAATTATCAAAAAAATATATTAAAGCTAAAATGAGATAAATTGAAGTAATTTAATATAGCCAAATCAAAGTGATGTAAAAGTGACATAATGAAGGAGATAGAGTTTCGTTTTAATAAAAAAAATAAATGTAAAAATTTTGAAGCAATGAGATAAATCATATAAGAAGTTTATACTCTAAGATACCACTAAAATTGAGTATAAGAACCTCCATCACTAAACTAGGAACAAACAAAAATGCTTCATAATGTGTGTTACAATTCTAAAAAATTTTTCAACTTTAAAAAAAATATTCTACTAGTGATCTTACCAAGGCTAGTCTAGCTATATTTATTTTATCTCAATCATTTCTCATTTTGGATTTTCATGAATTATGAAAGAATAAAAGTAAAAAAGTAATAAAAAAATTAGTAATAACAAATTGTACATTAAAGCAAAAAAAAGAAGTAGAAGTATTGTATTGTATCTCAATGTAGCTGATGTGATGGTCATAAGAGAGAAGAATTACAATTAGACAGTAATTTAACGAATTAAATAAAATCATTTGAAACTTATCCTTAAATTGTTTGGGAAACTTGTGTACAATGATACTAGGGAGATTGTATGTCAAATCTTCTATCTTGAAATCATATACAAACTAAAATGCCCCATTAGACATAAACAAATATATATAAAATAAATTATTCAAAAATACAGACATGAATATTTAATTTTATAATATTTGTTGAGATAAGTCCACGAACTTTTGTTTCATCTTTATCATATCATATTTGGAGGAAAAAATGAAAAAAATTAAATAAGCATAAATTATTAGTTCAATTTAATGATATATATGGTATAGATAAAATGTAATATAAGAAATTAAAAGTGATGTAAATATCGCGCAAGAGTAGATTAAGTTCACAAAATAATTAAAATAACTAAAATAAAGAAATTGATGAAATGAAATTAATTAATCATGTTGGATAGTTGCATTTAAAGATTCTATTAGACAAATGATGTTTGTTTTATCTTGATCAAATGTCATTTGGCATTACATTTAAATACAAACAAAAATAAGAAAAAATAATTACTTAAATATTAAGTAAATATAAATTAAAAATAAAATGAGATAAACTAAAGCAGTGTAGTATGACAAAGAGTTATATAGAATTCACATCAAATGAGAATTAGAGTTTGATTGTAGTATAATCAAATAAATATTAAAAAGTTAAAACAATAAGTAAATTACATAGGAAAGTTTCATTCCAAGGTAATGAGGATATAGATTATATCATCCTTTATCATCGAATAAGTGATAAAAAATAACTCACGAAATATCCAAAATCTTAAGAGCATAAAATATTTAAAACATAGAAATAATGATTTCATTTTTTTTCATCTCTATCACATCTAAATTAGATAAGCTATGAATTATAAAATTAAATAAAAATAAATGATCATAAGTTTTTTAATATTAGTCAAGTAAATATTAAAACTAAATTGAGATAAATTGAAGAAATACGATATAATCAAATAAAAGTAATGCAAAGATCACATGAGAGCTTATTTATATTTACATTATGATATAATTAAATGTAAACATAAATTTTGAAAAATGAAATAACTTTTATAGGAAAGTTTCATTCTATAATACAAAGAAGATTGACTATAACGTCTATCAACATGAAATCATGTACAAATTAAAATTTCATATAAAATAAGTAAAAATCAAAGATATTGAAAAATTAAAAATATAAATTTGAATAATTTGTTTTATTGAACTCTCAAGTTAAATCTAGGATTATTTGTTTTGTCTCAATTATGTGACATTTGTAAATGTTGTAAATTCTCAAAGTAATTAATATAAATAATAGAAAATTATTATATTATTATGGAGCAAATATGTTTTGAAGAGGAAGCGAGACTAATAAAATAATGCAAAAAAAAAACTAGGTTAAAGAAATATAAATTAGAGATGTGAAAAGATTTGGAGTGAAATATTGATATAACAAATTTGAAGCAAAAAATTCCAATAAATGAGAGAAATTATATAAGAAATTTTCATTTCAAGATTCTAAGGAGATTAAGTGTATGGTTGGTAAAAAAGGAGAATTAGAGTTTGATAGGATTATAATAATATAAAAGAAAAAAACATGAAGAAATGAGATAAACTGTATGGGATAGTTGCATTTTTAGATGCTAAGGGGATGGAGGTATAGCATTGTTCAACATTGAATTAGATAAGAATTAAACTACTTTGCAAAATGGTGGAAACAAAAAGAGGGATGGAAAGATATGGAAAGACATGAGAGAAAACTTGAAAGACGTAAAGAATAAGGGAAAAGGAGATGACATAAAGAAGGTAAGGAGATAGTGATAATAAATAATAAAGTAAAAGAGAAACAAATTATATGAGAGAGATAGAGGAGAGAGAAAGAGAAAAAGGAGATAGAGATAAAAGAGATAAATAAAAGAAAAATAACAAGATAAAGAAGAATGTGATGACTATTAAAACAAAGATAAATAATAGAGAGAAATAACTAAATAAAAATTATGTTTTAACAAAAAAAGAAATCTTTTTGTGACTATTTTTTATTTGGCTAATATTTAAACTATATATTAACTATTAATTTACTCTTATTGTATTAATATAAGTAACTTTTTAAAATAATTTAAATAATAAATAATATCATTTATTTTAATTTATTATCTTCATATCACATGGCATAGTCAATAAATATAAATGACATTTCATATTGATGATATAATATAAGGTAAAATGTCATATAATATGTTTTAATGATAAAAAAGGTATGCACATCATTTCTATATTGTTTTAACTATATATTAATTCCACTTTGTTATTGTTTATATATGTAATGTTACAAAATATTAAAGTATATTAAAAATATTATTTTTTAAATCTTATTAAGGACTATATTTAATACCATGAAAATATGGTAACAATGTTATAAACGTAATATCAATAAATAATAACTAAAACAAAATTTTAATATATCATATTTATTAAATTTATTTATTAATAAATATTAACATATTGTTAACACAAACTCATGTTTATTAGAAAAACGATGATTGAAAAAAGTTTTGTTCAATTTGGGGAGTTCTTATGAGGGCACCCACACCAATACAACTCAAGTTGAGGCATTGTTTGCTTTTGAGTTCCATTGACATTTTGTGTTGTAATGCCATAAAGACATGCTTATATGACTATTTTCAGAAAGATAATGAGCCTTTTCAAAAACTTTTAAATTGGAACGAGCATAAACTATGGAAAATAATTTTATGGTTATTATATATGTAATAATTTATTTATAATGAATTAACATGAAATTATTCATATAAATTTTTTATTAAAAGTGACCACACATATATAAGGAATCTTTTAAATAAATTTAAATCTATATATAAGGAAAAATTATTCTCATATTAGTTTTAAATAATAAAATATAAATTAAAAAATTTAGGATAATTATTATTTATTTTAATTATTTGAATTGCATTTTTATTTATATTAAAAAAAAGCATAAATGTTAAAATATTATAATATTGAAATCAATATCTTATTTTTCTTCATTATAATAAAAAATTAAATTTAACATTATTTATCACAGACATATAATTTACTAGCTTAACTAAAAAACAACATATCATAATATACATTATATGTATGACTTACAATTTTTTTAAATATGTAACATAAATAGTAATGCAATGTATGAAACGTTATGTTAAAGTGCGTAGCGAGAGAGATTAATATTAATTGATGCAGCAAAAGAAAAGATAATGAACATGAAGATAAGTACAATAGCATTTAAAGAGGGTGAGGGAGGGATGAGAGAGATATAAGAAAAAGAGACAAAAAATAAAGAGAGAGTTGATAAAAAGAAGGGAGAATATTAACAATTAAAATATGTTTATCATAGTTTCTAAAAAATATATTAGTGAATTTTTGTATTCTATTTTAATTTTTATATTATTTTTTAAAAATAAATATAAAGTGAATTTTTAAACTTTAATTATTTTGAAGATCATTTATTATAGTTATAAATTCATTCAAATATATTTAAAATTTAATGTCTTATAATCTTTAATGTTATTTAAGTACAATAAAAAGTAAAACTTTTGTAATTATTCTTTTGTTTTAGTAATATTTATAGTAAATGTTGACTATAATTTAATATTTTTTCTTAATATGTATAATCTTAAATGTTAGTTAAACATCAAATAGTATCTCTTATTCTAATTTAGTTTCTTGATATGACATAATATCGATAAGAAATGCAAATAACTATTCATAATAAAGATTTAATTTTATGCAACTTGTGTTGTATAATATATTACATATTAAAAATTTTATTCACATAATGTCTATATTATTATAAATATATATTCATTTTACTTTATCAAGTCGTTACAAGTAATATTTCATATACTTATTGACAACTTAAATGAGAATTGCAAAATAACATCTAAAATAAAGTTATTTATGAATAATATTAACATATTGTTAAAAAACTCACATTTATTAGAAAAACTATTCCTACAAAGATATGCTTGTATGACTAACATCCCAAAGACTATGAACTATTTTAGAAGTTTTATTAATTAGCATGAGTGTACAACTTCAAAAAAATTTTTCTATTTATTATGTTTGTAATAATATATTCCACTATTAATAATTTATTTATAATAAAGTAATAATAAATTATGTATATTAAACTAATAAGAAATTCACACTTAAGAATTCTTTTCATTAAGTTCTATTTTTAATATAGTAAAAATATTAAATAGTGTGTTAGTTATGAATAATACAATATGTAATAAAAGTTCTTTTAATTATGATTTATCATTTTTTAGTTAAATCTTTATGTACATTAAAAAAATAAATCATAAATGTTAAAACTTATTATAAAATTAAAATTACTATTTTTTATTTTCTCAATTAAAATAAATAAATAAATCCAACATTATTTGTATCACCAAAATATTTTATGTAAACAAACTTCAATAACAATATATCTTAAAAAATAACACACACACACACACACACATATATATATGTATATATGATTTTAATAATATATATATATATATATATTTGATTTTTATAATTTTCTTAGTTATATGTACTATTTACAAGTAATGAAATGTATGAAATATTACAATAATATGTGCAACACGAGAAGTTTATTAATTATTATAAATAACTGGAGTTATAGAAGTGATAGTAGAGATGGTGATAATTATAATGGAATAGAGAGAATGTCATAAAGAGATAAGAAAGATAAGAGAAATAAGATGAAAAAAGTGATACATAAAGAAGACTGAGATGATAAAAAAAAAAGGGAATATTGACATTTTATGTAATGTATATTTTATTTTTTTAAAAATCTATGTAGTAATGAATAATAATTATATTTATTTTTTTTATTTTACATAACATAATTAGATTTGCAATATTAATAAAAAAGAAGATATTTGAAGTAACTTAATATATATTAATTATTATAAACGTTGCATATTAGTGTTATAAATAATATAAAAGTTAATTAAATTTTCCATTAATTTTTTTTAAAAAAAAATTATTATAATTAATAAAATATAATTTTAATTATAGTTTAGATACATAGTATATTTGATGTTTATTAATATGAAGATATTATGAAGTATGAAGTTTTTAGAAAATGTTTATATATTATCATACAAATAAACTTAAAAAATAATTTAATTTTATTATACAAGTTATAAAATATTATGATAGTAATACTTTAATTATATTGAATTAATAATAAACTAAGTGTATTTTATTTTCCTTGAAGTAAAGATTCATAGATAAAACTTATTTCCATGAAATTTTTTCTTATCACATAAATTAATTATTTATTAATTTTAAAAATATATTTATTTATTTATTCATTTTTAAAAATATTTATTTAAATACATAACATAAGAGAGTTCTTAACTAAAAAAGATTGTAATAATGGAGAAAATTATATTAGAAGAGATTGAGAGATATGGATAAATATAAGAGAGATAGAGAAGAAAATATTAATAGAGAGAGAATAAAGAAATGATTAAATGAAGGAAAAATGAAGAAAAGAAAAGAGAGAGAGAATATAGAAGATTTAGAAAGAATATATAACAAAGTGAATTATAGAGAATTGAGAAAAAACAAAGAGGTGAGGGTAATTCAAAGAGAAAAAAGTTTGAGACAAATTATTCATAATAATGGGAGAGAGAAGAATGTAATGGATAGATGAGAGTGGTGAAGAAAGTATTATTAGAGAGATGAGAGAGGTGATTGAATGAATAAAAAAGAATAATAAAAAAAAGAGAATTGATAGAGGAGATAGAGAGAATAAATAACAAAATGAGAGACAAATGAGAAAAGTAGGAAACACAAAGGAGAGAGAGGGTTAAGGAAAGACAGAGATAAAAAAGGATTAACAAATGAGGAAATGATAATAAGAGAGAAAAAAGTGAAAGTTATTTTAATAAAGAGAAAGAAACAAGAGAAATAATTAAATAAAAGTTATATCTCAAAATTTTTAATAATAATATTTTTTATACTAACTTTTAAGACATATATAACATTAAAAATTATTTAAATTAAAAAACTTTAATGTTTTGTGGTATTTTAGAATACTCAAAATATTTGAAAAATTTGTCAATTAAAAATTTTATAATTTTTCATTAATATACTTAATTTAAAAATTAACAAAATAATAAATAGTCTTATTATTATATGAGATTATCTTCTTATGCCAAAATAAAGATAAATAAAAATAATATTTCATTTTACATATAAAATTTTTAGTAGTTTATGATATATAATATACTATAATTATATCAAATAATTTTGTAAGTAGCACTTATATGCTATTATTATTTAATACTAATTGCATTTTACTTTAGTTGTTATAAGTCATGTTATCCATCTTTAAATTATACTACTAATTTTGATAATGTTCATATTAATAAATAGTAGCAAAATTGGATATTGTAAATTATCATTCATAATAAAGTTACTTATTTATATTAATATATTATTAAAAAGAACCATAGTTCACTACAAATAATAATGCTAAGAAAATATATGGCAAAGACGAGGAATTCACAAGAGGTCAACCAATCCAAAACTACCTTCACTCAACATGCTTAACTTTGGTATTTTAATGAATACAATAATATAATCTGAGTGGGTTGTACATGCATTTAAAACCCAAAACATCATACATTTCAATATTGTTCCAAAATGAATAAATTTTTCAAGATATTTTTGTATATTATCATGCCTATACACCTAAAAAATAATATTTACTAAATTTGTCATAATAGATTCCAAAAATAATACTTTGACTATATTGAATTAGTATGAAATTTTGTTTATTATTTCCCTTAAAGTAAACATTCATACCTAATAGGTTTTTTTCACTAAATTATATTTCTTATAAGCAAAATATTAATTTTTTTTATTTTATATAAATAATAAAAAATAAATTAATATTCAAAATATACATTAAAGAACATAGCATAAGAAATTTCTTAATGAATATTAGCTAATCGAGCCAAAAATAGAGATATGGTTATTTAAAAAGCATATTAGAAGAGAGATGCAGTCAAGGATAAATAAGAGAGTTTGATAGAAAAATATTAATAGAGAGAAAGAGACATGATTGAATGAAAAAAAGAGGAAAAAGAGAATACATAGAGAAGATAATAAAGAAAAGAGAATAAATAATAAAATCACAGAGAAAGAACTGAGAAAACAATGCATGATAAAAGAGTGAAAAGGTGTTGGAAGATGAAGAGATTGATAGGTGGGAGACAAATTAGAGAATGTTTAATGGAGAGAGAGAAGAAAGTAAGAAAATTTTTGAGCTATTTGGATAATGATAAGAAAGTGAGAAAAATAATTAAAGAAATATTATTTCTCAAAAAATTTATATCATAATATTTATTAATTTTTAATTATTAAAACTTTATAATAATAAAAATTACTTAAATACAAAAAAATTAAAAGTTTTGTAGTATTTTAATATATTGAAAATCTTCAAACTATATGTTGATTAATAATACATTTTTTTTATTTTTGTATAATTTAAATATTTTTCTAAATAGTAAATAATATTACTATTCTAAGATATTTTATTCATATTACATAACATAAATAAAAATTATAAATAATATTTCAAATACATGATAAAATTATAAATATTTTGTGTTATATATTATATTTATTTTTTATGAAAATCAATTTATACAAAAAAATTATGTACTATTATAAATTTATATAAATTCTAATTTATTATAGGTGATATAAGTTATGTTGCAGATAACTAAATTTTATTAACTTTATTATTTTAAAAAATAAAAAGATGTTCTTTTCTAATACTAAATTAAAATTTTAGTGACGTTCTAATTTTAAAATTTTTTCATATTAACATATTATTAAAATACGTTAGCATTCATTAGAAAAAATACTATAAAAACATATGGGCAACATTAGTTCTTCTTTTTTGTCATCCATCCAAATACGTGTCTCTTCTAAGTTAAAGTTTGAGTTCTAATAAGATCAAAACAATAAAGCTAGGGTGTTACACATGCATATAAAAGCTAGAAAATCTTGTGTTATTATTATCCAGAAAGAATGAATTTGTCAAGAAACATTTGTATATTAATTTTGTTATATAACTCAAAAAACATTTTGCTATTATTATATAAGTCATAATATTTTCTCATATTAATACCTTAATTATATTTAATTAATAAGGAATTTTTTTCATTATTATTCTCTTAAATTAATCATTCATACAAAGTTTTATGATAAATGATAATTCTTATAAAAATTTAAATTATTTATTAATTATGAATAGAAAATTATATTTATTATTTCAAATATATATTAAGGTGTGTAATAATGAGAGATTTGATAACCTAAATTAATTGAAGGAGCCAAAAAAGTAGTGGTGATGAGATAAGCATACTAAAAGAATGGGAAGTTATGAATAGGTAACAGTGAGATAGAGAGAAAAATATTAATAAAAAGAGAAGAGTAAGATGATTGATTGAGGAGCAAGGGAAAATGAAATGATAGAGAAAAGACAAAAGGCATAATAAATAACAATATTAAAGACAAAGAATTGAGAATATGTAGTGACATGAAAGAGGGACAAAATGAGGTGAAGAGAAAAAGATAAAGAATGAGAGATAAATAAGAGAATTATAAGATAAGATAGAAGAAAGTGAGAAAATGTGAGAGCTATTAAGATAAAAAGAACAAAGTGAGAGAAATAATTTGATAAAAGTTATATATTAATAATGTAACATATAGTGCTTATAAAAATTAACTTGTTAAACATATATAAAATTTAATATTTTATGAATAAAAAAACTAAAAGTTTTGTTGCATTTTAATATATTACAAATGTCTAAAGTATATGTTCACTATTAATTTAATATTGTTTTATTAACATATATAATTTTATAAGTTAACTAAATAATATAAACTATCACTATTATCATATATTATTTTTTAGTAAATAATATAGATAAAAATATATAATATTCATTTTCATCTCAAGATTTTATGTAAAATATTATTTTTATTTTTTTACATTCTTTTATTAATAGTAAATATATATTATTATTAATATATATATTTATATATATATATTCTATTCTATTATAGTTTATATAAATTATGTTTCATAAACTTAAATTATACAAAGGTTTTTTATTTTATTTTAATATTGAAATTGAAATATATAATACTACGAAGAAATGATAACAATGTTATAAAGTTAATAATAATAGGAAATAACTAAAATTGAAATTGTAAAATAACTTTGATGCTTATGTTATTTATAAAAATTAATATTTTAGAAGTTTAATTATCATTCATTAGAAAAAATGCCATAAATAATCATGTATAATAAAAGGATTTCATGACAGGTCAGTCATTCAAGTAAAACAAGTGTGTGCAAATCCTAAAAGAGTCAATAAATTGTGGATTTAAAATAGTTATGTTAATTTTGGATAATATTTAGTTTTAAATTTTTTTTACACAAAATAATTTTATGACTAAAGAAAACCATGATTATATATACAGATATATAATTTTGATGTTTAAGGAAAACAAAATAAAATTCAATTTGTAAACATAACTTTTTTGGTAGTATGATTCAAACTATAAACTACATCCACCCTAATTGAGGTATTAAAAAAGTTGACTATTAAAAGTGTTACAATTTATAGTTTTTTCAAACAGTTCACCTATAGCTTACATGAGTTTGTTTTGCAATTTGCCTCCTACTTATTATCTTTTGTTGTTTTAATTATAATCCAGGCTTTTAAGAGCTTAACACTAACTTTTATTTATGAGATCAAATAGAACTGAAGCTTTCACAAATGTCAACCTTCCCAACCAAAAAGAAAAAAAATGTAACAAGAAAATAATTTTGATAAGAAATGTACTTTTCATGTCATTATTGATTAATACAATCAAAAAGAGCTCAGCATTATGAAGAGAAATAATAAAATTAAAGCTTAGAATATTTAGCCTTTGATGGAAGGATTTTAAATTTTTAGTAGTACTAAATAGTAATGTAATGTTGCCAAGAAACTTTGCATGAACACAATATCATGTAGCATTTATTTGAGATCTTGAAATGTCATTCGCACTCATTAGACATTACTAATAATGGTTGGATTCATATAGAGAAATATTTGCCATAACCATTAAAAAATTATGGAAAATCAATTTCAAAAGTTAATACAAAATGTGTTATAAAGCTTTTCCAAACTTCATAAATATGTTTTTCCAAAATTGCTATGCAATTAGCCATTATGCAAGATCAAGTAGGGTTGATCAATATGATTAGGGAGTTCCTTAATCATGAGATAAAAGGTTATAGTAGCATATGAGTTGTGGTATTGTGATATATAATGATTAAATCTAGGCCATCTAGTCTCTTTAGATTAGATTTTGATTATTCAATTTAGTAATGGTAAAGATAGGAATGATCCAGATCATAAGATTCAAATAACAGGTGATCTAGGCCATCCAATTCAAGGATAGATTATTTTAAAATATGGAAACAATAATGGCTATCTGATGAACTTAGATGTGTTCTTGGCCATTTAATTTCAAGCCAACGTGAAGCAGTTATACTGGATGAAATGTCAGTTGTCCAATCAATGATTGATTGGTCCAAAATAATGCCCACTTTAGCAAAATGTTGCTAGATGAAATTTAGTCCAACATTACCAAGAAGCACATGCCTTTTGTTTTTATATTAATGTTCATGCATAGTATTATGAGTTGAAATTGGAATTGGCTTGCTCCTTGTGCGTTTAGGATTTCATTACCTTGGGCTACTCTTTTGCAAGCAAGTTTATAACATGTTTATGGGTCTAACCTAACTCATTAAATACTTGATTTGAGTTATGCCTTGCTTGATCTTTTCCTCTTACTTTCCCAAATTGGATTTAGGACCTAGTCTCTTAACTTGAGGCTTTGTAAGTCATTTTAGGATTGGTTTATCTATGTGTTTTGCACAAGGGAACATGTTTGGGATATGGTTTAGGAATTATTATTTTATTTTTTATAATGATGAAAATTTAATAGAATTATTTATAGTAATTTAGCAAAAGTTTAACAATTATCCTAATATTTAATTGGTTAAGCACGAATGAGCTGGATTTGACCAAGGAAGTGATTAAGGGACAAGAAAATGGAATCCTATACATTTCTTATATCAAGGAGACAATTGAGGAATCAAATGCTTCTTTAACATTTGAAATTGATGCAAACAAAAAGATATGTCTTATTACTAACATTCAATAAATTAACATTTTTTGGAAAACTTTTCATATTTGATATAAATAACTTCAATCCTTAAAGCTTGCTAACACTCCAAGGTATTTTAAAATGCACTAATTCACCATCTTTAGAAGTGCTGACTTCTTTCTCATAATTAAGCTTAATTCATAATAAAAAAAATTTTATAACAAAATTCTAAACATTTATGTCTTGACTTATCAAATAGAAGGATGACCTAACATGCATCCCAATGCCACTCTAAGCAAAGCATGCTTAACATTGGTGTTCTTATATGATCTAGTACTATAATGTTGGTTTTGTTGCATAGGCATAAAAAGATAGAAAATCATACTAGTGTTATTATTGTCATTAAAATAATGAACTATTAAAAAATTTCATAAATTATCATTCATAAACACTTCTAAAGAAAATTATACTTTTATTTTATGTCATAATATATTCTATTAAAAATAATTTAATAATATTTAAATAATAAAAAATAATGTATATTATTATTTCCAAAAAGTATATATTTATAAATAAGAATTATTTCTATTAATTATTAGTTCTTATAAATAAAAAAATTAAAAACATTTGTTATTGATCAATATTAAAATATATGTTTATTTTTTAAAATAAACATTAAAGTTTGTAACATGTGAGATTTCTTAAATAATTTGAATTTATGAAACTTAAACAGAGATAATAATGCATGAGATAAGTATACTAGAATAGAGATAGTCATGTTTGATAGAGAGATAGAGAGAAAAATATTAATAGAGGGAGGAGAGATTTGATCAAGTGAAGAGAAAAAATGAGAGATGAGTGAGATAGAGAAAATAAAAAAATAAAGTGACAGAGAGAAATGAGAAAATAATGAGAGATAAAAGAATGGGAGGGTAAGGTGAAGACAAATATAGAGAAAAGGGAGTCAAATAAAAGAAACATTTTGAGAGAGTGAAGGAAGTGAGATAATGTTAGAGTTATTGAGATAAAGAGAAAGAAGAAAGAGAAACAATTAAGTAAAAGTTATAATTCCAAAATTTACTTCTAGTATTTATTAATATTAACATGTTAAACTTAGATAATTTTAAATTTTATCAAAAGCAAAAATAGTTAGAGTTTTGTTACATTGTGTTAAAATACAAATGTTTAATTTAGGTGTTCACTATTAATTTATCCTTATTATTTAAATATGTATATTTTAAAAATTAACTAAATAATGAATAATATCATTATTATAAGAAAATATCTTTGCTAAAAGAAATATAGTTAACAAAATGAATACTATTTCACATTCATGCTAAACTTTTAGGTAACTAATGTTATATACGATATTATTATTATGTTAAAAAAATTTTATGAAAACATTTATGTGATTTTATAATTATATATAACTTCTATATTGTTGTAGTTGATATGAATTATGCTTGTCAATATTAAGTAGTACTAAAATTATTATTTTATTACATCACATGAAGTGCATTACTCAATACAACAAATTAATGATAATGACACTATGAAGTCAATATTATTAGGAAATAACTAAATTGCAAATTACAAAATATCTTTTATAAATATGTCATTTGTGAATATCAACACATCATAAAAACTAACTATCATTAATTTGAAGAAACAATATTATGAAAACATATGCGCAACATGAGGACCCCTTAAAAGATCACCCATCCCAATAATACTCTTCCTTAAGCATGCTTAACTTTAAAGTTCTAATGAGATCCAATGCTATGACGTTTTTGTGGTTGCACTGACATACAAAAGCCAAAACATTATACTTGCATGCTTAATGTCGCAAAAATGATGAACTGTTCCATCAATTTTATAAATTATCATATATTTACACTTTTAAAGTAACTTTAGTTCCATTATATATGTCATAATATAATAAAATGTTAATACTTTAATTCTATTAAACTAATAATAAATTATTTATAATATTATTTCACTTAAAGTAAATGCTCATACATAAAAAATATTTCAATAAAAATATAGTTTTTATAAAAATATTTTATTATTTATTAAATATGAATAATAAGATATATTTTCATATTTTAAAATTTATGTTCAAGTGTATAACATAAGAGATTTCTTAATTAACAATAAGAGAAGAGACACATGATTGAGTGAGGAGAAAGATAAAAAAGAGAAGAGAGAGAACTTAAACTAGATAAATATTATAAATTAATAATTGAAGTAGAGAGGAAGAATTAAGAAAATAGTGAGAGATGAAAGAAAGAATTGGAAGGTGAAGAGATTGTGAAGAGGAGACAAATAAAAGAATAATAATGTGATGGAGAAGAAAGTAAGAAAAGTGAGAAAAATTATTAAAGAAAATTCATATCTTAATATTTAACTTCTAATACTTATTAATACAATCTTGTTAAAATTAAACAATCTTAAATATTATTTAAGTAAAACAAAAGCTAGAAGTTTTTAGTATTTTGATATATTGTTAATGTTTAAATTTATATGTTGACTATTATTTTAATATTACTTTATTAATCCATATAATTTAAAAGTTTATTGAATAATTAATAGTGCCATTATTATAAGATATTACCTTAATATGAAATAAAATAAATAATAATTATAAATATTATTTATATTCATGATGTAATTTTAGTTTGAGACAAATAAGAGAATGATGAGAGAAAAGATAGTGAGAGAATGTGTGTGGTATTGAGATGAAGAGAAAAAAGTAAGAAAAATAATTAAGAAAAAGTTGTCATATATTTAAATGATAGTATTTGTTAATGTTAACTTGTTAAACATATATAATATTCAATACAATTAAATTACAAAAAAAATTGAGGCTTTGTTTTATTTATGTATATTGCAAAATTTTAAATTATTTGTTATTATCAAATTTTTATTTGTATATATTAAAAAGTTAATTAAATAATAAAACATATTAAAATTTTAAGATATTTTCTTCATATGACATAATATAGATGTTATATATTAAAAATATCTTATATTCATGGTATGAAATTTATATAAATATAATATTACATTAAAAAGTGTCAACATTTATGTAATCTTATAAATACATATCAATTTTATGTTGTTATATTTCATATAAGTTTTGTCATTAATAATTAAATAACATTACAATAGTTTTTTACTATATTATATGAAATATTATATTTAATACTATATGAAAATGATAATGATAATATAAAGTTCATATTAACAAATGATAACTAATATGGAAATTATTAAACATCACTCATAATTATTTTATTTGTGAACATCAACATATTATTAAAATAAACTTTTATTCATTAGAAAATTAAATGCTATAAAAATATGTGCTAAATGAGAAGTTCTCAAAAAGTTCCCATTCAAAGTCTAGAATCAAAAAAGCATCTTAACCATTTGAACCATAATAAGGTTTAGTGCTATAATGCTAGCACTGTTACACATGCATGCAATAGCCTAAAAGTAACATTTGTGTAGTTATTTTCTTGAGAATAATGAGTCATTCAAGGAAAGTATAAAATTTAACACATTTACACTTTAAAAAATAATTTGAATTTATTTTAAAAGTTATAATGTATTACAATATTAAAACATTAAATATATTAATTAATAATTGATTATTTATATTATTATTTCATTTAAACATAACATTCAGACATAAGAATCATATTAAATGTTAAATTAGTTTTTAATTATAAATAATTAAATATATACTTATTATTATAGATCTATGTTAAGGTGTACAACATGTGAGAGTTTCTCATTAATCTTAATCCAAGAAACTTTAAAAGGATAAAATAGTTTTGTAGATAATTATTCTAGAAGAGAGAGAGAGTTATGTATAGAATGCAGAGAGATGGAGACAACAATAGTAATCAAAAGAGAAGAGAGAGATAGTTAAACAAAGAGCAAGAGAAGAAGAGAGAAGAAGAGGAGACAAAGATGTATTCATATAAAAATTATCAGACAAATTAGAGAATCGTAATAGGGAAGGAAGATTGTTAGAGGTATTCATATAAAAAGAAAGATGTGAGAGAAATAATTAAATGAATATTATATCTAAAAATTTAACTTATAGTATTTATTAATATTATCATATTGAACATATATAATATTAAATATTATCTAAATAAAAGAAAACCAAAAACTTGTAGTACTTTAGTATATTGAAAATGTTTATTGTCAATATTGACTATTAATTTTAATTATTTTATCAATACATGTAATTTTCCAAGTAAACTAAATAATAAATAACTTCATTATTCCAATATATTTTGTTCATATGACATAATATATAACAAATATAATTAATATCTCATATTATTGTAATGTATTTTTGTAATTTATTTTATATAATATATTATTATTATATTTAGAAGCTTTAAACAAAGCATATATAAAAATATTTTAAGAATATAATTGTTCTACTTTGTTGTAGTTGATATAAGTAAGGGCACCAATGACTAAATTTATAATAGTTATTATTTTATTATCTCATTTAAATTGGCATATATACAATTATTTTAAAAAGATAATGAAATTATGACCTTTGAATTAATAAAAAATATCTAAATGCAAATTATAAAATATCAATTATGATTATCTTATTTATAAATATTAATATATTTTTAAAACAAACTATCATTCATTAGAAAAATGAATGCTATGAATATGAGCATACTGATCACTTCTTAAGAGGTCACCCATAGGAATACTGCTAAATTTGCCTAGGCATTCTTATGATTAGAGTTCTAATGAGAAGTGCTACTAAAATCCTAATGTGGTTGTACATGCACAAAAATATAAAAAGGAGTACTTGGGTAATTATTTTCACGAAAATAAACAATTATTGAAGATTTTTTACTCAATAAATATGCATAGTCACTTTCAAAAAAAGTTTTAATTTTGTTATATATGTTAGAATATATTCTAATATTAGTACCTAAATTATATTTAATAAATAAAAAATTAATTATATCATTATTTCCATTAAAAGTAAACGTACATAATTAAAACTTTCATGAATGCCTAATTTTTTACTAATGATAAATATTATATATATATAAGTGTGAAAAATAAAGAAAGTAATCGATAGACAAGAGAGTGACATAGGGAGAAGAGAGATATACAAAATAAAGATAGTGGGAAGAGAGATGAAAGAAGATAAAGAAGTTTTATAAAATAAACAATAATAAAAAACAAAAAAGAAAAATAATATATAGAGTTATAGAGTGAGTTGGTGAGGAGAGGACAAGAGATTGAGAAGGGGAGATAAAAAAGAGAATGATAATAGGAGAGAGAAGGAGGTCATAGAATGTGAGAACTATTTGGTTAAAAAGAGGAAGTGAGAGAAATAATTAAATAAATATTATACTTTAATAATTTAGCATATATATTAATTAATAGTAACATGTTAGGCTTATATAATATTAAGTACTATTGAAAAACGACAAAAGGTGAATGTGTTTTTAGTGTTTTAGAATATTAGAATTGTTACAAGTATAAGTTGACTATTAATTTAATATCATTTTTTTGATGTATATAATTTAAATTTTAGCAAAATATTAAAAAATAATCATTATTATAACATATTTTCTTTATATAAATAACATATATAATAAATATTAATATTTATAACCAATATATTAAACAGTTTTTATACATAGAATATATATGGTATTATAAATTATACTTTAATATTATATATATAAGTATTGTTGCTCATAATTAAATTATTTTAACACTATTATTTTGTTAAAATCAACTATCATTTACTATAAAAATAAATACTATGATAAACTATGAGTGACATGAGAACTTCTCTTGAGAACACTCATCCTAAAGTTAATCTCACCTAAACATGCTTAACTTTTGAGTTTTAGTCAGATTCAATGCTATAATGTTGGTGTGATGGCACATCCATATAAAAAGTAAAAAATGTTTTACTAGAATGATTTTTTTCCAAAAAATAATGAACTTATAGAAAATTTATAAATTATTTTGTATAAATAAGTTTTAATTTTTTTGTATTTATTATAATATATTTTGGTACTAATAGTTAAATTGAATTAATAAAAAAATATAGTTTTCACTATTTTCCTTAAAGTAAACATTCATACATTGGAATTACTACAACTTAATTTTAGTTCTTATAATTAAAATCTCAAATGATTTTTAATTATAAAAGTATTATTTAAAATGTATTTTAAAGCATTCAATAAAAGAGAGTTCTTATTTAATATTAATTATTGTAGCAAAAAAAATATGTGATGATGGGGATAGGTATATTTAAATAGAGTATGAGTCATGGATAGATACAATAGAAGTAGAAAGGATAGTGTCAATAGAGAGAGAAGAAAGAGATGACTAAATGAAGAGAAAGAAAAATAAAGATGAGAAAAATGATAGAAATAATAAAAAGAATAAATAACAAAGTGAAGAGAGGATAAATGAGAAAATAAGAATCAATAGAATAGAGAGAATATAACTAGAGGACAATGATATTAATAGGGGGAGATAAATTAGAAAATAATAATGAGAGATAGAATAAAGTGAGAAAATGTTAGAGCTATTGATATAATGAGTAAGAAGTGTGAAAAATAATTAAATAAAAGATATAATGCATTATTTTTTAATTTAATTAGCATTAATATTAATACACTAAAAATATGTAAAATTAAATTTTATTAAAATAAAATTTGTCGTTTCAAAATATTTTAATATATTATAAGTTTTTAAAATATTTGGTAACCATTAACTTCATATTTCATATAATATGAAAAGCTAATTAAACAACACATAATATTATTATTCTTATATATTATCATCACATTACATAATATAAATAATAAATATATAAAATATTTCATATGTATGATATAATTTTTGGTAGTCTACGTTATATAATATAATGTTATATCAAAAAACTTCTAAAGAAAGTATGTATCCACTATTTCAAACATATATTAGTTCTAGTTTATTATAACTTATAAAAAATATGTTGCTTACAATTAAATTACATAAAAATATTTTATTATATGATATCAAGTGATATATTTAATAAATGACATAAAAATTTTAAAAATAGTTTTCATAATTGTGATATTTATTAATTATCACGAAAATAATAAAATAAACTTTAGTTCATTAAAAAAACAAATATTATGAAAAATTATAGTCAACACAAACACTTGTGAAAAGGTTAGCAATTCCAACACTAGTACGAGTAAAATATAACTTTGTAGCTATAGTGAGATCCAACGTCATAATAGTTTTGTGGTAACACAAGAAAGTTTCTACATTATTTTGATATGCACTTTCAAAATCATTTTTAAATTTTTTATATATATAATAATATATTTTAATATTAATATTTTAATTCTATATAATTAACATAACATTATTTATAATATTATTTCTTTTAAAGGAAGCATTCCTAGAACTGAATTATTTCCACTAAATTAAAGTTCTTACAAATAAAAAATTATTTTTTAATTTCAAATAATATAAATATTGATTTATTTATTATTAAAAAATATATTAAAGGTATAATATGGAAGAGTTTTTAAATTTATTTAAATTATTAGTGCTAAAAGTAGATAATAGAGATGAAGATAGCTATATTAGAAAAGAAAGAATTATAGAAAGAGATAAAGAAAATTACTAAAAAAGAGAGATAAAGATGATTTAATGATGAAAAAGCAAAAAGGAGAGAAGTGAGAGAGAGAAGATAGATAGGATAAAGAGAATAAGTAGCAATATAAGAGAAAGAAAAAAATGGGCTGAATTGGAGGGAGGAATGGGTGAGGGGAAGATATATAGATAGGGGAGGGGAGCAAATAACAAAATGACAACCAAAAAGAGAAACATGTGAAAGAATGCAAGAGCTATTGAGATAAAAAGAGAAATAATTTAGAAAAATAATTAATGAAAGTTATTTTTCAAAACTTTCACTTATGATAATTATTAAATTATTAAAAGTATGTAATATTAAATTTTATTTAAATTTAAAAAAATTAAAAATTAAATAAAATTTTAAAGTTTTAAAAAGCCTAAAGCATAAGTCGATAATTAAGCTCTTAATATTTAATTAGTACATATAATTTCAAAAGTAAGCATGATAATAAATAATATCATTATTGTAACATATATCTTCATATGACATAAATTAGACAATAAATATAAAAAATATATTATATTTTCTATATAATTTTTGGCAATTTATGTTATATAACATATTATTATTATATGCAAAATGTGTTTATATATAGCACTTATATTCTAATACAAAAAATACATGAATTATATTTTATTATAGTTGATGTAAGGTATTTTACCATAATTAAATTATATTAAAATGATTATTTTATTATAGGGTAATGATAAAGAAGATACAAAGTTTATATTAGCAAATAATATCTAAAATACAAATTATACAATATCTTTCATAATTATGTTATTTATATTACATGATAATAATAGCAATATTACTTGAGAACTTCTCAAGAGGTGGCTAATTCAAATACTACTCCTACCAAAGCATGCTTAAGTTTTAAGTTCTTATGAGATTAAGTGGTATAATGCTCATCCAGTCACAAAAGAAAAAACATGCATATGTGATTAATGTTCTAAAATTAATGAATTGCTTGACAAAATTTTAAAAATTATAATGCATAAATCTTTAAAAAAATTATTTTTATATTTCGTAATATATTCCATTAAATTTTAATTATTATATATAAAAGAAAAATTATTTTTTATTAATTATAAAAGATAACATTTATTTTTAAGTTTAAAGTATATATTGAAATTTATTAACGTGAAAGAATTTCTTAAACTAAGATATATAAAGTCCATTATTGGACATCAATAATTTAAAAGCTCACTAATTGTAGAAATACATGATTTCAAAATTAATTTCAAATTATATTAAAATTTAGAAATTAAATGATAATCAATAAAATTTTTTTTTACTAATTAGTAAAAAAAATAATTAATTTTAATTACAATTTAGATGCATAGTAGATTTTAAGTGTATTATTATTAAGATAATTTAACATAGGTTATAGGAATGTATTTATAATATTTGCAATATATTAACTTAACTGTTTTATTAAAAAATAAATAAAGTCATAAAAAAATATTACATCAAAATGCATTATGGTTTAAATATTTGATTTAATATTTGAAGGGAAGGAAAAAATGTGATAGATGAGAAGGGGATAATAAATAAATGTGGAAAGTTATAAGAGAGGTTGGTATTGGAAAAAAGGATGTAAAGAAAATGAAAATATTTTTTAAATTTAATAGTAAATAAATTAAATGAAAATGATAAATTAATAGCTATAATTTTGTTATTTATTAATAAATATTAAAATATTTAAACCAACTTCTATTCATTAGGACAACAAATGCTATGAAAACATCTATAACACGAGGACTTCTCAAGAGGTCACACATCTTAACATTTCTCCTATCCAAGCGTGCTTAACCATACTACTTTAATGTTGGAGAGGTCACAGACATACCTAAAAGTCAAAAAATGATACTTCTTTGACAATTGTCCTCATTATAATACATTGTGTAAGAAAATTTCTAAATTAACTTATGCATATATTTTCAAAAACAATTTTATATTTATTATTATATCAAAACATATTTTAATGTTAATAATTTATTTATATTAAAATAATAATAAACTTTATCTATTATACTTTTTTATAGTGCACATTCATTTAAATTTTTTTGTTTTCAAATAAATTACAATTCTTATAAATAATAATTTAGATATTTAGTAATTATAAATAATAAAATATAAAATTTAACATTAGAATATTATAAGTTATCTTATAAGCTAGCATTTCTAACAATTCTAATGAATTAATTAAATAGTTTTTTAAGAGTAATAAATAAGTAACGCAAAACATTCTACTAAATTGTATTATATATAAGATAATTTAACATATATGCAAGGAGTGAATGATAAAAAGTAATATGTGAGAGAGGTGAAGAAGATAAAATGATAAGAGACATAAAGAAGAGAGTGACTAAGTGTGAAACAATGGAAATATAGATATAAGATAAAGAGGAGATTGGAAAAATCTTAACCAATAAATAGAGAGAGAAGATAGAGTAAATTAAAGTGAACATGTAGAAAGACAAAGGAAATAAGAGAGAAGAAAAGTTGACATAATGATACAAAGAGAGGAGTGAGTGAGATAGTAGATTATTGTAGGATGGGCAAAACGGAGAGATCTAAAACAAAAAGTAAAGAGAGATATAAAACAAAAAGAAAAAGAGAGAAAAAAGCAAAGATAAAAAAAATAAAGAGAATAAATAAAAACATTGAAAGAAAATGAAATGAGAGAAGGGAGAGGGATATAGAAGAGAGATGTTGAGTAGAAGACAAAGAGATAAAGAAACAAGAGACAAGTTCGAGAATGACAGTAAGATACACGGGGTGAGGAAGCATAAGAGCAATAGTTGCAATAATAAATTAGTGCCACAAATAATTAAATAAATTAACTAAACATTGTTGTTAGAGTAATTAATTTTAATATGTTAATTAGTTGTAATACTAAATATTATTTAAACTCAATAAGAAAATAATACTTTTGTTGTTAATGTTTCTTGGATAGATTGCTTATAATAAGTGTTAATTATAAATTTAGTATTTTTTAGTTAATTATTATAATCTCAAATGTTATTTGAAATATATTCTAATATTAATAAATTATTTATCTTAAATTAATAACAAATTATTTTTTATAATGTTTGTTTTAATTACATTATTTTGGACAATAAAAAATGAAAGCATATAAATTTGCAGTGGTCATAATTTTGAAATTAAATTTCTATTTTAATGTAATAAATATAAATAAAAAAATTTATTATTAATTACATCATAAACATAGAATTTGTTATACATAATTTAATATGTTATAACATGATATATGTGAATCATATCGCCTTAAAAATATGTTATTAATATATAATTTTAATTGTAATGCAATGCATGAAATGTTATATTAATGTCCGTTACACGAGCAACTAGATATGAAAATAATGATAGAGCGAGAGAACAAAGAGGATAGAATGAAAATAGAATATTTGCTTTTTTAAGCTTTGTATATTAATTTTTTTATGAAATAACAAATATATAATAAGCTATTGAGCATTAATTATTATAAAGAATTTTAGTCATAGTTATACTTGTGTTCAAGTAAAATTGATATTTGTATTAAAAGTTCAAAATATTACGATAAATAAAAACATATATTAGCTAATCTATAAAGAAATAATATTTTAGTTTTATTGTAAATTTTGTTACATAGAAGATTGTACACAAATTAATGTTGACACATTATTAAAACTAACTCAGATTTATTAGCGGAATGATTGGTATAAGACATTATCTATTGCACGACAAGTTATGAAGTCACCCAAATTAATATAGCCATTAACAAATCAATGTTAACCTTTTGGTCCTGACAACATTCAATATTGAAATGCAATTGTGGTAGTACACATATAAGAATGAGAAAAATCTATTTCTATGACTATTGAACATAATGAATGGTTTTAGAAATTTTATTTATTAGCACTATCATACACTTTCAAAACTAATTTGATGGTTACCTATATAATAATATATGCCATTGTTAATAATTTTTTTATATTGAATTAATAAGAAATTCTTCTATATTATATTTTTATTTTGCAGCAAACATTTACAAATAAGAATTATTTTTACAAATTTAATTTTTAATAAATAATTTAAATTATATATTAGTCATAATGATTGAAAATAAAATAAAAATGTTATGTTAATGATTATTTGTATTCCTTATTTTAATTTCATCGCTATGTATAGTAAAAATTACAAAAGGTAAATGTTAAACTTTTTTATAATTTTAGAAATAATATTATTTCATCTTTAGTTAATAAAAATAAAAAGTTAACATTAAGTATATCACAAACATATAATTATCTATTGAGAGTTTTAGAATGATATATCAGAATAAACATTATAGATACGGCTTTGACAATTATGTTAGTAAATGTATAATATAAATTGTAAGATGGAGATAAAATAGTAGCACATAGAGTAGAGTGAAATGATAAAAAAAGATGGAATATTTACCTTTTAAACTATGTATATTCTTTTTCTTAAAAATAATATATAATATTAAAACGTAATTATATTTGTGATATTACATTTTATATGAAAGAATTTTAATTTTTAACATTAGTTATAAAATAACATATATAAAGTGAATTATTACACATTAATTAATTAAAAGCTTATTTATTACAATTATACATGAATTAGAATATAATTGAATTTTTTTTTCAAAAATAAAAAATTGCTATGACAATTAATAGAACACCATTATTAGTTTTTAAAGGGTAATATAATTAATTTTCATATAATTCATATGCTTAATAGATTTTATGTTTATTCATATTAAAATATTATAATACATGTTATAATCAAGTATCTCTAATAATTTGACTACATCAACCTAATAATTATATTATAAAAATAATAAGATAACTCAAAAATATTATACTATAAGGAATTATATACAAAATATTTTAAATGATATTTTACAAAAAGGCAACAAAAAGTGATAGATGATAATAGGACAAGAAAATAGAGGGAGAGATACAAAGAAGGGAGATATAAAGACAAGAATAAGGGATATAACGAAAATTATAACCATTTCATAATATTAAACCTAATAAATAATAAACAAAATGAAAATTATGAATTAACATATGTAATTAAGTTATTTATTAAAAAATATTAATGTATTATTAAAACAAACACTCTTTGATTAGAAAAGTGATTGATATGAATTTTATTTAGCAAAAAGGGCAACCATCCCAATCTATAGCACAAGCTTGCCTGGCATTAGAGTTCTAATTTTACCCAATATTTTAAAGCTGGTGTGGTCACATATACCTATTTTTCAAAAAAAATATTTTCTTGACTATTATCCTAAATATAACGAATTGTGTATCATAGATTCTAAATTATCTTGTGCATAGAAGGTTTAAAAAAAAGTTTGTGTATATAGAGATAGCTGGGACAAAAAGAGAAGATAATAAGATAAATAAGGAAGTGCGAGAGTGTGAGAGTTATAAAGACAATGATAAAGCAATGATTGCAATAATTAAATAAAATCTTTATCTTAATGATTTAAGTGATAGTATTTATTAGTTTTTGCATAATAATCAATTATAATATTAAATATTATTTAAAACAATAAAAAAAGAAAATTTTATAGGTAAGTTTTTATATTACCAATGTTTGAAATATATGTTGAATAAATATTTTAATTTTTTTTAATAAACGAGGTAGTTATAATTATCATACTTCATTTTATTTGAAAATATTATGATTTTTTTAATAAAATAATAGAAGTGTCAATTAAATTATCATAGATTAATTGTTATGATGAACATTAAAATAATTATACATGTGTTTAAATATAATTAAACTTATATTTAAAATTTAAAGTATTATAATAATAAAAATATACTTATAAATTTGTAGAGGAATAATATATTTAAAATTATTTATATTGTTGTTGAAAAGATGATTATAAGTGTTTTGACACGAGCATGTTATAACATATCTTATATGTATTTCTAATATTTCTAGCAAATAAATTACATAATTGTTTTATGGCAATAATAAAGCAGCACATTAAACATCTTACTAGAATGTACAATGCATAAAATATTTTAACAAGTATTAAAAGAGGTAATGATAAAAAGTAATAGAAGAGATAAAATAAGAAAATGTAATGATGAGCGATATAATGGAGAGAGAGATGAGAAACGAATTCAAGAAATTAAGAGAGAAGGGAGAGAGAAGATTGTAAGAAGCTAAACAAAAAAATATTGGGAAGATAAGGATAAATTAAAGAAAACAAGTAGAAAGGGAAAGAGAGTAAGGGCGAAGAAAGGGTACATAAAGACACAAAAAAAGAGTGTAAGATAGACGGTTTTGGGAGGAAGGGAATGAAAAAGAGAGGTTGAGTGATCAGGTATATTATATAGATAAAAAGAGAAAGACAAGAAGATAGAGAATGATAAAATGAGAAAATATAGAGAGATAAAAAATAAGGGAGAAAAGAGAGGAGATAGAGAGAATAAATAGAAGTTTGAAAGGGAGACGAATGAGACAAAAGAGAGGAAAATAAGAATACAAAGAGATATGGATGGGAGAGTGAAAAAGAGTGACAAAAAGATGGGGAAGGGAGTGAGAGACTATGAGAGCTATAGAGATAAAGATAAAGAGGTGAGAGAAATACTTTAATAAATATTATATCTCAATAAGTTAACTTACAGTTTTTATTAATATTGAAATATTAACCACGTATAATATTAAATAATATTTAAGTAAAACAAAAAATAAACTTTTCCAGTTATGTTTTGATATTGCTAATGATTAAAATATGTGTTGACTTATAATTTAGTATTATTTTATTCATTTTTGTAACCTTAAAAAATAATTAAATAATAAATGGTATCATTTATTCTAATATATTATCTTCATATATAAAATGCATAAAATAAAAATTGAAAATATTTCATAAAAATTATTTTATTTTTGTTAGCATATGTTTTATAATATATTTTAATATTAAAAAGTTTACACCCATCGTTTGTATATTACTACAAATTTATATCAATTCTACTTCATTTTATTTAATATAAGTAATATTATATATAATTAAAGTATATTAAAAAATAATTTTATTCAATCATACTTAAGATCATATTTTAATACTATGTTAAAATGTAAACATTATAATTTAGTTATATTAATAAATAATTACTAAAATAGAAATTATAAAATATCATATATAATAATGTTATTAAGTAATAAATATTAACATATTATTAATACCCACTTACATTTATTTGAAAAACAAATGCTATGAATAAATGTTTACAAAAGGGAACTTTTTAAGATGTCCCCCACACCAATACTAATCTCATTAAAGCATCGATAACTTTTGAGTTCGAATGATACGTAGTGTTGTTGTGCACTTCTATGACAACTACCTTGAAGATAATGAATGTTATTTTAGAAATTACATTAATTAGGATAAGCAAAAACTTTGAGAAAATATTTTATAATCATTATATATGTTGTAACAAACTCTAATGTTATTAATTTATTTATAAAAATTTAATAAAAAATTATATGTATTATACTTTTATTTAAAGTAAACATTCACAAAAAATAATTATTTGACTAATTATTTTATAATGAAAATTTAAATTATGCATTTGTTTTAAATGATAAAATATAAAATATAAAATATAAATCAAACAAATTTATATTATTTGTCATTTATATTATTTTTTTAATTACATCTTGTTGTATATTAAAAATACTATATAATAAATAACACAAATTAGTATAATATGAAAATTAGTGTAATATTTAAATAATTAATATAAATAAATAAAATTTAAAGTTAACTATATAACAAACATATGAGTACACATGCATTCATTGTAGCTATGTGTCATAATATATATTTATACATATGATTTGTAAAATTGTGTTGGTAAATATACAACATAAATAGCAATGACATGTATGAAATATTAAATTAAAATATGTAGTATAATATATTTATTAATTACTATTATTTAATTGAGCTAAAAAAGTGATCATAGAGATGAAGCTAACTATAATGAAATAGGAAGAGAGATAGTCAGGGAAGGCAAAGGGATAAGAAAGAGATGAATGGAGTCATATATATGAGAGAAGAGATGATAAAAAGAACAAAGAATATTTGTATTTTAGATTATATGCTTTAGTTTTTAAAAAATAACATATAATAATGAACAATAATTATAGTTGTCATGTGCATTTTATTTAAAAAATACTAGATTTTTAATATTAATTATAAACTAAGATAGATAAGTTGCATTATTAAACATTAATATTTATAAAGATCATTTTTCATATTTATACATGATTTTAAATATAATTAAAATTTATGTTAAAAATTAAAAAACATGCAATGATTAATGAAATATTTTTACATGTTAGTAAAAAATAGTGTGACTAATTGTTTTATACTTTAAATGCATAGAAGCTTATATATTTATTAATACAAACCTATGATAACATATGTCATAAGCAAACTTTTCCAAAAATTCTAATATATTATCTTAATAGTTTTACTATAAAATAATAAAATTATGCTAGAAATATCACACTAAAACTGAAAGAAAGAGATAGAGAAGAGTGATAGAAAGGGGAATAAGGAATATAAAGAAAATGATAAAAATTTTAGAAAGTTAATCTTATTATTTAATAAAAGAATAAAAAATTATAAAATTATATAATTATGATTTTCATTAACTAAAACTAACATCTTATTAAAACAAGCTCTCATTCCTTAGAAATGAATGGTATGAAAAAATATATGCAATAAAAGAAATTCTCAAGAGAGCACTCATCCTAAACAACTCTCACCCAAACAAAGTTAACTTTCTAGTCCTAATTATTTTTTATGTTGTTTGTTGGTGTGGTTGCATATGCATACAAATGCTAGAAAATTGTACTATTGTGATTATTATCTCAAAATAACAAGCTGTCAATAAAATTTATAAATTATCATACATGTACACTTTCAAAACTAATTTTATTTTTATTATAAATGAGATAATATATTCCAATATTTCTATTTTAGTGATATTAAATTTATAAGAAATTATGTACGTATATATTTTATTAATAATAAAACTTCATACATAGTAATAATTTCCACTATGTTATAATTCTCATAAAATAAAACTTAAATTATTTGTTAATTATAAAAAAATAAAATATGCATTTGTTACTTGAAATATAAATTAAAGTGCATAACATGATGAATTTCTTAATTAATATTAATTGATGAAGTAAAAAGAAGAGATAGTGGTGATGGAGATAAGAATATTTGAAGCGAGAGAGTCTTTGATAAATAATAAATAGATAAAATTCTAATATTAATAAAGAGAGTTGAGAGAGATGATTGAATGAAGAGAAAAAATGTAGAAGAGAAAAAGAGAGAGGATAGATGAGATAGGGAGAATATATAAAAAATAAAAGAAAGAAAAATGAGAAAAAAGCAATTGGTAAAAGACATTGTGTGGGGATGAGAAAGAGGTATGAAAGGTGGGGACAAATAAGAGAATAATAATAAAAGAGAAAAATGTGAGATTTATTAAGATAAATAGAATGGAATATTTTAATAAATTACAATTTTTTAAAGTTTGCATTATTTATTAAATTAATATTACATTATTAATATGTAAAATTAAAAAAGTTAATTAAATAATAAATAATATCTTTATTCTAACAAATTCTCTTCATATGACATAATCTACAAAACAAATATGAATAATATTCATTATTCACGTTATATTTTTAGATATTTTATGTTATATTTTATTAAAAAACTTTTACATACATCATGTGTATACAATTATAAATATATATAAATTCTACTTTATAACTATAGATATACATTTTGTTTCACAAAATTAAATTATAATAAAGATATTATTTTATTATGTCATATGTCACACAATATTTAATACATAATTGAAATGATAATGATGTTATATAGTTAACATTAACAAATAAAATCTAAAATGAAAATTATAAAATATTATTCATGATTATTTTTTCTGAGAATATTAACATATCATTAAAATTATCTATATTTATAAGAAAAATTAATGTTAAAAAAAACTATGTGCAACGCCAAGATTTTTAGAGAATTCACAAATCCTATTAATATTCTTACCAAAGTTTAATTTTTGAGTTCTAATGTGATCTAATACAATAATACTAGTGTGGTCACACAAGTACACATAAGTTAGAAAATTATACTAGTAATGACTATCTTAAAAAAATGAAATGTTAAAGAAATTTTCTAAACTATCATGCCTAAAAAATTTTAAAAATATTTTTTTTTAATTTTTTTAGTCATAATATATTGTATTATTAATACTTTTGTTGTATTATATTAATAATAGATTACCTATATTTCTATTTCAATTATACCAAATAGTCATACATAGGAATTACTTTCACAAAAAATATAATTTATATAAATAAGAAAATTACAAATTTTTAACTATGAATATTAAAAAAGGTATGTCTATTATATTAAATATATATTAAAATGCATAACTTGAGAGATGTTTTAATTAATATTAATTATTTATTCTAATAAAGAGATAATGGGGATGGAGATTAGTGTATTTTGAACAATAAAAAAGAAAAGAGTATTAGGAGAGAGAGAAGAGAGAGATGATTAAATGATGGGAAAGAGAAAATGAGAGAAGAGAGATAAATGATAGTGGAGATAGAGTGAACCTATAATAATGTTAAAGAGAAATAAAAAAACAAAAGATAAAGGAGAGATAAGGTGTGGAGAAGATAAAAAGATAAAAGAAAGAGATAAATAAGAGAATGATAAATATAGAGATAAAAGATTCATAGAGTGTGAAATGTATTAAGATAAAAAGAAAAAAGTGATAAAAAATTAAATAAAAATTATATATATAATATTAACTAAAATTATTTATTAATATTGACATGTTAAATATATGTTAAATTAATTGTTTGTGAGACAAAACAATCATTTGAAATTTGTTGTATCTTATTATATAAAAAATGATCAAAGTATATGTTCACCATTAATTTAATAATATTTATGCATATATAATTTGAAGTGTTAGTTAAATAAGAGATAATTTCATTGATTTATGATATTATATTCATATGACGTAATACAGATAGTGAACATAAATAATATTTCACATTCATGATAGTTTTAAATAGATTATGTTATATAACATATTGTTATTAATATATGGAAAAGACTTTTATAAATAAGAAATATTTACTATTATAATAACGTCTTAATTTTAGTCCATTATATTTGATAAATGTAATATTGCCCATAATTAAATTATATTTTATTTAATAATTTATTATACCTATGAATATTTGCATTTAATACTACATGATCACAATAATGTTGTCATAAAGGAAATTTAAATAAATAATATTTAAAATGGAAATTATAAAATATTATCCATAATTATTTTATTTATGAATGATGACAAATTATTAAAGTCAAAAATTATTCATTAAAAAATTAATTTTTATTAAAAATATGTGCAAAATGAAGACTTCTCAAGAGTTCAACCATCCCTATACCTCTCTTGGCTAGCCATACTTAATTTTGGAGTTCTTGTGTGATCCAATGCTATAATACTGGTATGGTCACACTTGTATATAAATACAAGAAAACCATATTTATGTTTTTATTTTATTTAAAACTATGAACTACTGAAAATATATATTTTTTATTTTATTATATGTATAATAATATATTCTGATATCAATACGTTAATTATATTTAATTAATGATAAACTTTTTATATTATTATTTATTTTGAAGTAAACTCTCACAAATACGAAACATTTCCATTAAATTATAGTTTTTGTAAGTAAAACATTAAATTATTTATTAATTACAAATAATAGAATATATATTTACTTCTTTTAATTGATGTAGAAAAAAATGAGATAATGTATATTGAATTGGATAAACTAGAGAACAGAGGCTCACAGATAGATAATGAAGAGATAGAGAGAAGCAAGTAATGATCGAATGAAGAGAATGAGAAAAGAAGAGAATTAAAAGGGAGATAAAGGAGATAGAAGGTCGGGGGAAGACAAATTGATGTTGAAAGGAAGGCAAATAAAGGACTCATAATGGGTAAGTGAAGAAAGTGAGAGAATATGAGAATTTTTATTTTAAGTGAAAGAAGTTATAGAAATAATGAAACAAAACTACATCTAAATTGTTTAACTTAATTTATTTATTAATATTAAAATATAAAAATATATATAATATTAAATATTATTTAGGTAAAAAATTTGATGATTCATAAAACTTTAGATTATTAGAAATATTTTAAAGTATAGGTTGACTATTAATTTAATATTATTTTATTAATTCATGTAATTTTAAAAATTAATGAAATAATAAAAAATAAAATTATTCTAAAATCTTTTTCATATTACATAATATAAATAATAAATGAAAATAATATTCATTTTCATGACATAGTTATAGGTAGTTTATGATCTATAATATACTATTATTATATTAAAATACCATTATACATGACATTTATATAGTACTATAAATATACAATAATGCTACTTTATTATAATTGATGTAAGTTATGTTCCCCAAAATTAAAGGATATTAAGTTATTATTTCGTTATCTTATGATAATAATAACAACTATTATTATTATTATTATTGTTATTATTATTAATATTGTTATTATTATTATTATTATTATTATTATTAATATTATTATTATTATTATTATTATTATTATTATTGTTATTATTATTATTATTATATTAATAATAATAATAATAATTTTGTAAAGTTAATATTAATTTTTAAAAAATTAAAATTTAATTTATAAAATATCATTCATAAGTATGTTATTTATGAATATTAATATATTATTAAAAACAACTACTACTTATTAAACAATTAATGTTGTAAAAGCATGTGTAACTACAAGAGGACTTTCAAGAGTTCACTATCCTAATACCAAATTTAAACAAACGAAACCTTGTTGTTCTAATGTGAGCTAGAGGAATAATGCTAATTTGGTAATGCATACATAAAATTACAAAGAAATCAAACTAATGTGATTATTGTCCTTAGAATAATGAACTGTTCAAGAAATGTTCCATACTATCACGTATGAATACTTTAAATTTTTTCATTTTAGATGTCATAACATATTTGAATGTTAATATATTATTTATGTTTAATTTATCTGAGTTATCTGTAATGTTATTTCCCTTAAAGTAAACATTCAAATATTAGAATTAGTTTCACTAAATTATAGTGCTTATGAATAAAAAAATTACATTATTTGATTATTATAAATAAAAAAATATTTATTATTAAAAATATATTTTAAAGTATATAACATAATAGATTTCTTAAATAGTATAATTTGAGAGGTAAGAAAAATGATAATGTTGATGTACTTTTGAATACTAGAAGAGAGAGGGAGTTTTGATAAATACGAGAGATATATGATAAATACGAGAGATATAGGGAGAGAAATATTAATAGAGGGAGCAGAGAGAATTGATTGAAAGTTGAAAAAGAGAAAAAGAGAGAAAAAAGAAAATATCGATTCATTTGATGTACTTTACTTTACATTATACAAAATCTTAATGATTGTTATATAGCATTATTAAATAAAAACTAAAATGGAAACTATAAAATTACAATCATAATTATGTTATTTGTTAATATTAAAATATAATTAAAGTCAATTGTGTTATTAATGGAATAATATATAAATAATTTCTTTATTAATTTAATGAAAATATATTAGTATGGAAATTTATTATGATATATGTAGTAAAATTAAAATTATTTTTAAAATTGTATACATATGATAAAATAAAACATTTCTTAAACAGTTCGTTTTTTAGGACATTAATTGCACAAAGATAATTTTTTAGCTTTTGTATGCATGTGTGACAACAAGAACAATAGAAAATTAAATCTCATTAGAACTCAAAAGTTAAGCACACTTGGATCAAACAACAATTTGGATTGTTGAGTCTAGAGAAATCCTTGTGTTACTCATTTTTTATTGTATTTGCTTTTTGATGAATTAGAGTTGACTTTATCAATATGTTAATATTTATCAATGACATAATTATATGTAATTTTTTATTGTAATAAAATTTTGTTATTATCAGTAAGTATTAAGTTTATAATATTATTATTATTTTCATATATTACTAAATATAGCAATTCATATGATGAAATAAAAAATAATTTTAATATAATTTAATATTGGGTAGCATAACTTATATCATCTATAATAGAGTAGAAATTATAAATATTTATAGTAGTACATACATGTTATGTTTAAAAGTTTTGTAATGAAATAATAACACACACACACACATATATATATATATATATATATATATATATATATATATATATATATATATATATATATATATATATAATTAAAATTTTACATTCATTTTATAATTTTAAGAATTTTATGTAACATCATATAATGTTATTATATTAAAAAATCTTCATAAATAACCTTTATAAATAACCTTTATATATTATTATAAATATATATTTATTCTACACTATTATAGGTTATATATTTTAAGTTACCCATAATTAAATTATTTTCAAGTTATTGTATTATTACATAACATGAAGTGTTAAATTTAATATCAATAACCAAATTTAAATTATACAATATGATTCATAAATACAATATTTTTGCTTAGTAATGCATTATTAAAATAAACTATTACTTATTAGAAAAAAGAATGTTATTAAAAATCTTCGTTCAACAAAGAATTTTCTTATTATGACACACATCCGTGCACTTCTCTCACCCATGCATGATTAGCGTTAGAGTGTTAATGAAATCCAGTTCTGTAACATTCGTGTGATCACACATGCACAAAAAAGCCACAAAATCATAGTTGTGCTACTATTGCCATGAAAATAATGAACTTTTAATAAAAAGTTTCCAATATCAATACTTTAGTTATGTTGAATTAATAACAAATTATTTTTATTATAATTCCATTTTAGTAAACATTCATACAAAAGAATTATTTCTTTTAAATTACAACTCAAAAAAATTAAATTATATATTAATTATATTTAATATTAAATGCATATTTATTAATACATACATACATATATATATATATATATATATATATATATATATATGAAAGTGCATAATATCACAAATTTTTTACTTATTCTTAATTGTTGGAGATGAAAAAAGAGTAATGAAGATGGACATAAGTATACTAAAAGTGAGAGAATTAATTGAAAATAGAGAGAGAGAAATGAAAATAATAATAGAGTGAGAAGGGATACATTACTACATGAAGGGAAAAAGAAACAAAGGGAATGAGATTGAGAGAATAAATAAAGAAATGAAAGAGAGAAAGAAATTAAAAAAGCTTAGAGAGGAGTGTGAGGGTAAGGGAAAGTTGAAGAAATAAAAGGAAAGACAAAAAGAAGAATAATAATGAGAGAGAAGAAAAAGAGAGAATATGAGAGCTGTTGAGATAATGAGAAAAAGTTAGGGAAATAATTAAATGAAAGATATATCTTAATAATTTAACATATAGTACTTATCAATATTAATTTTTTAAACTCTTATAAAATTAAATATTATTTGAGTACAATAATATCTTGATGTTTTCTTGTTTTTTTACCATATTATAAAATTTTAAAATATTTTTTTATTAATAGTTTAATTTTAGTTTATAAATAATTATAATTTTTAAAAATTAATTAATTGATAATTATTATCATTATTTCAAATGTCATCTTTATAAGAAACAAATATGTAACAAATATTAATAATACCTCATATTCATGATATAATATTAACTTGTTATGTTTTTAATATATTATTATTGTATTATGAATCCTTTTATATTGTATTTTTTAATATTATAAATATATTATAATTCTAGTCTATTATAGTTGATATCTTTTAATATATCCAACATTAAATTTTTTTTAAGTTCTTTTTATATTTTCTATGAAGTGTTATATATAATAATAAATGAAAGTGATATTTATGTTATGAAGTTAATATTAGCAATTAATTGATAAAATATATATTAGAAAGTATTTTTGATCACCTAAAAATATCAACATATTATTAAAATCAATTATCGTTTATAAGAAAAGAGAATACTATGAAAAATATGAGCAGCACAAGTGATTCTCTATGGCACGCCTATCCAAGTACTATGCCCACCAAGGCATACTTACTTTTATGTTCTACAAAAATCATGTTCTATAATATTTGTGTGGTTGCACAAGCATAAAAAAGTTTAAAACTAATACTTATGTGATTATTGTCTAAAAAATAATGAACTCATTAAGAAATATTTATATGACCATGCATACTCTTCTCAAAAAACATTTTAATTTTATTATATATATAATAATATATTCCAATATTAATGCTTTAAATATATTGAGCTAATTAGAAATTATTTATATTATTATTTCTCATAGATTAGACATAAACAAAAACATTTTCCATTAAAATATAGTTCTTATAAATAAAAAAATAAATTATTTATTAATTATAAAAAATAGAAAATATTTTTATTAATATGTATATATATATATGTATATATTAAAATATGCAACATGAGAGATGTCTTTATAATCTTAATTGATGGTGATAAAAGAAGACTTAATAGTGATGGAGATAGGCATACTGATGAGAAAAGTCATTAATAAGTAAGAGAGAGTAGAAAGCAAAGTATTAATGAGGAGAGAAGTGAGAGGATTTAATGAAGAAAAAGAAAATACAAAAAAGAAAGAGGATAAAAGGAAGGCAAAAAATAAAAAATAAAAAATCAAATGAAAGAATGAGTGAAATGAGAAAATAAATAAAGATAAAAGAGAGACGATGACGAAAAAAAGAGATAGAGAGAGGGGAGATGAAGAAGTGAATGATAATGGAAGAAGTAAGAAAGTTAGGACAAGAAATCTTTTATGATAAAGTGAAGCAAGAAGGAAAAATAATTAAATAAAAGCTATATCTGAATAATTTAATTTATAATATTTTTTAAACTTTAATATGACAAAGATATATAATATTAAATTTTGCTTAAATAAATTAAAAAAGTTGAAGTTTTATTTTACTTTAATATATTACAAAATTTTAAGAGATATGTGACTATTAACGTACTATTATTTAATTAATACATTTAATGGAAGTAGTTAACTATATAATAAATAACATCATTATTCAAGGATAATATCTTCATATTATATTATATAGATAATAAATATAAATAATATTTCATATTTTTAATAAAATGCTATTTAGTTCAATTCATACAAACACACACACACACGCACATGCACACACAAACACACACACACACATATGACAATATACAAAAATATGAAATATTTTTATTGTAGACATAGGTTATGTTCCCAAACATTAAATTTTGTTATTGTTGTTATTTTATTACATTATATAAGATGGTATATTTCACAATATAAAAAAATGATAAGAAATATATATAATTCATATTACAAAAATAATGAAAGTGGAAATTACACAACAGCATTCATAATTATTTCATTTAGAAAAATTAACATATTATTAAAATTAATTTTTGCTGATAAGACTAACAAATGCTATGAAAAATATGTGTAAGATATGAAATGCTAAAAAAGTCATTGGTCTTGATACTACTCACCCATGCATGCTTAACTTTGATTCCAATGCTCTAATGATGGTATTGTTGTAAATGCATATCGAAGTTTAGAAGCTTATATCGATGTGATTATAGTCTCAAAATAATAATTATTCAATTAAGTTTCTAAATTATCATAAAAAATACGTTAACAAATAATTTCATTTTTATTATATTTGTCTTTATATAATCCAATATTAATAGAACAGGTTTATTAAATTAATAAGAAATTATTTGTATTCTACTAAATAATAGTTCTTATAAATAAAAAAAAATTATTAATTTTTACAAATAATTTATTTATTATGTAAAATATGCATTAAAGAGTATAACATGTGAGATATTTTTATTCATATTATTTAATGGTGCTAAAATAACTGATTGTGGTGATGGAGATAAGAAAATTGCAATTTATTAAGAGTCATAGATAGATAAAAGGGACAAAGAGAAAAATATTAATAGAGAAAAGGAGAGAGGAGAGAGAGAGAGATAGAAGATATAGAAGATGGAAAACTAAGTGAAAGAAAGAGACAAATGATAAAATAGAAACATAAATGAGATGAGGGCGAGAGAAAGATAAATAGATAAAGTATATAGAGGTAAGTAGACAATGACAATGGGAGAGAGAACCACGTGAACTATGAAAGATGTTGAGATAAAGAAAAAAGTGAAATAAGTAATTTAATAAATGTTATTTCATAATAAATAAATTTATAATATTTTTAACATGAACATATTAGAAATTTAAAAAATTAAATGTTAATAAAATACAACTACAATTCATAGTTTTGAAGTAAGTTCTTATGCTGTAAAGATTTAAAATATATGTTGAATATTCATATAATTTTATTTTATTAATACATAAAATTTTAAAATAAATTAAGTGTTAAATGTATTTATTATTTATAGATATTACCATAATATGAACATAATATTTCATCTTCATGATATAATTTTTAATAGTTAATTTTAAGTAATAAATTATTATTATTTTAAAAAACATTAGTACAAAGGATATACATATATATAAAGTACATATGTTATACTTTATTATAGTTGATAAAAGTTATGTCACGTAAATTTTAATTATATTATAGTTATTAATTTGTTATATCAAATATAGGTGATAATAGTAAATAATAACAAAAATGAAGATCATAAAATATAATTCTTAATTATGTTATTCTTGAATATAAACATATTACTAAAATCAACTTCTTTTCTAATTAAAAGTTTTACAATGAAAAAATATATGAAACATGAGAACTTGTCAAAGGGTCATCCAACAATATGCTACTATTACTAAAGCATGCTTAATTTTGTAATTCTAATGACACTCAAGTTATAATAATGGTGGTCTTACATGTAAACAAAAGTTAGAAAATCATTCATGTGTGATTTTTGACCAAAAAATAAAGGATTAATCAAGAAATTTTTTAGATTGTTAAGCATACATTGTTTTGAAAAATATTTTAATTCTATTATATTTGTAGTAATATATTTGAATATCGATATTTTATTTATAATAAATTTATTAGAAATCATTTATATTATTATTATCTTTAATGTAAAAATTCACGCCTAAGAATTATTATGAATATTAATTTTTTGTTTAATTAAAAACAATAACAAAATATATTAACTATTATATATGTGTATATCAAAGTGCTTAAATCAAATGATTTCTTAATTAATCTCATTTGTTGGTGCTTAGAAATGAGATAATGGTGTTAAAGATAAGTGTTTTTAAAGAGAGATAGTTATGTTTATAAAGGAGAGAGATAGAAAATAAATAAAAGAGAGATGGTAAAACTTATGGAGTGGCTAAATAACAACATGAAAAAGTGAAACAAATAGACAAAATGAAGAGAGGGGGTTAGTGGAAGACAACGATGGAGAATAGTTTTCAAATATGAGATTGTAATGTGAGAGATCAGAAAATATGAGATTAGGTAGAAAGAGTGAGAAATAATTCCATAAATGTTTTAATAAAAAATTTAACATATTATATTTCTTAATGTTAAAATGATAAACATATATAATATTAAATATAATTTAAATGCAATAAGTATTCAACATTGTTTTATTATCATACTATAACAAAAAAATTTAAAGTGCATGATGCGATTTAATTTAATATGATTTTATTAATATGTGTAATTTAAAATGTTAACTAAATAATAAACAATGTTAAAACTCTTAGATATTATCTTCATTTGACATAATATATAACAAATATAAGAAATATTTTAGATCAATGATATAATTTTGGGTACTTTATGACATATAATATATTTTATTTAATTAAAAAGCCTTCATATATACCATACATGTGTTACATTATAAATATATATTAACTCTACTTTATTTTAGTTGATCGGTTATGATGCCACAATTAAATGTTCTTTTTGTTATTAATTTATTACATCATTTGAGCTATCGTAGTTAATACCATTTTAAAATAATAACAATTTTAAAAATTATTATAAACAAAAAGTATAAAGCTCTTGAAATTATTAAATATTATTCATAATAATGTTTTTATAAGTATTACCCTATTTTTAGAAAAAATGTTCTTCATTAAAAAAATTGCATAAACATTTTGTATAGTAGCACTTTCTAAAAGGTGATGCAGCATAGAGATACTATCACCCAGGAATGCTTGATAGTGAATTTCTAGTGAAATTCAGTGACATATTGTTAATGTGGTCATAAGTTTATCCAAAAGCAAAACAATTGTGCCTCTTAGGTTCTTACACTAAAAATAATGAGTTATGTAGGAAATGTTCTAATTATCTAGCTTAAAATTTTATAAAATTATTTTTATTACTTATGCCATAATATATCAAAATATTAATACTTTAGATATATTGAATTAATAATAAAATTATCTATATTATTATTTCCCATGAAGTGAGCATTCATATATAGGAATTATATAGACTTAATTTTAGTTCTTATAAAGAAAACTTTCAAATTATTTATTAGCTATAAATAAAGCCTCTATAATAATTATTTAAAATATAATTCAATGTGTTAAATACAAGTGATGTTTTTATTAATATTAGTTGTTGGAGTTAAAGAAGAGGGATAAAGCTAATTGATTTAAGTATATTAAAAGAGAGAGGGAGTCATGGCAAAATAGGGGTGAGATGAAGAAAAAACTAATAATAAAGAGATGAGAGAGATGATTGAATTAAGGAAAAAAGAGTAAAATAGAAAAGGGAGAAGATTAAGGTGATAAAGAAACTAAATAAAAATTAAAGGAGAAATTTGAAAATAATGAGAGATAGAGAATAGAGAGAGTGAGGGGATTTCCAAGAGATGGAGATGAGAAAAATAAGAGAATGGCAATGAGAGGAAATTGTTAGTGAGAGAATATGACTTCTATTGAGAAAATGAGACAGAAGTGAGAAATAATTAAATAGATGTTATATCTAAATAACATATAATAGTAACTAATATTAACATATTAAACATATATAACATTAAGTATTATTAAAATATAATGAATAATTAATTGTTTTTTTAGATTTTATTATATTACAAAAGTTTAAAGTATATGTTGACTATTAATATAATATTTTTATTAAACAAACTATATCTAAAAATTTTAAGTTATCATACTTCTTAATATTAACCTAATATATTTAGTAAAATTTTATTTAAATAAAAACTTTCTGAGATTTTTAGTATTTATGTGAATTATAAATGTTTAAAGTTTTTGTTTATTATTGATTTAACTTTTTCTTTATTAATACATAAATTTAAAATATAATTTAAATAATAAATAATGGCATTATTTTAAGATATTATCTTTATTTGATGTAATGTTTATAATAAATAAAAATAATATTTTACATTACTAATATAAGTTAAGGTAGCTTATTTATTAAATTATTATAGTGCTAAAAATTTTTATAGACAACATTTATGCACTATTATAAATATATAAGTTCTATTACTTAGCATTCAGTTATATTATATTTAATAACTAGATATATCATATCAAATGATGTATTAAATATTATATGAAAATGGTAACAATATTTAAAAGTTAATGTTAATGAATATTAACAATAATATAATTTGAAAATTATTATTATAGTTATGTTTTTGATGAATTTGAACATATTATTAAAATGAACTTCTTTAATTAAAAAAATCAATACTATAAAAAATATGTCTAAAAAGAGTATTTATCAAAAGGTCACCAATGTTAGAAGTACTCTAGCCAAAGCTTGCTTAACTTTATTATCTCAAAGCTATCCCTTCTTATAATACTTGGGTTGTTATGAATGCTTGAATAAATAAGAAAATTGAACTTGTGTGACAATTGTCTAAAAAGTAATGAATTGGTCCAAACATTATCTAGGATATACACTTTAAAAAATTATGTTAATTTTATTATTTATGTCATAATATATTAAAATATTAATTTTTTAAATATATTTTTTTAATAATAGATTATTTATTTAAAGAAATTTTCATACATAAAAATTGTTATAAAAATTACAATTGTTTTAATAATAAATAAACAATAAATATTTATTATTGTAAATATATATTACAGTAAATAAAATTAAAATATTTCTTAATTAATCTTAATTAATGGAGCAAAAATAGATAGTGGTGATAAAGATAAACATTCCATAAAAGAGTAACTAATGGATAGATAAGAGAGAAATAAATGGTAAAATTATGGTAGATAGAGAGAAGAGATGATTTATTGAAGAGAGTAAAAAAGAGAGAAGAGAGAAAAAGGGAGATAAAAGGTGTAAATGATAATGCCAAAGATAGAGAAATAAGAAAATAGAGAGAAATAGAGGAATGAGAGGGTGAAGAGTGGGCTACGAGATAGATAAGGGAAGACAAATAAGAGAAAGATAGTGATAGAGAGAAAAAAATTGACACAATGTGAGAGTTATGGATATTAAGAGCAAAAATAAAAAATTGAATAAAAGTTATATCTCAATAATTTAACTTACAAAATGTATTAATATTAACTTACAAAACCTATATAATTTTATATTTTATTTCAATATAATAAAACTTAAAAGTTCTATAACAATTAAGTATATTGCAAATGTTTAAAATATATGATAATTTTCAATTTAATATTATTTATTAATAATTAAAAATTATAAAGTTAAAAAAATAATAATTAATATCATTAATCTTAGACATCATTTTCATATGACATAATATATATAGTAATTATAAATAAAATTTCATGTTCATGATATACTTTTAGGTTGTTTAAGTTAAAAAAATATATTATTATTGGTATATTAAGAATTGCTTATACATAAAATATATTATTATTATAAATGCATGGTAATTTTATTTTATTATAGTTCATATAGTTTACTTTGCTCAGAATTAAATTATATTAGATTTACTATTTTATTACAATATATGAAGTGTTATATTTAATTCTATGTGTACGTTATAATAATGTTGAAATCTTAACATTAGTCAATAATAACTAAAATAGAAATTATCGAATATCATTCATAATTATGTTATTTACAAATATAACCATATCCCTAAAATGAAATGTCATTCATTAGAGTAACAAATGCTATAAAAAATATGGGCTACATGATGAATTCTCAAGATATCACCTATCCAAATACTACACTCACCCAAGCATGCTTAATTTTTAATTTCTAATGAGATTCAGCGCTATGATCGTGGTGTGGTCAAACATGCATGCAAAATTTGATTAAGCATACCTTTGTGAATAATATATATGTCATAATATATCATAATATTAATACTTTAGTTATTTTAAATTAGAGAGAAATTATGTATATTATTATTTGCCATGAAGTTAACATTCAAAAAAGGAATAATTTTCCTAAATTATGGCACTTGAAAAAAAATAAAATAATTTTTTTAATTGTAAATAACAAAAATATACATTTATTGTTTAAAATATATTAAAATTTTAAACATGTGTGATTTATTAATTAATATTAAATGATACAATTAAAAAAGTAATAATGGTTATCGAGATATACTTTGAGAGAGAGAGTCAATGAGGAACATATTAATAATGAGAAAAGAAAAAGATAATTAAAGGAAGTGAATAAGAATTCAAAGAAGAGAGAGAAGACAAAAAAGATAAAAAGAATAAATAAGAAAATAAAAGATAGAGAGATAGAGAAGAGATGGGGTGAGGGCAGAACAAAAAGTTGTAGAAGGTAGAGACAAATAAGAGAGCTTTAATACCAGAGAAAAAAATTATGGAATGTGAATGCTTTTGAGATAAAGAGAGAAGTGAAAGAAAGAACTAAAAGAAAGTTATATATAAAAAATTTTACATCTAATATTCATTAATATTAACACGTTAAACGCATGTAATATGAAATATTATCAAAATATAACATTTTTTTGTTTTGTAGTATTTTAATATATTACAAATATTAAAAATGTATGTTAACTATTAAAAATAGACATTACTTAAAATGTTAATATTAGTAAATAATAACTAATATGGAAATTATAAAATGTAATTAAAAATATATTTTCTATTAATTTTAAAATTCTATGAAAATGAACTATCATTCATTAGTAAAATAAATATTATCAAACAATATGTGCAACATAAAGACTTCTAAAGAGATCACCCATCCCAATAGTACTCTAGTCAAAGCTTGCTTTACTTTGTAGTTCTAAAGAGATCCTATCATACAATGCTATTGTGCTCATACAAAAATACAAAAGTTAGAAAATCATAATTGTGTGATTATTATTTTTAAAAAAATAAACTATTCAAGAAGTTTTAAAATTATCATGAATATAAACTTTTAAAAATTATTATAACTTTACTATATATGTTTTAATATATTTGAATATTAATATTTTAATTATATTAAAATTAAAATAAGTTATTTATAGTATTAATTCCTTCAATTTTAATATTCATACATAAGAATTATTGCCAAAGTTAAATTTTTTTTGTTATTTATAAACAATATTAGATTATTTATTATCATAAATATATGTTAAAGTGTTTAAGGAAAAAATTTCTTAATGAATCTTAATTAGTAGTGCTTAAAAAAGAAAATAGTCATAACGATAAGTGTTCCAAAAAAGGTGAGGTCATGGCTAGATAAGATAGAGATAGAGATAAAAGGAAAAAGAGAATGGTGAGAAAGAAAAAAGGTGAGAGAATGTGTATGTAACAATATGAAAGTGACAGAAAGGATAAGTTAGAGAGAAAGAGAAAAGGGAGGGTGAGGGGAAGACAAAGAGATAGGGAAGGGGAGATGAATAATAGAATAATATCGAGAGAGAAAAGAAAGTAAAAGATTGTGTGAGCTATTGGGATAAAGAGAAAAAAATGGAAAATAACTAAATAAAAATTATATCTCAATAACTTAAATTTTAGTATTTATTCATATCAATTTGTGAAACATACAAATTCTTAAAAATTATTTTAATATAAAAATATTCTAACTTTCATAAGATTTTAATACATACAACTTAAAAGGTCAATTAAATAATATATAACATCATTACTCTTGGTTATTGTTTTCAAATAACATAACATTTATAAAAATTGTAAATAATATTTCATATTAATGATATAATTTTAGGTAGTTAGGCTTTATAATGCATTATTATTATATTAAAAAACTTTTATATATAGTGCATTTATACTACTATAAATATATATTAACATTAAATTATTATAATTGATATATGTTAGTTTGCAAACAATTAAATTATATTAATGTTATTATTTTATTTCATTATATGAAGTGCTATTTTAATATTTTGTGAAAATTATAATGATGCTAGAAAGTTTAGATTTATAAATAATAACCAAAATGGAAATTATAAACTATCATTCATAATTATTTTATTTTAGAATATTATCTTATTAATAAAATCAAATCTCAATCAAGAGGCCACCCATCCCATTACTACTCCCACCCAAGTACTCTTAACTTTTGATTTCGAATAAGATTTGGTGTTGTTACAAATGAATATGAAAGCCAAATAATCATACTTGTGTGATTGTTGGCTCAAAAGTAATGAATAAAATAAGTTATTTTCAAAATTAACTTGCATAAATTATGTATATTATTATTTCCCTTCAAGCAAGCAATCAAACAAAAAGCTTTTTTTACTAAATTATAGTACATATATATACCAAATTTATTTTTAATTATAAATAATAGAACATATTTTTATTATTTATAATATACAATAAAGCTTGAAAAGTTATATATTTATTAACTAAGATTAATTTATACAACTAAAAAGATAGATAATTGTTATGGAGATTATCTTTGAGAAGGAGAGAATCATTGATATAGAAGAGAGAGTTAGTTAAGAAATGATTAATAAAGAGAGAAGATAGAGGTGATTGAATGAAGAGAAAAAGAAAAAAGTTAAGAGAGAGAAGATAGAAGAGATAGAGTGAACAAATAGAAAAGAGAAAATTAGATATGACAAAATATATAGGAGGAGAGAGGGAAAGGGGAGAAGGTGCTATCAAATAAGAGAGTTCTAATAAGAGTGAGAATAAATAAAATTTATATATCATTATAATTTAGAATCGATTATTTATTAATATTAACATGTTAACTCATCTTATTTAAATATTATTAAAATGCAATAAAAATGTTCAGTTCTATTTATTTAGCATGTTATAGATTTTTAAAATTCATGCCGACTTTTAACATAATATCCCTTTTAGTAATGCATTTAATTTAAAAAGTGAACATTGATACATAATAACTAAAATAAAAATTACAAATTGTAATTTTAAATTTTTTTTTTGCATTATTAGTAACATATTATGATAAACAACTATCAAAAATAAAATGATATCAAAAAATATGTGAACCAAAATGACTTTTAAAAAGTCCACCCACCCCAATAGAACTCTTATTGAAGCATACTTAACTTTAGAGTTCTAATGAGATCAAGTGCTAATAATTGGCATGGTTGTGCACACATATAGATGTAAAAAAATCATACTTGTGTAATTGTTGACCCAAAGTTAATGAAGTGTCCAAGAAACATAAAGAATTATCACGTGCCTAAAATTTCAAAAAGCTTTTATAATAAATATAGATGTCATAATATATCTATATATTAACACTTTATTTATTTTGAGCAAATAATAAATTTTTTATTTTATTATTTCCATTAAAAAAACATTTGTATAAATGAATTATTTCTACTAAATTATAGTTCTTATAAAACATTTAAATTAATTTTTAATTATAAGGAATAAAATAATTATTATTTTGAAAATATATGTTAAAGAGCACAACCCAAGAGATTTCGTAGTTAATTATACCTATAAACATATTCTACATGCACAATTATAAACATTTGTTAATGATACTTTATTATAGTTCGTATAAGTTATTTCAATTATTTAATTATATATAAGTTATTATTTTTTTACACAAAATGAATACCATGCTTAACACATTCTTAAATTGATAATAGTGTTATAAATTTATAATTCATAAATAATAACTAAAATGCAAATTATAAAATAACTTTCATAATTATGTTACTTATGAATATTAGCATATTTTTAAAAATACATTATCATTTTATTAGAAAAAAGCAATGCTAAGAAAACTTTTGTGCAATAGATTATTGCAAAAAAAATAATGAATTGTTTAAAAAAGTTTCTAAATTATCATCCATATACACTTCCAAATATAATTTTATTTTTATTATATATGTAAAACCGTATTCCAATATTAATACTTTAATTATATCTAATTAAAAATAAATTATTTATACTAATTATTTCTCTTAAAGTAAACTTTAATACTTAAGAATTATTTTCACCAAATAATAATTGTTATAAATAAATTATTTATTCATTATAAATTATATAAAAGGAATTTATTTTTTTAAATAAACATTAATGTGTGCAGCAAAAGAGATTTCCTAATTAATCTTATGTAATTGAGATAAAGAAATATTCATGATGGAAATAAGTTCATTATAAGAGAGGAGTCAGGGTGATATAAGAAAATGATATAGAGAAAAATATTAATTGAGAAAGAAGAGAAAGATTATTGAATGAAAGAAAAAGAAGAAGAGAGAAGAGAGAAAATAAGAAGATAGAGAGGATAAATAACAAAATGAAAGAAGGAGAGTTAAGAAAATCATGAGTGGTAGAGGAGAAAGAAGGTGAGGGCTAGATAAAGATTTAGAAAAAGAGAAGATAAATAAGGGAATGATAATGGAAAAGAAAAAAGGTGAAAGAATGTGAGAGTTATTAGACATATCACATTATATAATATAATAAAATAATAATTATAATTTAGCTATAAAAAACATAACTTATATCAACTATAAAAAAATAAATGTAGCATATATTTATAATAGCATATAGATGGTGTGCACGCATACATACAAACACACAAACATATACACACGCACACACACGTGGAAGCATATGCAGTTGTACAAACTATTGCATGCACAAACACAAACATGCACATGCACAAGCATACACATGCAAAAATAAAGACACACATATTTGGATAGATATGTACACATACACTCATAAACACACACACACATGTATATGCATGCATAGACACACAAGCATATTTATGCACATGCACACATAAGAAAACTCATGCACACACATATACACACACACATGAACACAAACATGCATGCAAACACACGTGCACACACACACACATGCACTCACACATAGAAGTGTGTATAGACACACACTTACATGCATGCACACACACATAAGCACACATACACACTCACGCAAAAGAACGCACGTACATTTGTTTTTGCATATAGACATTCAAATGCACAAATGAACACACATTAACAAACACACAGACACACATGCACACTTGCATGCATGCAAGGATATGCATGCATATGAACACGTAAATGCATGCAAACACTCATGCACACTTTGCACATCAATGCATGTGCAAACGCTAACACGTAGACACACATGAACATTGACAACCACACATAGAAATCCACACACGCACATACAAAAACATGCATGAATGCAAATGCACTCTTGCTAACACACACATACGCATGCACAATCATACACATGTACATACTAACACAGACAAACATGCATACACACACACACATGTAAAAACATGTGCACACATTCGTGCATACACATGCAAATGAATGCACATGCGTGCACACACATACAAGTACCATCATACACACAAACATTCTCATGCACACACATATTTACACACAAATGCATATGCACAAACAAAAATGGACATGAACAGACATGCATAAGCATGCAAACATGCTCACATGCATAGGCTTACACACACATGCAAACATACACAAATGCACTTGAACACATTAATGCATACACACACAAAAATAGATGTATTAAACAAAAACACAAACACACAAATATGTGCAAACGCACACATGAACAGAAACACACACACATACACATGTGCACACATGTACACAAATGCAGACACACAAGCAAACATGCATATACCCACACACATACAAACACACATTCATAAATATGCACCTACACACACATACAAGTACACACACACACACATATAGAAAATAACACAAGGACACAAACATAATCAAACATGCTTGCACACATACACACATGCACATACATATTGGCATGTACATGCCTACACACATGCATGCATGCACACACCCACACAAACATGCACATGCACACGCACACACATGCACATTTATGCACATGCATACACAAAAGAAAAAACACATAAATGCTAACACATACACATGCACATTCACATACGCATACATGCATGTGCTTATACATACACACATACACAGTTGCACACCCATACATACACATGCATACACAAACCCACACACACTAATTCACACACACATGGACACACACAAATACACACACTCACACACAAACACACATGCACATATGCACACATGTAATTGCACACACTCACAAAAAAATGCATACACACACATGCAGGCACACTCACTCAAATGCACTTGCACTCACACTAGTGCATATATAGACACAAACCTACGCACACACACACACATGCACACACATATGCAAATACATGCACAAACACACACAATCACTACCACAAACCACCACACATATGTACACAAATGCACACACACACATGCCTCCTCACACACACACACACTTATGCACATGCATGTTGCACTTGAACATACATTCATATGTACACTCACACACCTATACACAAGCATGCGTAGACACACATAGACACACCACCCAAAAACAAACACATGTGCAAAGATGCACACGAATGCACACAAAGGCACACACATATGAAGGCACATATGCATACAGACGCAACCCCTTACACACAAGCTTGCACACATATATTCATGCATATGCACATGCACACACATAAGCTCAAACACACAAACATTCATAGGCATGTAGACACAAACACATAGATGCACACACATACACACATGCATGTGCACAACAACACACCCACATGTACAAACACACACTTTAGAATACACATATACACATGCACAAGCACATGCACACAAAAAGGCACACATGAACGTAAACACACACATGTAAGAACATGTACACACACACTTACACCCACACCGACACACATCACATGCAGGAACACACATGCATAGCACACACACACATGCACCCACATGCACATGCACATACACAAACATACTCACATCTATACACAAACACTCCCACTCAAATGCTCACACTCACTCACATACAAATATGTACATACATATGTACACACACATATACCAACAAACATACACACACACACACTCACACACTCACACCCACATGCAAATGAGCCTATGCACACAAGCACACAAATGCAAACCAACACATATAGACATACATACATAGACACATGCACACACTCGCATCAACACACACGCACACACTCCCACACACCTGCCACACACACATGCATGCAAATGCTCAAACATGCTTACACTTGCAAACATATACACACACACACGCACTTTTACACACGTACACACCCATGTATAAACACACTCATAAACACACACATATACACTCACAGGCACTTGTGCAAGCACATGTAAATGAAGAAGTACACATACATATGTACACACACACATACATACAAGCACACTCTTGTTTAGACATGCACAAATAGAAGCACACATATATTTTCACACAAATGCTCAAACATAAATGCATACACATATATACAAATATACTCAAGCACACAAACTTACACACACATATACGTCCAAACTCATAATATACATAGACATGCATATGCACATGTGCACAAACACACACAAACAAAAGCACACACACACACAAATACAATCATAGGCACACACAAAAACACATACACACTCACAAATGCATGAACAGGTATGCTTAAGCCTAAGTAGACATTCATATAGGCAAAAACATACACACTTATAAAGAAACACACGCACAGGCACATATAAAAATGCACACACATCCACATGCATGCATGCACTCACACATGTAATCACACACACTTGCCAATATGAACACACACACACACGTGTAAACAAACATGCTCACACAGACATGCACACATTCACAAAATGTACACACACACCCACACATGCACACAGTCACACATAGGCCTACACACACACATATAAACACATATGCACACATGTTCATGAACACACACATAGATGCACAGACACTAACAACCACACATGCACATACACACAAACACACTAAACATGTGCACGTGTACCCCCATGGACAAACACTAAAATGCACAAACACATATGAAATCAAGAACACACATACACACACATGAATACCAACATATACACACACACACGTACGAGTGCACATACACATGAATTCACATGATAATACATACATAGACACACTCACATATGCACACATGCACATATGCATCCACACACACATGGATGTACTCTCACATATGCATGCACATGCATATATGCACAAACACACACATGCACACATAAAACTCACACACATAGGCATGCACTCACACACCTACATACACACATACAATCACAATCATGCACCTACATGTGCAAACACGCACACTCACACACGCTAACACACATGACCATGCACGTGCATACACACCCACACACTCATGCATGCACAAAAAATGCATAGAAGTGAACAAATGCATAGACATGCACACAAATATATGCATACAAGCAAACAAACATAAATGTTTATGCACACACACACACACACAAACACACACATATGAACACAAACACACCAAAAGGCATAGACACAAATACACACATGCATATGTAGATGCACACACACAAATGTACCCATGCACACATGTAAGCAGACACCACTTGAATGCACAAGTCCACACATACATGCACAAAAAACACACATAAGGACCAGATGCATGCACAAGCATACACACATATTGTGCACACAAATATCAGCATAAATGAGCACACAAATGCATGCACATATGCACACTGATATGAACATAAATACATGTACACATACACACATGCACACAGGTACATACGCACACACAAACACACAAACAAATGCATATGCACACATGAACACACATGCATAAACAAGCATGCACACACACTCACATGCACTCACACAAACATACTCACACAAATAGATGTACACACACAGACATAGACACACGCATGGCCACACACAAAAACACACATCCACACACAAACATACACGCACATGAATGCATGCAAGCATAGAAATGAACACACACACTCACACACATACACATAAAGACACATGTGTACACACATGCATGTGCACATGTTCAAAGGCACATACACAAAAACATGCAAGTATATGCATACTCACAGACACACATGCATGCACACCCAGGCACATGCATATGCATACCAATGCACGTATACTCACAAATGCACATGTACTCACTCTCATACACACATGCATACCTATGCACATATGCATATGCATATACACATACACTAACACACACTCATATAAGTAGACGCATGCACACATATAAACATATGCATGCACACCCACCACACACACATGCACTCACAAAGAAAAACACATAGTCATACCCACGCACACAGCTCATGCACAAGCATGCACACTCACTCACACTCGCATAGGCACATGTATGCACACATATAAACATATGTACACATGCCTACACACAAGCATATGCACAAGCACACTCATAAACATAAGCATACATAACGACATGCACATAGACTCATATGCCCAAGCACACTAACATGCACACACAAACAAAAGCATGCAAGCACACATACGTACTTGCACACAATGCACCCACATAAATGCACTCACATATTCACTAACACACCCATAGGCTTACACATGCACAAATGCACAATTATATAAACACATAAGCAAAATTGCACAAACATGCATGAATGCACATGCACATACAAATAAGTTCATAAACACACCATGCATAGATACTAAGATGGACGAACAAAGACATACACACACATGTGCGAATGCAATCACACATGCACAGATACAAATGAATAAATAAACACTACTGCACACACACAAACAAACACACTCACACCCACACAAATGCATATGCACACATGCAAATGCACAAACACATACATTCACATGCACACATAAAAACATAAACATATGCACATACACACACACAAACACTTACAAACACACACAACTACACATATACACAAAGACTCACACACACTCTACTCGCACCCACGCATGCACATACACACAAACTTGCACAATGACTCACAAACATATCCACATGCATAAATGCATAGAGACAAACATTAGCATGCACACATATACACACACACAAATGCACACACATTTGTTCATAAACTCGCACACACACACCCACACATACGTACTAATGCACACACATACACACACACATGCGCATGCAAAAACCCACACACACTATCACACATGCACACACACAAATACACATAGGCATAAACACATGCCAATGCACATAAACATGCTTGCTCACATGCACACACAACTTCACTTGTATACAAACACATGGACACATGGACACATGCACATGCAAACATGCACACAAAAGAAAAAACATGTGCACACACAAATAAAAACATACATGCACACACATGCACGAATGTAGACACACAATGCATACAAACACCTGCACATGCACACACATGCACAAAAAAACACACACCCGCACTCATGCAAGCACACATACACACAAACACACATGCACATAGATTCACTTGTACACATACATATACACATGCACACACTCGTACACATAGACACACATGCATGAATGCAAACACTTGTGCATGCACAAATCAATACATGCTCATCCACACACATATGCACACCCATATGTACACAAACATGTGCACACTTATACAAATGCATGTATACTTGTAGAGACACACATAGACATACACACACACACACATGTTCTTACAAAAATACACACATGCACACTTGTAGAGACACACACACATAAGAACACATGCACACACAAACACAAGCATATAGGCACATACACATGCACAAATACAAGGTCTCATGCAAGAACATGCCACACACATGTAGATAGACATGCATAATCAGACATATGCACATGAACACACATGAACACAAACACATGCATGCACCCACACACACACACACATGTTTCTATGTATAGACATGCACACACACACACACTTAAATGCTCTCACTCATGCACACAGACATTCACAAACACTAACACAAACATAAACACAAACACAAATACTAACATACAACCACACACACGCTCACACAAGCATAAAAATGCACTAACAAAGACACACATGTGATCGTGCACACCGACATACACATACATGTATACAAAGACATGCACACACACACATACATATATACATACACACCCACACACACACACATGCAATTACAAATACTCGGATACAGACACACACAAAAAATGATGCACACATGCACATTAATGCAAATGAACACCCACACACATAAACATGCCCATGCACATCAACACACACATACACACATATGCAAACACATGCACAAAAACAAACACACACACAAGAACACACATGATCACACATAAGCACACAAGCATGCAAATGCATATACTCATAGAGACAAACATTCAGACACACTCACATGCTCATACACACATACATATGCACCCATGCTCACACATGCACACAAGCAAATCATATACAAACATGCACACACTTGCACTCACACAAAATAATGCAAATGTACACACACACGGACACACAATTTCTCTCTAGCACATGTCGCACACATGCCCTCGCACATATACACACGTAGATGCACACCCACACGCACACATGCATACTAACACATAGCTACACACTTATGCATGCACACACACACACACAAATACATGCACACATGCATGCTCCTAAGAACACTCATAAGCACATGCACAAGCACACACATACACACAGGCACATACATGTTCACATGTGCAAACACACATACACTCATATGCATACACGCCCATTCACAAATGGACAAACACACATAAAACACCATTACGCACACATGCACACAAGAAAACATACATAATCACACATGTAAATGCAAATAAATGCACACCAACATGAACTTACATAGACCCATTTGCAAACTCATTCACGCACACACATAACCACTCACATGCACATAGGCACACAATGAACACATAAAAACACTCATAAACTTGCATGTGTTCACACACACACACACACACACAAAAATACACAAATTAACATAAAAAATTGCACACAAGAACACAAAGATATATACATATCTGCACACACACATGTGCACATGCACATGCACATACACACCCCAACACCCACACACATAGAACCACATGCACATGCAAGCTTGCATAGCATGTGGACATGACCCAAACCCACACACACACACACATGCACACTTGGATGCATGGACACATACACACTTGCAAACACATGCACACACACAAAAAAATAAACAAGCATGCCACACACATGCACTCATGCACACTACACATGAACATGCATGTGCACATGACTACACAAGCACATGCACATACATGCACAAGCACATACACACTCAAATACATTAGAACACAGATAAGAACACACAAACATGCACACAAAGACACACATGAACATGCACACATACAAATGCATGCACACACATTCACACACTTTCAGCTCATGCTTTGACAGACACAGAGACACAGATGTGCACAAGCATGCACACACAAACACGCATGCACAAAAACCCAAATGCAAACAAGCATGCCCAATTACAAACATATGTGGATGCACACATGCACACAAACATCCATGTGCACACAAACACACAGATACACATGCATGCACACACACATAAACACACACATGTGCAAACACATCTACATATGCACACGTAGAAGAATGCACACATAAATAGATGCACATAGACAAGTAGGTAAGTGCACACAAAAGAATAAAGACATGTGCACATGTACATGCAAACACATGTACATGCACATGCACCTACATTCACACAAACACACGAACACACACACATACAAACAAGCATATTCATACACACACACACACACTCACACTTGCATGCACACACATGCCAACACATGGACATGCACATTCATACACACACATACTACCATGCATGCACACACATGCACAAGCATACATATGCACATGCATACACATACACACACAGATATACTCATGCCTATGCACATACAAAAATATTCATGCACAAACATATGTGCACACACGCATGCACACAAAGACACACATGTGCACATACATGCTAACGCTCACATACATATGCACACATGCACATGTACACACTCACATGCACACACACACATGGTCAAACATGCATGCTCACAAACATGCACATACACACACATGCACACACACACACACTCACATGAATATGAATATGCACACACACACACACACTTGAATATGAATATGCACACACACACACACACATATGCAAACATACATATCTACATAAGCAAGTGTGTGCAAAAACATTCAAGTGCATGCATGTTAACAAATGTACATTCGTACATATGAACATGAATGCATGCATAACACACAAAAACACCTAAACACAAGCATTCATGTCGACACAAACTCATGCACACATGCGCACTCATACACCCACACACACTCAAAAGTGTAGACACACGCATGCATATACATAGGCATACACACACTCATCCTCCCCACCATGTATGCAAAACCACTAAATCATTCACACACACACACATGCATGAATGCATGCATAATCGCACACATGCATGGACCTATGCATATACACAACCACACACATGAAGATGCACACACACACATGTTCACACACACACAACCACACCCACACACAGAAGTAAATATGCATACGCACACGCAAAACACACAAACAACACAAACACATAGACAAACAACGTACAAATGAACTTGCACATGTAAACACACCCACACACACGCTCACATCAACATGAACACAAAATCTAACACGTGCACAAACACACACATGCATGCAAACAAACACACATGCATAGACCCACAACTGTGCATGAACACAAACAAGTGCATAAAAAAGCAAACACACTTGCACCCACACAAGCATGCACACGGATGCACACTCACACATAAACTCACGCATAAACGTGCATGAATGGAACACACAAACACATGGATATACTCACATGTATGCACATGCACACATACAAAAACAAACACATGCACACACATATGCATGCAAAAACATACACACATCTACATGAACACACATAGACGTGTGTGCACATGCACACACATGCACACCCACCTACACACAACTGTACATGGACTTGCATTCTTGTACACTCGCATGGCACACACACATGAATGCATCAACACATGAACAAAAGAAGAAAACACATGCACACATAAACAAACATGCATGCACAAGCATTCGTAGACATGCACCCACAAATGGACATGTGCATGCAAACACATGCACAAGCAAATGCACACACAAGAAAATGCAAATACACATGAACTCACAGTCACAAGCACACATATATGCTCATAGACATGCATACATATAGGCACAAACATATGCACACACATGCACATGCACCCATGCATTCCTACATGCATACATGCATTCACAAAGATTCATGTTCAGACACACACATACATGAACACACATGCACACATAAACTTACACAAACTAATAAATATGCACATGCATGTGCACAAATTGACATGCACACAAACACATGCACAAGCATGCAAACACATGATCACAAACACACATACACACAAATGCATGCACCCACAGTCATACACACATGAGAGCATGCACATACACATAAACATACATAAACTCACATACACACACATGAACAAACACAAACACACATATGCACACATGTCCACACACACACATCCAAGCACATGCACATAGAGGTACATGCACATGCACACACATAGACACATGTATGCACACACATGCACATAGACACACAATAACACAGATGAACAAGCACACACACACATACCCATATATGAACACACACACATGCACATGCACATCCATGCACAATTACACATGCACAAATGCATGTACAAACCCATACACATGCAGATAGACACACACCAACATAAATGAACATGCACACACATACACCCATACACGAACACACACACATGGACACACACATGCATACATATTTAAATACACATGAATGCATGTACAAACCCACACACATATATTTATATGCACATACAGACATGCAAATAAACACATGTGCACACACATGCACACAAACATGCATATGCTTGCACACACAAACACATAGACACATTCATGCACACACATACACACATACACACATGTGTGCACACATGTACACTAACATGTAGACACAGCACACATACATAAGCATGAACAAATGCATACACATGCAAAAAAATGCACATCTTCACACATAGGTGCACGAACTTACACACACAAAGATATGCACTTGCAGACACGCACACATGCAAGCATACATATAGATACATAAACATACTCACTTACGTGAACACACACATCCATGCACTCCAACACATGCATACTAACATAAAAACTCACATGCATAAGAATAAACACATAAACATGCATGCATGCACATGCACACACTTGTACACACATGCACAAAAGTACACACAAACACACATACATAAGAACATACAAGCATGCACATGCACACAAATGCCTACACGCACACACACACATGCACACATGTACACATAAACACATGCACAGATGCACACATGCACACATAATTACACATGTACAACAATGCATATGTGCATAGATAAACACACGAACCCATCTACACACACATGCAAACATGCAAATGTATGGCCAGGCACATAAAGACATAAAAATAAACACACACACAAGCATGCACACACATAGGCACACACGTGCATGAACAAACACTAACACACAAGAACAAATTTGTAGACACACATAAATGCATGCACTCTCACATTCACACACATGCAAAGGCACAAGCACATACACAAACATGCACATGTAAAAACACAAGATCACACACACACATGCTTATGCACAAACACATGTGTACATACATGGACATAAGTGCACACACAAGTACACATGCATACTCTCACACATGCACACACACAAGCACACACAAACACACTTACACACACATACACATATGTGTGTGCATATTCATATGCACTTGTAGACACCAACACACACACACTCATACACACACCTACGTACACAAGCATATATGCATGCACACATGCACACACACTTAAATTTACACACATATGCACACAATCATGCAACATACCCACACACTCCTAAACACATGCATTAACATACACACAAGCATACACATACACACCCAAACAAACATGATCTTACACATGCACACACACACACAAACAGACATATGAGCACCTGAGAACACATCTACTCGCACACATGCACACACTTACTTGCACACGTTCACACATACACACAACCACTTATGCACACACACTTCCACACAAGCACACAAGTGCACACACATGCACCCACAACATGCAAAAAGAGTTTAACACTTGCTTGGATGCTTACACACGAATAGATATGTATGCACTCACATGCATATTCACACATGCACGTATGCACAAGCACACACAAACATGCATATACATGTAGACATGTATATACACAAACTTGCATATACACATGCACATACACATACAGACACAAACACACACATACACATTTATAGAGATGCATGCAAAGACATGCACACAAACATAGATGCAAACACGTGAACCTACATGCAAGCATATGCACACACAAAAAGACAAGTATAACCACATTGATACACAAATACACTTACACACATATAAAAACATACAATCAACAACATATCCATATACAGATATACACGCACAAATGCAATCACATATGTGCACACACACATGCAACCATGCACACACAAAAGTGCATACACATACACACATATGCACACAGAATCATGCATACATATTTACAAACAAATACAAGCAAACACACATGCACACATGCAAACAAATGTAGGCACGCGCGCTCATTCGTGCACACTACCACACACACATAATCATAACAACACATGCACAAATGCATGCATAGTTATTACACATGTATAAACAAACACACTCACATGCACACATACTCAATCATAAACACATAACCAAACACTCAAATGTGCATAAACCATTATACACAAGCACACACATAGGTGCACATACAAATGTAGTCATGCACATTTACACACATGTGCACACAATAACACAAATAGAAATACACACCCACATCCATACACACACAAACACATGCACACGTTGACACACACATGCACAAAGCATGCATGCAAGCACACACACATGCATGCACAAACAAATATATGCATTGGCACATGCATATGTAGATGCACACACATAGACATATGTGCACATAGATGTATGCACATACTCACAGATAAACACACACATGCACACAATCTCCCACACACACACACATGCAAAAGCATACACATATGCACACATGCATGCATGAAGATGTACACATGCATATCGACATCCATGTGCATAGTCACACATACACTAATGCACACATGAATACACATGCACCCATACTAACACAGACATGCACACACACACACACATAAGAGTATACATGCATATACACTCATACAAACACACAAGTGCACATGTACACACACACACACCCACACCCACACTCACAAATGTGCACACGAGCACACATAGCCCACAAACTCACACTCACACTCACATCTACACAAGGACACACAATCATATGCAAACGCACAATTGTACTCTCATATGCACACAAACACATGCATACAAACTATCATGCATAAGAATACATATGCCTACACACAAATACATGCAAGCACACACACATGCATAAGAAAGCACACACACGAGCATGCTTGTTTGCACCCACAAACACAACCACACACACAAATGAACACATCTACACTCTCACACACATGCATACATATACAAATAAAGGCACATGCACACACAAATACACACATTATTATAAAAGAAAAATCACATAAAAGAAAAAACATGCACAAGTACATACACAATCACATAGACACATGCACTCACAAACAAATGCATTTGAACATACATTCACATGCATGCTCACACACCTATACACAAACATGCATAGACACACACAGACACACATGACCATACAAACATGCCACACACATAGATGTAGGCATAAGCACAAATGCACATACATGAACATGTAAGCAAATAAATAGATACACACGCATACACTCACATAAATGCGTCCATTCTAGCACACAACAACATATATGTACACACACAAACACATAGATGCACAAGCATATACATGCACTCTCACACACACATACACACACGAACATGCACACAAACGCACATGCACACATGCACGAACAAGCATGCACATATGACAAAATAAAGGCACACATATTTGGACACAAATGCACATATACACACATACTCACACACACACATGTATATGCATGCATACACATACAAGCATACTTATGCTCATACATACACAAGTACACATACACACACACACACACCTGCATACACATACGCACACACATGAACACAAACATGCATGCAAACACATGAGCACACACTCACACATGCACTTACACAGAGAAGTGCATATAGACTCACACTTACATGCATACATAAACACATTAGCATACACACACTCACACAAAAGGATGCATGTACACATGCTTTTGCACATAGACACTCAAATGAACAAATGAACACACATTCACAAATGCACACACACACACATGCACACATGCAGGCATGTAGGCATGCAAGGATATGCATGCATATGAACACGTACATGCACAGACACACACAAGCACACTCCATGCATGAATGCATGTATAAACACTAACATGTAGATGCACACATGAATATAGACACAAATGCACAGACATCCATACACACACAAATGCAAATGCATAGTTGCAGAGACATACACATATGCATATACAATCACACACATGTGCATGCTAACACAGACAAGCATGCATGCATACACACACAAACATGCACATACATACACACACACACACCTGTTAAAACATGTGTACGCATACATGCATACACATGCACATGAATGTACACACACGCATACAAATAAACATGCACATGCATAAATACACATATACTTGCACACAAATGCACATGCACAAGCACATCTGCACATGAATAGACACGCATGAGCATCCAAATATACCCAAATGCAGAGGCTTACACACACATGCAAATATACACAAATGCACTTGAACACAATAATGCACACACATACACACACACATAGGAGAATATATGTACATACCCACACACAAACACACATGTGCACATGTGCACACACACACCCACACCCACACTCACAAACGTGCATATGAGCACACATAACACACACACTTGCACACACACTCACACTCACACTCACACTCACACTCACATCCACACATGGACGCACAATCATATGCAAACACACAATTGCGCACTCACATGCCCACACACAAATACGCACATGCATACAAACACTCATGCATAAGCAAATATATGCCCACACAAAAATACATGCAAGCACACACACATGCACAAGAAAGCACACACACAAGCATGCTGGTGTGCACCCACAAACACAAGCACACACACACAGAGACATGCATATACGCACACACAAACACGTACACATAAAGGCATATGCACACACATATACACACATTATTACAAAAGAAAAATAACATAAAAGAAAAAACATGCACAAGGGTATGCACACTCACATAGAGACATGCACTCAAAAACACATGAACTTTAACATACATTCATATGCATGCTCACACACCTATACACAAACATGCATAGACACACAGAAACACACATGACCATACAAACATGCCACACAAAAGCATGCACACACAGACATGTAAACATAAGCACAAATGCACATACATGCACATTTAAGCAAACTCATAGATGCACATGCATACATTCACATACATGCATACATACAAGCACAAAACCACATATATGCACTCACAAACACACATAGACACACAAGCATACACATGCACCCACACACACACACACACATACACACAGGAACATGCACACATGCGCACAAACACACATGCACACATGCACACAAATACACACATGCACAAAAATACACACATGCACACAAATACACACATAGACACATACACACACATGTATGCATATGCAGTCGCACAAACTCGTGCATGCACTCACACAAACATGCACATGCACAAGCAAACATATGCAAAAATAAAGACACACATCCACAAATTGACACATATGCACACACGCACACGCGCACACACACACACACACACACACATATATATGCATGCATACACATATAAGCATACTTATGCACATACACGCACAAGCACACATGCACACACACACACACACTAGCACACACGCACATACAGACACATGCACACACTCACACATGCACTCACACATAGAACCACATATAGACACACACTTACATGCATGCACACAAATAAGCTCACGCACACTCACACGAAAGAATGCACGTACACATGCTTTTGCACATAGACACTCAAATGCACAAATGAAAACACATTAACATATGCACACACACATAACCATGCACACACACACATGCACATATGCACTCATGCAAGGATATGCATGCATATGAACACGTACATGCTCAAACACATGCACACTCCATCATGAATGCACGTACAAACACGAACATGTAGATGCACACATGAACATAGACACAAATGCACTGACATCCGCATACACATGCATGAATGCAAAAGCACTGTTGCTGACACATACACATATGCATATACACTCACACACATGTGAAAGCTAACACAGACAAGCATGTATGCATACACAGACAAACATGCACATACACATTCATACATGTTAAAGCATGTGCAAACACATGCATACACATGCACATGAATGTACACACATATAAGTATCATCATACACACAAAAAAGTTCTCAGACAGACACACAAATATAGATACACATGCACATGCATAAACACACACATACTTACAGACAAATGTACCTTTAGAAACACATATGCACATGAATATACATGCATGACCATCCAAATATGTTCACATCCATAAGCTTACACACATGCAAACATACACAAATGCACTTGAACACATTAACGCACACACACATATATGCACACCATACAAACACAAATATACACTCATACATAGGCATGCACACACATGAGCATGCACATGCAAACATAAACTCATGGACACATAGCCAAATGCACTAAAGCACACACACTTATACACATGCATGCATGCACTCACTCAAGCACACACACTTGCACACAGACATGCTCACATGTACACAAATGTTGACATGCATACATATCCACATTATTATATGCATACACACATGCACATATAAGTAAACATATATGTGCACACACACCCACACACATTCATGCCCACATACAAACACATACATGCACACATAGAAATGTAACCACACAAGCACATACACATTCACAAGAAAACATACATGCTTGCACACACACATAAAAATGTACACATATGAGTACATGCATGCACAGACACTTACAAACACACATGCAACCATGCACTCACATGTCCACACAAACACAAATACAAACAAACATGTACATTAACATGAACACACACAAACATGTAAAAGCACACACACATAGGCACATATCCACACACATATAAAAACATAGATACACACAAATGCACAGACACAAGAACATGCATGTGTACACTTACACACATAGATATGAACCCGCATAGACACACACACACACACATATATACACACCCACAAACACAAGCATGCATGCACACTCACACACACATACAAACACATGCACATGTATGCACACACATAAATGTGAACACAAGCACATTTGTCCACATGCACACAGACACACCCTCACTCGAATGAACACACCAAAGTAAACTTGTGCACCCACATACACACATACACACACGTGCACACATTGGCCCAAACCAATGTACAACTCACATGCATACCCACATAGGCACATGCAAACAAATTCACACACATGAACACCCACAAGCATGCAAGCATGCACATTGTGCACACCTAAAAAGACACATGCAGATCAACACACTTAAGGGCATAGACAAATAAACATGCACTCATATGCACATGTATAGACAGACATATTCACACGCACATGCGTACCCATGCATGCACATGTACGCACACATGCGCACACTCACAAGAATATGGGTGTAAAAAAAACATTTACTAGAACATACACTCATATGGACACCAACACACACACATGCACATGTAAACACTCACATGCACACTCTTAAGGAAACACACATGCACACCCACACGCACACATGCATAAACATGAAAATAAACACAAACAAACATGCAAGCACACACACAAATACACATTTAATCTAATCACACACATACATGAGTTGACATACATGGAATCATGCTTGCATGAAAACCCCTACAGGTGTAGAAGCTTATATACTTAAAAATATGCACATAAACATACACACAAATGTGCACACACATGCTCATAAATATGCATGCATACCTACTAAGATGCTTATGCACACACACACATACAAACACACATAAGAATTCACACATGTACAAATGTGCATACACACACACAAAAGCACAAACACATAATAGAACAAACACACAAGCACACATACACAAGGTTGCACATACACACACACACAAACAAATGTACACACGTATGTACATAAAACTCACACACAAACCCACACAAACATACATACTTGCACACAACATAAACACACATGTAAGCACACACATGGATTTACACACCTGCATGCACACATGCACACACACAACAATACACCCACACATATGCACAAACAAAACCACACAAACCCACACACACATGTAGATGAACATGCACACACATGCTCAAACATATATACGAGCACAAACATGCACACCCTTATGCACACACACACACACAAATTCACTCACACATAGGCACATGCACACACACCCATGCACACATAGATTCTCAAACATATGTATGCCCACACACAGACACATGCTCACAAAACTTGTACACATATGCACATATACACACATATGTGTGAACACACACATACACACATATCCACACACTTGCAAACATCTATGCACAAACATGCACCTATACAACCACTCATAACCACACACATGCATGCACACAAACACACACAAGACAAACTAATGACCACATACATACACACACCCATGCCCACACACATGCACCATAAAGACACATAATAACCATGTGTACACACACATGGACACATGCAGACATACACATGCACACACCCAAACGTAGGAACAAAAACATTCACACTGATGCATGTTCACACTCACACACACAAATAGATACATGCAAACTTATGCAGATAAACATGAACCCACACAAGCATACAAGCACACACACTTGCTCATAAGCACACAAACTCACACATGCACACTTAGAAGCATATATGAACAAATGTGAGTGCACACACACAAGCATAGGCACATGCACACATGCATAAGAAAACACACACAAACACATGCACAAGCCCACATATGCATAAACATGCAAGCATTCACCCACACAAATAGGTGCATAAAAACTCACACACACATACCTACATGCACACATGTGGATACTCACATGCACACACACAAGAACAAATAGACACACTCACACGAAAACACATGCACACACACACAAGCACAAATAGGCACACTCACACGAAAACACATGCACACAAACATGCGTAGGCATGCGTATCCACACATGTATTATCAAACACATGCACATGATCACACACATGTACCCATGTGCATGCACACTTATGCACTATTGTGCATACATCTACACATGTGAACACCAAAACACACCCACACAAATGAATACACACATGTGTGCACATGAAGAATCACACACACCTTTGTTCACGTGCACACAAATAAACACACACTCACATATGTTGGTGCACACATGCACATGTAGATGCTTACACAAACAAACACATGTATATAGACACACACACATTCTTATATGCACGCACACAAACTAACACACACACACACACCTACACACATACATGCATGCACATGCATATAGACATACACACACACACACATACACATGGGCAACAACATAACTGCATACACACATACTAAAAAAAGAAATAAACACAGGAATACACATACATACACATAAGCACACAAACACACACCAACACACATGCACAAACATATAGGCATAGTCACACACACACAAACTGACAACCACACAAACACACATGCAAACACTCGCACACACACACATATATTTACACGTACACACATATGCATGCACACATGCACCCACCCTCATACATACATAAGCAAACACACACACACAAACATAAATATAGAATTGCATGTACTTATGCACATGCACAAATATGCATAGATACACACACAAACATGCACACATGCACACATACACACAACTGTCTACACATAAGCACAAATAGCACACGCACTTGCACAAAAGTGCACATGCATACATAAACATATGCATATGTGCACATGCACCCACACATATGTGCACAGGTACACACACGTACACTTGCACTCACACATGCATACACATATACACATACACATACATAAAAGCATGCCCACACAAAACCATACACACATAAGCATGCATGCACACACACTCATACATGCACTCACACATGCCCACCTACACACACACTCACATGCACAAACACAGACACATATATACAAGTGAGTGCACATACACACTTGAATGCATACACACATGCTCCCACTCATAAGCACACAGACAAACACATGCATACATAGATGCACAGTCAAACATACACTTGTACATGCACATACACACACACTCACACACTCAAACACACACAAATGCATGCTAACAGGTATACATGCATGCATCAACACACCCAAGCACACATTCACACACATACATGCACAAATACAGACATCTATACACACTCATGCACACACACAAAAGCACACTCGCCCACCCACACACACACACATATAGACATGCATACACATGCACACAAACTCATACATAAACATACACACATGTGTATGTACACATATGCACAACAACACACACACAAAAGCATAAACATGCATTTGAATATACACAAAATCACATATGCACACACACCCACACATATGCACATAGATGCACACACAAACACACATACATGCATATGCACGTGCACACACACACCCAATCACACATAAAAAGCCACACACACACAAAATTGCATGCACACAAGCACACACACATGCAACCACATGCACATAAGCATACATACACACACTCATGCATAGACACACACATGCATAATAATCCACACACATACACATACAAAAAACTCACACATGGATGCAAAAACATAAACAAGCATAGACACTTACACACATGTCTACAACCACCCACTAATATGCAGACACACAAATGCATCCTCACTCACACACATGCACAAATATAAGAATATTTACATACAAAAATAAAGACACACATACAAGTGCACAAACAAGCATACAAACACATATAAAAAAATTAACATGCACACACAGTGACACGCATATGCAAGCATGCACACATACACACACTCACACGCACACATGAAAGGACACTCACATTGACAAACACACACACACACCTACATATGCACACTTATACATATGTACAAGCATGTACACACTCACACACACTCACATGCAAACTCATAGACACACGCTCACAAACAAACAAGTGTATACATATGCACACATGCACACACACCCACTCACACATAGGTGTGCACACACATGCACATGCACACATAGAAATGCACACGTACACAAATGTACACACACTAGGACATAAACATACACACACACCCAAGCCCCTATGCACACTGGCACACACATACACAAATATATACAAATGTGCATACATTTGTACATGCATACACACACGTGCACACATTCACAGATGCACACATATAGGCATGAATGCTTACATATGTGTAAAAAAATGCTCACATGTCCACACATACTCAGAAGCACACACACATACACATGCACACATGTGCACTCGCACTCATGTACACACACATATGTACACACACACATAGACAAACGTACACAGACATGCATTTAGATGCACATACATACACACGTACACGCAAACATACATGCACATCTACACCCACACATGCATGTGCACTAGCACACACATATGCACACACATGTACCCACACACACATGCATATAGACACACATGCACATGCACATAGATAGCAAACACAAGTACACACACTCACATGCTTATAATCCTACACACATGTGTGCACACATGAATAGACGCAAGCATGCACCTTCACACACACTTGTGATTGCATGCACACACACACACACACATGCACTCATGCATAGCCCCACACACTCGCACGCATCCAAATACCCAATCACACAATTATACACATGAACACATACACAAAAGCACACACACACATACACATATGCACACATGCAAATCCATAAACACACACACATGCACACACACATTCACATACATGCATATGCATGCACACACACACACGTACACATAAGTGTGCACATGCACACAAACACACACACAAACTCATGTAGACAAACACGCACACACACATGCACACATTGGCACATGGATGAACTAACACTTACAAAAACAATGCACCCACAAACACACACATGTAGCCACATGCACAAATGCATGCACGTGCACTATTAAACACCTAGATGAACACATGTGCACCTACTCGCACATGCACATGCGCGCATAAGCGCAAACATCTAAACACATGCAAACATTTGTATACACAAACCCATTTTCACATGCACACACACATAAACTTGCATGCACAAGCACACATGCTTTGACACACATACACCACAGATATGCATACATACAAATACACTCATGTAGAGTCACACAGACATGTACACATAGAAATACCTATGCATAGCCACACACACTAACATAAACTCACACATGCACCCACACACACACACACATGCACACACATGCATATAAAGACATCCCTAAATCCATATACATAAAAAATGTAGAATAACACACACACACACACAACCATACATGCACATGCACACATACACATGCACACAAATATGCACAAACATAAACGAACCCACACATCAACACATGCATCCACATAAACAATAGACACATCCTCACACCCATGAACTCACATGCACACACATACAAACACACACGCACATGTAGACACACAAATGCACACACATAAGTGCATAAGCACCCACACATATGCAAGCACAAGAACAAGAACTAACATTGGTACACATATAAACATAAACGCATATAGATATACTCATAAGCACACTTGAATGATAGCACACATACATGCAAACACAAAAACATGCACAAATGCACACATAATAAGTATACAAATACACATGCACAAAAGCAAACGTTCACACACATATAGAAATTAACATAGACAAACACACTAACACATAGACATGTACACACACGCATGAAAACACAGGCATACACATAGATATAAACAAACACACATCTGCATACACACATGAATGCAAGCATGAAAACACACATATATACATGCAAGCATGCAAAGACATGTGCATGCACACAAACACACTCATGCATGCATACACATTCACATGCACACACGCATAGGCATAGGAAAACAAACACACATGCATCGACACACAAACACACACATGTAATCATGCATGTGCACACGTGTGCCCAAGGACATGCACAAACATGCATATACATATGCACAACCTCACATGCATACATGTGCATAAAGACATACACGAAATGCATGTATATGAGCACACACATGTGTGCCTATGCACCCATGCACTCTCATACACACACAAACCCCCAACCCCTACACACATTGTTAGATGCAAAACAAAAAGCACACATAGTCGCACACACACATGTACACACATGCATGCACATACACAACCAAGCATGCACACACACACACACACTTGCATGAACACCAACACGTGCACACATTCATACACTAATGCAAACATACAAGAACATATACACATATGCACACACATGCAAACAAACACATGCATAGAAATAAATGTGCTTACAAACATACATGAACACAAAAATATACAAACACACACACAAATACCCACACAGACACACACACGCACACATAAAGAAACAAATATTTGCATACACATGCATGCATGCTAGCATGCAAACACTCACACAATTGCATGCATGCATGCAAACATGCATACGCACATGCACATGCATGCTTAGACACACACACACATACGAATGCACATATACGCACTGACAAATGCACACACATGTAGATGTAGAGGAACACTCTCACATGCACACAAGCGTAAAAACACACACATAAATGTATGTACATGAGCATTCATATGCATGCATATGCACACATATGTACTCACACATACATAGAGGCACACGACCATGCACACACTCAAATTCACAAGCAAAGATTCACACACTAGCAAACTTACATGCAAAAGTGCACATACATATGCACACCCAAGTATGCACCCATGCACACATAGTGCTTGTATGCAAGCACACACACATGCTCGAACACACTCACATGTGCACATAATCTCACACTCACTCAAATGAACAAACACACATAATGCACAAATACACATACACATACACACATGTAAAAGTTGTAAGCAAACACACTAAGATGCAAGAACACACACACACACAAATGCACACACACACACACATGCACACACATGCAGATGCACATGCATGAACACATGAACACATGAAAACACACACATGTAAACACACACTTGCCCTTCCAATACAACAGACATGCATACAGAAATGCAGATATGCACACACACTCATATGTACACATATATAGATATATACACATACATGCATACACTCACACACTCTACCCACACACATACAAATGCATGCATAGACACACACACATATACAAGCACGTGCAGACATAGAAATAGATGCAAACATACTCACTCACCCAAATACTCCCCCCAACAAAGACGCAGGAAATACTCATGCAAAACACATACACATACATGCACATGTATGCATAAATGATGGCATACAACACACAAGCATGCCCATCCATTCACACAAGTGAACACAAAATCCTATGCACACACCCACCAGAACACATCCACATGCTTACACACATGCACTCTCACACACACACATGCACATGTATGCACTCTCGCACACACACACACATTCACACATGCACATGCACACCCACGCACACACATGCAAATGCACACAAGCATTTGCACACACATATACACATGCACAAATAGAAACACACAAACATGCATACATGCACATACACATACACATAAGTGTGTACACATGTGGACCCACAAATGCATACGCACACACACACAAATGTATAAACACATGCAAAGGCACACATGCACAAACACACATGTGTAGACACATGCACCCAAATATATATATTCACATGCACTCTTAACCTTGCACATATGCAAGCACACAGGCACACACACATATACATGCACATGCACATGCGCAAAGCTTACACACACAAACACAAACAAGCACACACTCTCACATACACATACATGAACATATTACAAATATACACAAACACATGCAGACACACACCCACCCACACACACTCATGTGCACACACATGTATGTAAACTGAGGCATAGAAGCACACTTGCATGCACACACACGCACACCAGCACACATTGACGCACACATGCACACACATATCCACATAGACGAACATATGCAAAAACACACTTAAATAAAAGCTCTATGATATGCACACATACATGCAAACACAAGCACTTGCAATCACCCATAATCAAGCAAGTGCACACACACACACACACTTATTAAACACACGTGCACCCACACACAAATATGAACATGCACACACACATGCACATACAAACACACACACACATGGAAAAAAAACATGCTCAAACACACACACATGCAGACACAGAGGCAAACACACATGGGCACACACATGCACACGTACACACACTCACACATGCATGCACACACACACAAATGGAAGCATAAGAACACACACATGTATGCACATGAAAATGGACACACACAATAACACACAAGTAGACAAGCAAACTGACACACATGCATCTATCCACATGCATAAATACATGCACACATACAAACTCACACAAAGACATGACACATATCTACATGTGCAAGAAAAATTGCATATGAAAATGGCCAAACACATGCCCTTCAATAGAATGATGCACACATATACACATGCATGCTTGTACTCACGCATGCTAATAGGCACATAAACACACACACACACACTTATGCAAATGCATAAACACACAGATGTCCAAATGCACCAACATACATGCCCACAAAAAAGACACACGTGGACATAGACACACAGCCACACACATACAAACACACATGCACAAATAAACACTTGCACACATACACACATGTGCACATGACCATACAATTACTTTTGCACCCACGTACTCACATGCACATGCATGTGCACATGCATATGCATAGAAACACATGTAAGTACATACATAGATAAATAACTGTACACATGCATACAGACAAACAAACACATTGAAACGTGCACGTACACACACACATGCACACATGCTCGCCCATGTCCACACACAGAGACACACTTAGACACACACACAAATTAACACATGCATATACACATGTGCACATACATATGCATACATGAATAAAGACAAACACAAATGCACACACAAGCACACACATAAGCATGTATACACAACAAACACATACAGATGCACATGTAGCCACATGCATGTGTACATGCCCACACTCTTATGCACACACACACACATGCACACATATGCACACGTACACACACATGCACACACAAGTAGACACACACATAGACACACCCACATGCACACAAGCTCACACATGCATGAATGTATGTGTGCACACATATTCACCAACATATGCACACACAAATGCACTCACACACATATATACAATGACTCACACACTCACCCACATGCATGATGATGCAAACACATGCATACACCATGCATATGCATAAGAACACACATATACACAAACATAAACACGAATACACGCATAAGCCCACAAGGATAGACACATAGACACGCATGCATATGCACATCCACATACACATGGACAGCCATGCACTTGCATGTACATTCACACACACAAGCACATGCACTCACAAATAAACTTACATGCACACCCAAATGAACTTACATTCACACAAACACACTCACACATACACATGCACATAAACACACATGTATGCACATGAATAAACACCCCCTTACTCACACAAACACAAATGCACATACACAAACCCCACACATAATAACACGCATAAGCATACACACTAACACACATGCATACAAACTTTGTTAACCCATAAGCACCCAAACACACACACAAACACATGCACAAGCACACACAAACATGCCCACAAACACACATGTAAGCATGAACACATGCATATAAACACATGGATACCCACATATGCACTCATAGACATATGCACATGCATGCACACACACAAATACACATAAGCACAAGCTCACAGATGCATAAACAGCTATGCACATACTCACATAGGCTAATAAAAACATACATGGGCACAAACATATAGATATAGATGCACACACACACATAGACATACACACCGTCACAGCCACACACCCACGTACACACAAAAATGTACACACCTGTATGGACACACACACACACACACATTCTTATCGACACACATGCACAAACACATGAACACGTAATGCATATAGAACAACACATGAGCACAAACATGTACATGCACACATACACACATGCACACACAACATATGCATGCAAACCCACACATGTACACATAGGTATGCATGTACAAGCACACAAGCTCAACCATACATTTGCACAAGAATACACGCACACATAGGTGTGCACTCAGATACACAAAAATTACACACACATACATAAATGCATGTGCATGCACATAGATACACACACATGTGTATGCACATAGATACAAAGAAACACAAGAAAACACATGCACACACACATGAACGCCCATACACATGACATGGGTTAACATGCACATGCATACACACATGAACACATGTTGACACAAACACGCAGAAACACATGCATTCCCAGATGCATGTGCAAACACACATGCATAGGTGCACACTGATGCACACGCATGTAGACACATGCACACAAACACACACATATAGACACATGCACACACACATGCACATGCACACATAAGTAAACACACAAGCACAATCACAAACATGTATAATCTCACACACATCCACACACACGTGTGCATGAACATTCACACACACATATCCATAAAGACGTACACACACATTCATGCTAACCCTAACAAATGCACACACACTCACACAAAAATGAATTCAAATGCATGTACCCATGCATGCACATACTGCAACACTTGCACACAAATGCACAAGCACCCACACTTACACATGTAGAAGAATAAATACATATGCATATATATGCACACACACACACATAGACACACATGCATACTCATACACATAAATGCACAAAAATGACTATACACTTGCACAAACAAGCACACTCATACAAACATACACGACCACATATTTGTATGCACAAGCACACACACATGCACATACGTAGAGCCTCATGCACATACAAACTAACACTTGCACATATGTGCACACATATGTGCACAAATATGCAGACATATGCACACATACAATCCCATAGATATGCACACATATATACATGGACATGCAGACATTAAAATATGCTTAAATGCTCACCCAAAAAAACACAAAAGCACACACACACTCGCACATGCACGCATAGACCCATGCACCCACAATCACTCATGCATGCACATAAATACACACATGTGCATGGACTCACACATGCACACACGCATGAATGCACACACATGTTCACACAAACAAACCAACATGTTCACATGCATACTTGCTCTCATATGCACACTAAAACACACAGAGAGACACATACAATAGCACATGCCATGCATATGCAAAAATACACACACTCATGAACACTCACACAAACACACACTTATGTACACTCACACCCATGCGCACATACACACACATGTACACATATAAACATGTACACACATATGCACACACATGTACACATGCACAAATACACATGCACACATGTATAAACACTACATATACCCATAAACATACAACCATCGACACACACGAACATGGACATAGAAACATGCAAACAGACATATGCATGCACGCGCTAATGCACATATATTGACAATGACATGAACAACCATAGACATACACACACCCATAGACACATGGACACACACATGCATGCCCACACACACATGTAGACGCTCACACATAGGTATAAATCATGTGCACAAACACACACATGCACATGCATGCCTGCATGCACACATGTGTACCCATGCACACACATATGAAAAGTAAGCACTCACAAGCATAAGCACAGGAACACAAACATAAGCATGCACATAAGCACATGTATGCATACACACACACATGCATAAGGACTCACACACATGTATAAGAAGGCTCACATGCACAATACACACACACATACACAATCACTAACACACCTATACACACATACATGCACACACACACTCAAACGAACCAACATGTGTACATGCTCACACACATGCACAAACATAGCAACACACATACACACATAAGCAAACAAATACTTGCACATGCACACAAAAGAGCACACACTAAGTTGGACTTGCAAACAAACATACACACATGCAAATGCAGACACACATGTAAAAATGAAAATATGCACACACATTCACATGTACAATTGCACTCGCATACATATGCACTTAAAGATGCAGGCACACACACACACATAGACACATGTACACCCTTGCATATAGACATGCCCACACACACAAACACACTCATACAGACTAGAACAGAACACACTTGCAAGTACACACACACACAAACACATGGACACACGTACAATGACACATGTGTGCATTCACACACACACACTTGCATATGTATGCAACCATGTATGTATAAACATGCACCCACAAATATATGCATGCATGAACACATGTTCATGCACGCACACATGAACACGTGCACACATGCAAAAGAACACACACACATAGACACGCACAGGAGCAAATGCACAGATGCACACACACATGCAAATGCATAGTCACATGCAAACATGCATGCACACTCAAGCATACACACATGTAAGAACAACTCACACACGCAACACAAATAGGCACATACACTAAGTCACATTGCCATACATACACACTAACTCACATATGTTGAAATGGACACACAAGCATGTAGGAATGCACATAAACACCCACACACACACACACATGCACAAAAACATGCTCACCTATATGCATGAAATGATGTACACACGAACACACCCACACATATGTACACACAAATGCATATACATATAGACACACTTGCACACACACACATACATGGACGTACACAAACACAGTTGCACACTTACACTTACACTCATACACATGCACCACCCACACACATAACACACGCTCATGCCACATGCACACATATAGAGACAAACATATGCACAACCACTCACATGCACACGTTCTCAAGCTCACACATGTACACATAAGATGATATGCGCATATGCACTTGCATACACAAACATGTGAGCACACAAATGAATATATACATGCAAACACACCATACACACCCATTGAGACACACACACATACACAAAAGCACATGTATAGCACATGCAAAGACACACACAAGAAACACACACATACACATATACACATGTGCACACATGTGCACACAAATGTCCACACAAGCACACACCAACACACGTAAACATACACATATGCACACACATAGACACAGATACAAGCATAGTCAAACAGACATGCATGCACACGATACACACACGTGCACATCCATACAGAAATAAGACCATGCATATGGATGAACATGCATACACAAACACATGTAGTTACACAGATACACACACAAACACATAGATAAGCTAACACACACATGCACATACATATCATATCACATACACACATACATGCACACTCATGCACAACATATGCACACACACACAGTCACACTTACAAATACACATAAATATGCAAAAGCATGCACACTTGTATATACACACATATATGCACACACACAGACTGACACACAAGTGCATGCACATGTGCTTGCACATGCTTTTGTTTAAAAATGCACAAAAATAATCACAAGCATGTACACACATATCACACAAACACACATGCACACACATCTACGGGAACACGTAGACAACTCTCACACACACATGCATACACATGCATGCACATACCAACATTCAAATGCATATGCACATGCACACATACACCCACACACACACAAACATATGCACACCAATGTGCATGCATAAACATATGCATACATCTATACACACATGTGCCCATGCGCACGCACACACATGAATAGACGCACGCACCCAACAATAACACATACACACAAAATCACATACGAATACACAGACACCCACACACATACACACAAGCACACAAATATGGATGCACATAAATGCCTATAGATAGAAGCATGCACACACGTGCACAACTAGACACACAAGCAAACACACATATAAACATAATGCACACACATAAAGAAACATTCACACATGTACACTTGCATACATGCACACTCCCACACACTCACACAAACTTATACACACTCATTGGTTCACACAGATGCACAAACTCCCATAAGTACACCAATACATGCTGACACATAGGCATGCACACACAAACATACACACACACACATACACCCACAATTATACATACATGCACATAAGCTGATGCATGCACTCACACACAAACACACAAGTATACACACATGTAGACACAGTAACACATGCATGTAGAGACACATTCAAACAGGCACAAACACAGACTTACACATTAACACATGCACATGAACACTCACACAAACATACATGCACAAGCACATGCACACACACACACATACAAAATCTCATTAACACATGCACACAAACACATTCACACACATTGGCACACACACACACCTATACACTCGCAAAGTACCATAGACATGCACATAGAAACACACACACATACACAAAAACATAAATACACACGCACGCATCACAAACACATACATATGCATGCACTCACATGCTTACATAAACACTCACACTCATATGTGCACATGCACATGCACATGTATACACACAAACACATACATACAAATATTCACAAACACACAAACACCCTTGCATGCACACATAAACGTACACATATGGAGACATACAGACATGCATGCATCCACAAACACATCCACATGTGTGTGCATGTACACACACACACACGAACACACAGACATATGGACATACCAAAACACAGAAATGTATGCATATGTATAACACGTGCAAACCCATATAGATGTACGCACAGACACATTACCACACACACCCACACTTGCATGCCCACATGCACATACACACATAAACACAGACACACAAATGCCCATAAACACAGACATATAAATTCACAAATATGCATACACACACACACACACACATACACACATACATGAGCATATCCATACGAACACACATGCAACCATACATGCAACCACAAACACACATGCATTAATGCACACACACACCCATGAACTCATATGCACAAACACAAAAGGTTGCTTGCTCACACACATGCACAAACACATACACCCACATGCATGAGCTCACACACAGAAATGCATGTACACCCACACACAAACACTCACATGCATAGACACTCATAGGCACACACATATGCACATGCTCACAAACGTGAACACAAATAATCTTATGTACAGACACATGTGCACATACATACTCACACATGCACACACAAAATCACACAGAAAAACACACAGACTTGCATACACACGTAAGCACATGCACACACAAGCACACATGTATGCACAAAAGCACACATCGATACAAGCACACACATCCTTACACAAGTATAGAAATGCCAATGCACATACATACACACACATATGAGCACATACCCACAACTACACTAGCACACACACATGCACAAATAGATATGTGCACACATAGAGATGTATGCACAAAAACACACATAGACACATACACAAATTTAGATAGACACACCTCCACATGCACACATGAACACACACACATTCAAATGTGTATGCATGCACACCAAGATACTAACACATGCACATGCATGCAAACACATGTACACACACAAGTGCACAATTACGTGCTCATGCACTCACATGCAATTGCACACAAACACACAATCGTGCACACACACATGCACACACATACACGCTCACACATGCAAGCACACACATGCACATTGACACACACACACACACACACACTCAAGCATGCATGCACATAGGTAAATGTGAACACGCACAGGTACACACACAAGTGTGTCCATCCACATGTGTACACACACACACATTAGCTCTAAGAAACACCCCTCCACACCCATAGTTGCATGCACGTGCACACACACACATGAACCTATATACATTCATGCACATACACACACATAGACATGTAAGAACAAATGTAACTGCACAAAAAACACACACGTATAAACACATAGGTACGCAACCACACATGCAAATGCACAAACACACACATATGTGTGCTCCCAAACACATACACACACACACATAGGTACTAACAGGCACACAAGCACACATGTACACAGAAGCACACATGCTCACACACATGCACATGCATAAACTCAATCACACACCAACACACACATGCACACATGTGCATCAACACAGAAACACATGTGCACACATGCACATAAATGCACACAAAGACACACACATATGTAGCCACACATGTATAAACACATAGCCTCAACGAACAAGCATCTACACATATATGCATGCATTTGCACATGCACACACACAAGCCCAAATACAAAAACATTCATAGGCATGTAGACACAAACACACTCACGCACACACACATACACACATACATTAGACAACAACACACTCACATGTACAAACACACAGTTAAGAAAATAAATGTACACATGCATAAGAACATACATACAAACAAGCACACATGAACACAAGCACACACACACCTACACCCATGCCCACACAAATGCACATGTAGGAACACACATACATAACACACACACACATGCACAAGTGTATACACAAACATACTCACATGTGCACACAAATACTCCCACTCATATGCTCACACCTAGTCAAAAACAAATATATACACACACATGTACACACATATACACCCACAAACATACACACACAAGTACTCACACACTAACATGCATATGAGCCTATGCACAAAAGCACACACATGTACACCCACACATCCAAGCATACAAACATAGACACATGCACACACTCACATCAACACATGCACATAAAACACCCATCCACCTGTACACACATATGCATGCCAATTCTCAAGTAAGCTTACGCTTGCAAACACACACATATGCACACTTTCATGCATGTAAAGATGCTCACAAACACATACATATACACTCACAATCACATGCACATGCACATGCAAATTAACAAGGACACATACATATGCATACACACACACACACACGCCGACAAGCACACTGATACACAAATATCCACAAAAATGCTCAAACATAAATGCATACATACACATACAAACATACTCCAGCACACACATATGCACATGCACATACGTGCAAACTCATATACATATGCAAAAGCATACACATAGATAAACACACACACACACATATGCAATCATAGACACACACAAATAGACATACAAACTCACAAAAGCATGCACATGTATGCTTAAGCCTAGATAGACATTCATATACGTAAAAACATACACACTTATAGACACACACACACACAAACACATATAAAGATGCACACACACATACACATGCATTCACTCACACATGCAATAACACACATGTAAATCCACACACGCACTTGCCAATATGAATAGTCAAACTCACATGCATAGAAACACACATGCTCACACAAACACATACACATTCACAAAATGCACACACATCCACACATGCACACATACTCACACATAGGCCCACATACACAAACACATAAACACATATGCACACACATTCATGCACATGCAAATAGATGCACAGACACGCACAACCACACATGCACATACACACACGCACACACTAAACATGTGCACGCGAACCCCCATGGACAAACACTCATATGCGAACAAGTACACTCATGGACAAACACATATGAACACAAGAATACACACACACTCACATGAATACCCACATACACACACACTTACGAGAACACATACACATGAATTTGTATGATAACACACACATAGACACACACACACACATGCACACATGCATGCACATGCACATGCATGCACTCTCACATATGCATGTACATGTACATATGCACAAACACACAAACACATGCAAACATAAAAACACACACACACATAGCATGCATTCACACACCCACATACACACATACAATCACAATCACATGTCTACATATGCAAATACACATGCACACACATGCTCACACGCATGACCATGCATATACATACACACTTGCACGCTCATGCACACACAAACACATGCATAGACATGAACAAATGCATAGACATGCACACAATTATATGCATACAAGCAAACAAACATAAGCATTCATGCACACACAAACATAGGCATACACACATATGCACATACACAAACACACACACATGAAACACAAGCAGGCATAGACACAAATATGCACATGCATATGCAGATCCACACAAACAAATGTACCCACGCACACATGCATGTAGACATTCATTCGGACGCACAAGTCCACACATGCACGCATAAAAAACACACATAGGCACCAGATGCATGCACACATATGTGCACACAAACACAAACATAAATGCACACACACATGCATGCCCACATGTAGACATATGCACACTGATATGAACATAAATACAAGCACACATGCACACATGTACGTAAGTACACATGCACACACATACACATAAACACACAAACAAATGCAAATGCACACATGAACATTCATGCATACACAGGCATGCACTCACACTCATATGTACTCACACAAACATGCTCACACAAATACACACACATAGAGACCACATGACCACATATATAAATACACATGCACATACACAAGCACATGCACACAAAAACATACACACACATGAATGCATGCAAGCACACAAATGCACACGCACACACACAAAGACAGATGTGTCTGCACATGCATGTCCACATGCCCAAAGGCACATACACAAAAAATATGCATGCATATGCATACTCATATACACACATGCATACACACCCATGCACATGCATATGCATGCCAATGAATATATAGTCACAAATGCACATGTACTCACTTGCACTTACACACATACATACTTATTCACACATGCATATGCACATAGACATACACTAACACATAGTCACATGAGCACACACATGCACACATAAAAACATATGCACACACACCCACACATACACACATGCACTCACAAACAAATTGTCATACCCCACGTGCACATGCACATGCACAAGCATGCACACACACTCACACTTGCATAGGCACATGCATACACACATATAAACACATGTGCACATGCATAACCACACACATATATAGAAGCATACATAAATACAAGCTCATAGACTCGCACACCCAAGCACACTCACATTCATACCCAAACACAAGCATGCATGGATACATACATACTTGCACACACTGCATGCACATAAATGCACTCACACATTCATGAACACACCCATAGGCTTACACATGCACACATGCACAATTGTATAAACACATAAGCACAATTGCACAAACACGCATGAATGCACATGTAAATACAAATACGTGCAAGAACAGACCATGCACAAATACTAAGATGGACAATTAAACAGATACACACATGTGCTAATACAATCACACATGCACACATACAAATGAACAAATACACACATATGCAAACACACACACAAACACACTCACACCCACACAAACACATATGAACACATGCACATACACAAACACATACATATACATGCACACAAAAAAACACAAACATATGCACACACACACACACACACTTATAAACACACACAACCACACACATACACAAAGACTCGCACACACATCCACTCGCATGCATGCATGCACACAAACAAACTTACACAGTGATTCACAAACATATCCACATGCATGAATGCATGCAAACAAATATTAGCATACACACACACAATTGCACATAGACTTGCACACACCCACACATACATATTAATGCACACACATGCACATACATAAACCTATACACAATAAAGCACATGCACACGCACAAATACACAGGCATAGACACATGCCAATGCACACAAAGATTCTCGCTCACATGCACACATAACTTCACTTGCATACAAACACATGGATGCATAGACACATACAGACATCCACACTCAAGCATGCACACAAAAACTAAAACATGTGCACACACAAACAAAAATATACAAGCACACACATACATTCACACATGCACAAATGCACACACACATACACATGTATGCACATGCATACAAACAAATGCACATGCACAAGCACACGCACATGCCCACACTCATGCATGCACACATACACACAAACACACACACAGACTCGCTTGCACACAAACATACATATACACATGCAGACACTCATACGCATAGACACGCATACATGAATGCAAACACTTGTACATGCACACACCCATACATGCTGATGCACACACATATGCATAGCCATATGTACGCATACATGTACACACTTGTACATGTGCATGTGTACTCTTAGACACACATGTATGGATACACACACACACACACACACTCACATACATGTTCATACAGATATACACACATGCACATATGTAGAGATACACACATAAGCACATGTGGACACACAAACACAAACATATGGGCATACACACATGCACAAATACAACGACTCATGCAAGAATAGGCACACACACACAAACATGTAGATAGACATGCATAACCACACATATACACATGCACACACATGAACACAATCACATACATGCACCCACACACACATGTTTCCATATACACACACACATAAATGCTCTCACTCATGCACATAGACATTCACCGACACAAATACTAACAAAGAACCACACACATGCTCACACACACAATAGAACACACTAACAAAGACACATATGTGATCGTGTGCACTCACACACACACACAAGTACACATGCATACAAAGAGATGCACACACATGCATATATGCACACCCTCCCCCCCCCCCCACACACACACAAAAATGATGCACACATGCACATTATTGCAAATGAACACCGACAAACATAAACGTGAACATGCACACCAGCACAGACACATATGCAAATACATGCACAAAAACAAACACGCACCCAAGAGAACACATGCTAACACATAAGCACACACATCCAAACACAGACACAAGCATACACACACGCATGCACTCATGCATATGCACATGCATACACACTCACATGCCCATGCAAACACACGTATGCACCCACACAAGCACATGCACACATGTAAAGCACACACAAACATGCACAACTATGCACTTGCACAAACTAATACACCTGTGCACACATATGCACATACTTTTTCTCTGGCACACCTCAAACACTTGCACACACACATATACACACGTAGTTGTGCACTCATATGCACACATGAACACTAACACATAGCCATACACTCACGCATGCACACACACACGCATATGAATGCCAACATGCACACATGCATGCTCCCAAGCACACACACACAAGAACATGCACAAGCATACATAAACACATACACACACACTTGTGCACATGTACGAACACACATACACTCACACGCATACACGCCCATGCACAAATGAATATACACACACAAAACATACTCACACAAGAACAAACATACATAATCGCACATGTAAATGCAAATAAATGTGCACCCACACATGAACATGCACACACATGCATGCACACACACACACATAACCACATAGACACAGATGTAAATATACATACCTGCACACAAAACACACGAATAACATGCACGCAAAGACAATCAATATGCAAATGCACTCGCACATGTAAACACACCCACTCAAAAACTCACATCCGTATGAACACATAAAATCTAACACATACACATATGCACCCATACACTCACACATAAACTCACACATATGTGTATGCATAAAGCACATGCACAATGCATATACCCACATGCATGCATATACACACATACAAAAACATACACGTGTACACACATATGCATGCAAACATGCACACATCTGCATGAACACATATAGAGACGTGTGTGTGCATTCACACCCACATACACACAAATGTACATACACTTGCATTCTTTCACACTCACATGACACACACACATGAATGCATTAACACACGCACACAACAAGAAAGCACATGCACGCACAAACACACATAAACAAACATGCATGCACATGCACGAGTACAAGTGCACCCACAAATGAACATGTGCATGCAAACACATGCACATGTACACATAAGAAAATGTGTATACACATAGACACATAGTCACAAGCACACACATGAGCTCATAGACATGCTCACATATAGGCACACGCATGCACATGCACCTATGCATTCCTACATGCATAGATTCATTCACACACATTCAAATACAGACACACACATAGACATGTACACACAAGCACACATAAACTTGCGCACACAAATAAATATGCACATGCATGTACATAAATTGACACACACAATCACATGCCTAAGTATGCACACAAATGCTCATAAACACACACACACACATGCACGTGCATGCACCCACACTCATATGCACATGTAAGCATGCACACACACATACACATGCATAAACTCACATACACACACATGAACAAACATACACACACATATATACACACACGCACACACACAGCCAAACACATCCACACAGAGGTACACGCACATGCACACAAACACACACATGTAGGCGCACACATGCACATAAACACACACCAATATAGACGAACATGCATCATACATGAACACACACACACATGCACACACACTTTCATACACAATTACACATGCATAAATCCATGTACAAACTTACACATATGCACATAGACACAAACCAACATAGATAAACATGCACACACATACACCCATACAGGAACACACACACATGCATACACAATTACACACGCACAAACACATGTACAAACCCACACACATGCATGTATTTACATGCACACAAAGACATGTAAACATACACATGTGCACACACATGCAGACAAACACACATATGCATGCACACACATACACACACACATGTGCACATACATATATACTAACACACAGACATAGTACACACACATACATAAATATTTACAAGCATGCACACACATAAAAAAATGCACATGTTCACACACAGGTGCACACACACATGTAGATATGCACTTGCACACACATATATAGACACACACACACACACATGCAAGCACACATGTTGATGAACAAACACACTCACTTACATGAACACACACATCCACACACTCCAACACATGCATACAAACACAAGAACTCATGTGCATGTGAACACACACATAAACATGCACGTATGGACATGCACACACACATGCACAAAAGTACACACAAACACATGAACACACACAAACACACATGCATGTGAACATACATGCATGCACATACACAGAAATTCTTACATGCACACACATGCATGCACAATGTACACAGAAACACATGCAAACACTCATGGATGTATGCAAGCATTCACACAAACACACTCATGCACACACAATTACACATGTATGACAATGCACATGTGCATGGATATGCTCCCAAATGCTTCTACACACACATACAAACATAGAGAAACATATGGCTAGGCACAAAAGACATGAAAATAAACTCATGCAAGCGTGCACACACATATGCACACACATACATAAGCAAATACAAAAGCACAAGAACAAATTTGTAGTCTCACATTCACACACTTGCTGAGGCACAAGCACATGCACAAACATGGACATATAAAAACACAAGAGCACACACACACATGCTCAGACACAAACACACACACACATATGCACATAAGTACACACACATGCACACAGATAAACATGCACACCCACACATGCTCTCACACATACACACACACAAACACACTTCCACACACACACACACATGTGTGTGTGTACATATTCTCACGCACTTGTAGACACCAACACAAACACTCTCATACATACACATACATATACAAGCATATATGCATGCATACATGCACACACTCAAATATGCACACACACACATGCACACAATCATGCAACACACACACACACACTCCCAAACATGCATTAACATATACACAAGTACACACACACACATCCAAATAAGCATGCTCTTTCATGCACACATAATTGTACACAAATGTGCACACACACACATATAGACATACCAGCACATGAGCACACACCAACTCGCACACATGCACATAGACACACACAACTGCCTACGCATACACACTTCCACACATGCACATAAGAACACAAACATGCATACACATGCATGCAAAAAGACTTAACATTTGCATGGATGCTTACATGTAAATACACATGTATGCAAACACATGCATATTCACACATGTGCATATGCACAAGCACACACAAACTCATCAACACAAACATGCACACGCATATAGACACGTATATACACAAACGTGCATATGCACATATGCGCATACAGCTTGACACACACACACACATGCATGCACATTAATAGAGACACATGCAAAGAAATGCACAAATACATACACATGCACATGCACTCAGATGCAAACACATGCACCCACATTCTCACATATGCACACACACACACACAAAGACAAGTACAACCACATTAACACACAAAAAAATTTACACAAATATAAACACATACAAACATGCACATATACATATACAAATATACATAGACACATGCAATCTTATGTACACACACAAGCACTCATGCACACAAAAATGTGCATACACATACACACAAATGTACACACAAGCATGCATACATAATTATAAATAAATAAAGGCAAACACACATGCACACATGCATACACATGTAGACACATGCACTCATTTGCACACACTACCACACACACATAAGCACAACAACACTTATGCACAAATGCATGCATATTAATTACACATGTATAAGGAAAAATAGTCACATGCACACAGACTCAATCACACACACATAACCAAACATGCAAATGTGCATACACAAATACGCATAAGGACACACATAGATGGATATACAAATATAGTCTTCCACACGTACACACACGTGCACACACAAACACATAATCACACATGCACACACAGATGCACAAAGCATCCATGCATCCATAAAAATATGCTTGCATAAACAAATATATGAACACATACCTATACATGTAGACACACACACATGCACACACATAAACAAATGTGCACATAGATGCATACAAACACTAACACACAAACACACACATGCACATACACACACCCACACACACATTTGAATGCATACACATATGCACGAATGAAGATGTAGATGCAGATATGCACATCCATGTGCACTACCACACATACACTAGTGCACACATGACCACACTTGCACCCACACTAACACACACATGCACACAAACACACAAAAATAGAAGCATGCATGCACACATATACAAACATGCATGTGTGCATGTACACACACACACCCACACCAGCACTCACAAATGTGCACACAAGTACACATAGCACACACACTCTCACACACACTCACACTCACACTCACACTCACACTCACACTCACACTCACATCCACACATGGGCACACAATCACATTCAAACTCATAATTGCACACTTACATGCACACACACACACACACACATGCACATGCATACAAACACTTATGTATAAGCAAATATTTTACAACACACAAATAAATGCAAGCACACACACATGCATATGAAGGCACACACATGAGCATGCTTGTGTGCACCCACAAACACAAGCACATACACACAAACATGCATACACATACACACATAGACACTCACATGCATACACACAAACACACACATACACATATACATAAAATCACATGCACACACATATACACACATTAATACAAAAGAAAAAACACACAAACATACACAAGTGCATGCACACTCACATAGACATGTGCACCCACAAACATGTGTCTATATTATTTCATTAAACTACTTAAAATAATATGAAGACTAAAACATTTTTTACATTATTATCAGTATTATGACACATTAAAATTAAATCCTAGGTAATAATATATTTATTATTTAGTTAATTTTTATAAATTATAAACATTTGAAAAAATATTCTAAATGAGTTGTTGACATATATTTTAAACATTTATTATACATTAAAATACTAATAATCATTTAATTGTTTCTTATATAATAATAAAAAAATTATTTATATTTGTTATGTAGCAATATTAATAAATATTATAAGATAAAAAATTCAATATAATGTTTATTTAATTATTTCTCTCCCTTTGCTTTTTTAATCTAAATAGCTCTCATATTCTCTCAGCTTTCTCAACCATTTTATTTCTCTCATTTTTCTCTTCCCTCTCTATCACTTTGTCTTGGCCAAACTAACTCTCTTATAAGGCTCCTTATTTTGTTATTCTTCTCTTTTTTCAATTTATTCTTTATTCTCTCTACCTCTGCTATCTCTTATCTATTTTACTTTTTCTTATTCTCTTTAATGAATCACCTCTCTCTTTTTTCTTTATTAATATTTTCTTTTTTATAACTCATTAATCATTCAATGACTCCACTCTCTTCTAGTGTACTTAGCTCCATGACCACTATCACTAATTGTAGTTCCACCAATTAACATTAGTTAAGTAATATATCTTATTATGCAAATTGATATATCTTTTAAATAATAAATATAAATTTATTATTTTTAATAAGAAAATGATATGTTAACATTAATAACTTAGATTATTATTAATGATATTTTATAATTTCCTTTTTTTATTTCTTAATAATATGAATGCTATGACATCATTATCATTTTCATAAAGTATTAATTATAGCATTTCTTATAGTCTAGTCAAATAATAACCTAAATATAATTTAATGTTGGAAAATATAAGTTATATAAATGATAATAATGTAGAATTAATATATATTTATAATTGTATATACATGTTATGCATAAAACTATTTTGAATGTAGTAATAATATATTAATGAGCATAAAATCCTTAATTTTATTTAAATGTTTACATTAAAGAAAAAAATAATTTAAATTATTTATTATTAATTAGATATTAAAATAATAATATTAGAAGATATTATAAAGCATTAAAATAAAATTGTCTTAGGAGATATATATTCACAATCATTTAGAAAATGTCTTAATAAGATAATTAATTTTGTCATAATAACCAAAATAATATGATCTTCTTGACATTTTATGCAACCAAAAACACTAACATTATTGCATTAGATCTCAATGGAATGCAAAAGTTATGTAGGCTTTGGTTAGAGAAGTGTTTGGATGAGGAACATGTTGAGAAGTCGTATTACACATACGTTTCCATAGTATTAGTTTTTCTAATTAACCAAAGCAAATTTTAATAATATGTTAATATTAATAAGTAACATAATTAAGAATGATATTTATAAGTTCCTCTTTTGTTGTTATTTAATAATCTCAACTTTACAATGTGAATATTATTTTGAAATACTTTTAAATAAAGCACTTAAAATGGTATAATAAAATTATAACTATGTTATAATCTAAGGTTTAATAATACATCTTACATGAACTACAATAAAGTATAATTAACATATTTATAATAATAAAAAAGTTCTTTAATATAACAAAAATTATTATACAACATAAAATACTTCAAAACATATAATGAATATAGAACATTACTTATATCAATTTTTTAAATTATTTCATAAGAAGAACATAACATAGAATAATGATATTATCAATTATTTAATTATTTTTTAAAACTAATTTACTTTTTTATTTGTTCTCTTTGTCTCCACTTCTCTCTATTTGTTATCTTTTCTCTTTCTCTTCACTCAACCACCTCTTTTTTTCTCTTTTTGTTATTGTTTGCCCTTTTATCTCTCGTATATATTCATGACTCTTTATCTTCTAATATACTTATCTCAATCTCAATTATCTTCTTTTTTTAGCTTAGCTAATTAATATCAATCAAGAAATCGCTCAAGTTACCAACCTAATATATATTTTGAATAATAAATATATTTTTTATTATTAATAATTAATAAATAATTTAACTATTTTTATTTATTAGACCTATAATTTTGTGGAAATAATTTTTGTGGAGGAATATTTACTTTAAGGGAAATAATACATTAATAATAACATATTAATTCAATATAATTAAATTGTTAATATTGAAATATATTATGACATGTATAATAAAAGAAAAATAATTTTTAAAAGTATATATTCATGATAATTTTAAACATTTCTAGAATAGTTCATTATTTTCATTATGACAGTCACACAAGTATGAAGTTTTTGTTTTGTATGCATGTCTGGCCACACTAGTGATACAACATACGATGTCATTTGAATTCCGAAGTTAAGCACTCTACTGTAAGAGCAATTTTTGGATTCATGACCACTTTAGAAGTTCACATGTAGGAGAGCATCTTCAAAGCTTTGTTTTTTTTAGCAAATGGATGCTGATTTTAGTAATAAATTAAGATTTATAAATGTTATAATAATAAATAATAATTTATTATATCCATTTTAGTTGTTATTTATTAATATCAGCCTTATAATATAGTTATCATTTTTGTATAACATTAAATACAACATAAAAAATTATATAATAAAATAATAAATATAACATAATTTAGTTTTGTGAAACATAACCAATATCATCTATGATAAACTAGAATTAATATATCTTTATAATGACATATAAATATTATGTATAAAGGTTTTTCAATATAATAATAAATTATATAACATAAGCTACATAAAATTATTTCATGAATAGTAAAAATTATTAATATTATATCAAATGATTATAATATCTTAAAATAAAGCTATTATTTATTATTTATTTAAATTTTTAAAAACTATATAATAAAAGTACTATTAAACTATTAGTCAATATATGCTTTAAATTTTTGTAATATACTAGAAAATAGAAAATGCTATTTTTTGTTATCTTTTAATATTATTTAATTTTATATAAATTTAATATGTTAATATCAACAAATATTACAAGTTAAATTCTTGAGATTTAATTCTTATTTATTTAGTTCACACACTTATTTCTTTTTATATTGATAATGGTAACATTCTCTTATTTTCATCTCTCTATGATAATCATTCCCTTTTTTGCCTCCCCCATCTCATCTTTATCTTCATGTTGCATGCATCTGTGAGAGTTGTATTGGGTTGGATGACATCATTAGAAGTCCTCATGTTGCACATATTTTTTTCATAGCATTTATTTATTTTTCACAAATAATAGTTGATATTATAAAAAAATAATTATAAATAAAATAAATATTATTATTACTTTATAATATTTATTTTAGTTATTTCTTATTAATTTGCACTTTATAGAATTGTTATCATTTTCATATAGTAATAAATATAACACTACAAAAAATAAAATAAATAATCATTTATATATATAATTTAATATTTTTTAACATAACTTATATTAATAAAATTATACTATATTATATAATAATAACTGAGCATAAATGTTATGTATAAAAGTTATTCAATATTATAATAATATATTAAAGAACTTTATCTACTTAAAATTATATTATGATTATGAAATATTATTTATAATTATTATATTAGAAATGAGAGGAAGTCATGGAGATGATTGAATGAAGAGAAAGACAAAAACGATGAAAGATGGAGAAGATAAAAGGAGTTAAAGAGGATATATAATAAATTAAATGGTACAAAAAATTAAGAAAATAATGGTAGAGTAGAGCAAAGTTGTTTAGAAAAGAAAAAGATAGTGAAAAAGTGATAAATAAGAGAAAGTTAATAGAAAAGAAGAAAAAGTTGGAGCTATTAAAATGAAGAGAAAGTGAGAGAAGTAGTTATATTGAAGTTATATCTTAATAATTAAACCTATAATATTTATTAATTTTAACTTGTTGAATATCTAGTTTTAATTATTATTAAATGTTAGATTTTAAGTTTTATAGTATTTTGGTACATCAACAATGTTTAAAATATATGTTTATTATTAGTTTAATACTTCCTCTCACTTTTCCTATACTTATCTCTTTCACCACTATTTTTCTTTTCGCCCATCAAGTAGTATTAATTTATAATTAACATGTATTGCTTACTGTAATACATATTTTAAATAATAAATATATATATATTTTCTTATTTACATGTAAAAATCCATTTATTTTTTATTTTTAAGTACTATAATATTGTAAAAATAATTCATATGAATGAATATTTACATCAATTTGAAAAAAAAAAAATATATATACATAATTTCTTAATAATTTAATACAACTAAAATTTTAATATATGAATATTTTATGGCATTTACAAAAAAAATTGTTTTTTAAAGTGTTTATGCATGATCATTAAAAAACTTTCTTGAATAGTTTGTTACTTTCAAAACAATAATTACATAAGAAAAATTTACTTGTTTTCTTATGCAAGTTAGCACACAAGCATTCCAGCATTACATCTCATTAGAACTAGAAGATTAAGTATGATTAGGGAGAATAGTATCCAGGCTGAGATAGCTTTTGAGAAGAGCTCATGTTGCACTAACTTCTGCATAGCATTCATCTTGTTAATAAACAACAATTGATTTTAATAAGATGTTATCTCTTATAAAAACAATTATGAACTATAATTAATGATTTTTATTTTAGCAATTATTTATTAAAAATAAACTTTAAAACATTGTTATCATTTTCATTTAAAATTAAATTAGTAGTTCTTGTAATATACTAAAATAAAAAGTTTAATATAATTCAATATTTGAAATGTAGTTCTCTTTTTCTTATATGAATCTATGACCTCAACACTGTTATAGGACAAGAACTCATTAGGATACCAAAGTTAGGCATCCTTTGATGAGAGCAGTATTGGGATGAGTTACCTCTTGAGATGTGCTCATGTTAGACATAATTTTTCAAAACACTTGCTTTGTAATGAGTGAAACCATATTTTAATAATACATTAATATTTATAAAAAAACATGATTATGAATGATATTTTATATTTTTTTAGTTATTATTACTACTATTAAATTTATAACATTATTATTACTTCATAAAGTGTTCAATATAGTATATTAATTGATATAATATAGTAATAATTATTAATTTAATTATAAGAAACATAACATATATCAACTATAAAAAATAAAAGTTAAGATATACTTAAATTATATGTGCCTTCTATATATGAAAGGTTTTTTTAATACAATAGTAACATATGATATAACATAAGCTACCTAAACTTATATCATTATGAAAACCATTTTTTTAGTTCTTTTAGTCAATATTAAATATGATCTCTCAAGTTACACACATTAGTATATATTTTAAATTATGTATATCTATATAATTAAATAATTTAATTTTTTTATAAGAACTATGATTTATGAAACTAACTCTTATGTATGAATGTTTACTTTAACAAAAATAATGACATACATAACTTCTTATTAATTAAATATAGCTAAGTATTATTACTTGAATATATTAAAAGTTTTATAATAAAACTAAAATATTTTTTAAATTTTTTATTCATGATGATTTAGAAACTTTCTTAAAAAATTAATCATTTATAGGACTTAAATCACATAAGTACATTGTCCTAACATTAGATGCAATTGTGATCACACCAGCATTACGACATTGGGTCGTTCTAGAATTCCAAAGATGAGATTGCTCATGTAAGAGTAGTATTAAGATGGAGGAAGTTTTTAGAAGTCCTTGCATAGCTCCTATTATTTTCACAGAATTCATTTTATTATTGAGTGACTATTAATTTTAATAATATATTAATCTTTATAGATAACATATTTAAGAATGATAATTTATATTTTTAATTTTAATTATGTCTTATAAGATTACCATCATTTTCATATAGTATTATATAATTACATTCAAAGAATATTATAAAATGATACCTTTAAGATAATTTAATGTCGAGCATCATAAATTAAGAAGAATTTACATATATATTTATAATAGTATATACAAACTATGTGTAAAAGTTTTAAAATATAAAGATAATATAATACGGAAAAAAAGTACCTTAAATTATATCATAAATATTAAAAAATATTTATATTTATTATTAATATTATGTTAAATGAAGATAATATCTTAAATTAATGATAATATTTATTATTTAATTAAGATTTTAAATTATAAATATTTATAAAATAATATTAAAGTAATAATTAGCATATACTTTAAACATTTGTAATACTAAAACGCAACAAAACTTTAAATATTTGTTGTCTTTAATCAATATTGAACATTACATGTGTTTATCAAATAAATATTAATAAATATTATAAGTTACATTATTAAGATATAATTTTTATTTAATTATTTGTCATATTTCTTTCTCTTTATCTAAAAAGCTCTAACTTTCTCTCACTTTCTTCTCTTTATCATTAATATTTTGATATCTATCTCCCCCACTTAGTACTCTATCACTCTCCATTTTCTAATTTCTCTTTCTCTATCATGTGTTATTTATTCTCTTTATCAACTCTCACTTTTGTCTCTTCTCATTTCTTCTCTTTCTCTTTATTTAATCATCTATCCCTTAACATTCTTTTACTATTTTCATCTTTATGTCTCATATATACTAATCTCTCCTATCTTATTATATACTTATCTCCATCAATATTATGTATTTTTAGCAGTATTAATTAACATTAGTTAAGAAATTTCTCATGTTACACACTTTAATATAAATTTTTTAATAATACAATATCATTTATATTTCAAATGAACAAATAATTTAATATTTTTATTTATAATATCAATAATTTTATGGAAATAATTCTTACTTATGAATATTTACTATAAAGCAATAATAAATAAATAATTTCATAATACTTTAGTATAAGTACAGTACTAATAATGGAATGTATTGTGACATATAAGATAAAATTGAAGTTATTTTGTAAAGTATATATTCATCAAAAGTTAAAAACATTACTTCAATAGTTAAATTGTTGAGACAAAAATCACATAAGTATGATTATCTAGCTTTCATATGCATCTAATATAGTGAAATAACATTTATAATATAATTTAATTATGATAAATAAGACCTATATCAATAATAATAAAGTAGAATTAATAAATAATCATAATAAGGAAAACATAATATATAAAAAAAATTAAATATAATAATAATATATTATATGTGAGAGGCTAGTGAAAATTATATTATGAATTCTAAATATTAATTATACTTTTTATAATATGTCATGAAGATATTATCTTAAAACATTCTATGATTTATAACTTAATTAACTTCTTAAAGTATTAACTGTTAAAATAGTAATCTTAATTAATAGCCAACATATATTTCACTTTTCTAATATACTCCAATACTATAAAACTATATTTTTTGTATTTTAATCATACTTAATATTACATATATTTAACATGTCAATATTTTTAAAAGCTATAAGCTAAATTATTATGATGTAACTTTTACTTAATTATTTCTCTATTCCTTCTCCATATCTTAGTTGCTCTAATGTTCTCTCACTTTCTTCTCTCTTGTATTATCATTTTTTTATTTGTCTATCTATTCTCTAACTCTTGGTCATCCTCTCACCCTCTCTCTCTCCTCTTTCTTCTCCATATTCTTATTGATCTCTCTATTTTATTTTTTATTTATTTATCTCTTTTTACATTTTTGTTTCTCTTAATTTAAACATCTCTCACTTCTCTCTCTATTATTGTTTTCTATTTTATCACTCTTACCTATTCATGATTGTTCTCTTCTAGTAAACTTATGTCCCAAAGCATCTCTTTATTATTTGTTTATTACAAATCAAAAAAAAATTATTTATTCTTCAAATTACATGTTGATGTGCACAATATCAGATATTTCTTAATTAAGTATACCACTTGAGAGAGTGTGAGTCATTAACAGATAAGTGAGTGATAGAGTAGAAAATAATAATATGGACAAAGTGAAAGTTAAAGAAATGAGACATGATTTGAATAAAGGATAGACACGATGAGGGGGAGACAAGTCATTCAGTTAGGTAACACAAAAAAGAAAGATAATAGCATAAAAAAAGAGAGTGAGGAACCATCAATTAATAAAATAAGATGGTTGATAAATATGTAGGAGATAAGAGAGGAGGTGTGAAATGAGATAGAATAAATTAAGAAGATATCTAAACAAAGATGTACAAAAAAGGAGAGAGTTTTGAAGAGAGTAAAATGAAAGAGAATAGCAAGGAGAGTATTAGAAAGAGAAAATAATGAGACAAAATGAAGGAGAGAAGAGATAAACAAAATGTTTGACATACATGAATTATAAATTAAGTGAGATATATAGAGAAGACAAAGTGAGAGAGTTAAAAAAAAGAAATAAGAAAGATTTAGTTGAGAGATTGAGAGTGAAAAGAGAAAGAGTTTATGAAAGACAAATTTAATGGAGAACAAAATAGAATAAGCTTGATCGAGCAGATAAAAGAGAGTAAGCTAGAGATGAAAGATAAAAAAAAGAATAAGAAAAGGCATGATAAGGCAAAAGTGAAACTACAAATAGAAATAAAGAGGGATATAGAGGGGTGTGAACCAAGTCAAATAGAGAATATAAGAGAGAAGCTGAGTGATATAAAATTAAAAATATTGTTAGGAAGAAATTCCTTGAGGGAGAAATTATATAGTCATATAGACATGAAGAGATATTGAAGGTATGAGAAAGAGAGGCAAGGAGATAAATATGATAATCAAAAGGGACTTAGGGCAACATAGAGAATAAAGAGAAGATTAGGATATGAACAAGTGAAATAAAAAAAGAAAGGTTAAAGTGGGTGCCAAAAAGACAAGTTGGAGTGGTGAAAAGAGAGAGAGAGAAGAGACATAAAAAGATGTAATGAAAAAGAGAAATAAACAAAGGGGGACATAGAGAGAGATATAAAGAATGAAAAGAGTAAGGATGTAAGGAGAGAATCAATAAGGAGCATGTAAAAGATGTAATGGACAAGGTAAAGGGAAGAGAGAAAATGTGAAAAATGATATGATAGATAATAATGGTAAAAGAAGAAATATAGAGAGGAAGAGCGAAGAAATGGAGAGCTTGAGATAATAAGAATGAGATAAATACTACTATAGAGTAAAGAAAGGAGATGATAAATTGATAGAGATTATAGGGATATATATCCAAATAAGAAAGAATGTGTGAATGAGAAGGAGGTTTAAATGAGAGAGAATAAGGTAAGGAGTAAAGAAGTGTAAAAATTCCTTAAGTGAAAAAAAGAAAATGACAAAGAACTTGAACAATACAAAACCAAAAAAGAGAGAAACGAAAACAAACACAGGGAAAAGTGAAGTGCAAGATATAACATAATAGACATAGATAGAGATAGAAAGAGAATTAGAAACATAAATAATGTAAGTTGTAGAGAAGTGTAAGAGAAGCAATAAAAAGAAATAAGAATGGAAAGTGAGAGAAGAGAAAGAAACAAGAGAGATAATAGACGGAGATAGAAGATAAACATTGTGATAAAGAATGTGATATAGAAATACCATTTAGATAGAGAGATAATAGTAAATAACCAAAAGTAATATATTGATAAAGTGAAATAATATTTTAGAGACTTTGAGTGAAATAAGATAGTTAAAAAATAGAGAGAATTGGTAAATAAGAGAGAGAATGAATAAGATAGAGATATAAGATGATAGAAGATAAAGAGAAGGTAGAGAAGAGACAAAGGAAAAGGGAATGAAAAGATATGATAGGAGAGGTTAATATATAATGAGATAAATATAAAGTGTGATAAAGAAGTGGAGGAAAAGAGAGATAGAAAGAAAATTAAAAAAACTAAAGAAAAACGATAAGAAAATATAAATTGGTAGAAAAATGGGGAATGATAAGAGAGATAAAAAGAGAAAATGAAATAGAAGGCAATCAACCATAGGGAGAAGGATAAAGAAGAGAATACAAAGGGAATATGAGAGAGAGAGAGTCTGTAAGGGAGTTCAGCAAAATCAAATGAAAGAGATTTTGTAAGATTATTGTGATAAAGGATTTAGTAAGAAAGCAAGAAATAGATTAAGAAGGCACCTTAAAGAGATTAATAAGAAAGATAAGGAAGGAGAAAAGAGAGAAGAATAAGGAGGATAGAGAAAAAAGAAAGAGAGATCATAAATAAAACGAAAAAAGAATTAAGAGGTTGAGTTGGAGAGAAACAAAAAAGTTATGGGAAAAAATAATTTCCAAGACAAACATATTGTTGTAAATATAATCAAAATTATCAAAAGAAAAAGAATGACAACTAACAATTATTATCATTAAGTAATAAATATTAATAATTAAATAAGAGTGGGAGAGAAATTGTGAGATACATTTTTGGAGGAAGAAGAGAGAGAAGAGACCAAATTTTAGTTAAAAAGAGAATAAGATTGAAAGAAAGAAAGTGAGATTTATTGAGACAAATTAGAGAAATACGTAGTAAAGAGAAAATAATTTAGAGTAAGGGGAGAGAATGGAAGAGTGAGAAAGAAGAAGACAACAATTGATGGAAGTCAATTAGCATGTGAAGAGAGAAAAGAGAGGATAGAGGTGGTAATTAAAGAAAAAGAAGATAAAATAGAAAGAGAGACAATTTGAGTGATAAAATGGGTGATAGAGAAAACAGAGAGACAAACTAAGAGGAGTGATAGAGTTAACGATACGAATAGTGGGAAAGAGGGAGAGAGATTTCAAGAGAGAGAAGGTTTTGATAGATGAGTCATGGGATTGAAGAAGAGGGAGAGGAAATGAAAAAAAGAGGAGGAGAGAACAACGAAGTAGTGAGAGAAAAGAAGGATATAAATAAAGATAAAGAAAAGTGCGAAGATAGACATTATTATGATTGATAGATAAGAGAGGAATGAATAATAGAGTGAAAACAAGAACAGTGAGTGACTATAAAATAATCATGGACTATAGAGAGCATTAGAGAGGAAAGAGAAATATCGTGACAATAATAAAGAGATAGACAAAGAGAGAAAAAAGGTCATAATGTGATGAGAGGGAAACAAATAGATAAAGATAGAAGTAACCAAAGGCATCTGAGAGCAAACAAATGATAATAATTTAAAGTTTGGAAATTGAGAAAGTGATGTGGGAGATGAGAGAGAAAATATATAGTGATAGTGAAAGTGGGAGAAGAGATTAAGAAAGAAGAAATGGCAAAAATGAGATTGAAAGTGTTAGAGAGATAATACAAAGTTGTAAAGAGAAAACAACATGAAAAGATCAAGTGATAATGAGAGAAATAAGAAAAGAGAGATATAAGAAAAAAGAAAAATAGTAACAAAGAAGTGAAGGTGACATAAAGTAGAGAGAGACTAAGTGAGTTATATCTTGCTAGAGAGGAGAAAGGAAGACATAGGGAGGTGTGAAAGATTGATTAGTAAAAGGGAGGAATAGAGACATTTATAGAGCTTGTTATTTGGGAAGACAAGGAAAAAATGATAAAGTTGTAAAAAAATTTTTAAAGATTAAGTAGGAGAGAAAGAGAAAGATAGAGAGAAACTAATGGAAAAAGATAGTTTTAAAAAGTGACACATCAAATCTTAAGTGGCAAAGAAGAGAAAAAGAAGAAATATAGAAAGAAAGAGCAAATGATATAGGGAGAAGAGCAAGAAAAAAGGGAGAGAATTGTGGGAAAAAAGGATAGTGACTAGGATGAATGATGTGATAAGGAAATGCCCAAATGTTTTATGAGCACGAAATAGTAGGAGATAGGAAAATTGATTTGACCTTATAGATAGAGAGAAAAAGAAAGATTAATGTTTAAGAGAGTTGAAGTAAAGATGAACATGAATAATAAGCTAATAATCCTATAATTTGACATTATTGTGAGAAGAAAAGATAAAAATTAGTTTTTTAATAATAATTATTAAAACTTATATGAAGTTATCAATTATTTTTGGAAAATATTATTATTTTCATAATAATAGCTTTTATATAAATATTTCTTAATAGTTGTAGTACTTATTAATTACAATTACAATACATTAGAATATTTTTTTTACTAATTATGAATAATAATGTTTTTAATTCCTATAATTGTATTTTATTTCCTTTTAAAGTCCTCTTAAAAATTATATTTAATTATGCTTATTAAATTTCAATTATTGTTTACTATACATAATATGTTAATAAAATTAATATTAATTATAAACACATAATGCAAAATTTCAAAGGAAAATTAATATTTAAATTTGATAATGTTTGTCACTTCAATCATTATTACTTATTCATATAATAATTTTTTTAATTATTATTATTTTTCTAAAAAATAATTATTTATTGTTCAAGAAATGTAGAATAGAATAATAGCTTTTAATACCTTTGACCATAACTAATAAAAATTACTATGGACTAATTTTAAGAACAAAACTTTTTTTCTCATGTTAATTATAATATTAATCTACTTTCATTAATAACATATAAATTTACTATAATTATTATTTTTATGAAACATTCTTTTTAATAAGAATAATTTATAATTACAAGAAATATAATAATAATTACTCTATTCTTGATCAATCTTTTTATTGTACCTGATAATTATAAAAATTAATTTTTCAAGTATACTGTGTAGAACATCAAAATAAAAAAGTTACTTGATTATTAAATTATAATAATAGTAATAAAAACGTTTTTTGTAAGCAAGCTATTAAATATCAAAAAAAAAATTATTTTGTTTTCCTTTTGTTTTCAAATTCTAAAACGAATATGATTACAAACATTAAGAAAAACCAAATGAGAATTCATTATGAACATAATCTTAAAAAAAGAATAATTTAATATCTTTCTATTATCTCATTGTTAGCAATTACTAATTAAGAAAAAAATTAAACAAACATATATAATTACTTATTCAATTAAAATAGTAATATTTAATTTTTTTTAAACTATATTAAAATTAATTATAAATAGTTTCCTTTTGCCTTCTTATTTTTTTACATATTGTTTTAATGAACAATGTGATTAAAATAGAAAAACTATGGTAAAAGAATAATGTAAAATGATGATTGATAAGAAGAAGAATAAGAAAAAATATGAAAAGTTTCAAAAGTATGCATGATAATAAAAAGAACTAGAAGCAACACATGTGATGAAATAAGAAAACAAATATGAGGAAGGCAAAAATGAATATTGCTTATTAATAAGAAGAAATATAGATTTTCATTAATAACAATAATAATATTTACAATGATCATGATATTATTTTGTTATAATTATCATATTTATAAAATAAAACATAATTCTTAATAATAAAATAATAATATCCCAATTAAATAATTCTTATAATATTACAAGACGTTAATTATTTTACAATAGATTTTAATTATTAATAGGGCTATATATTTAATTATTAGTTGCATCTAAAATGATAAAAATTTACTTTTTAATAATATAATGTAAATATTATTTTCCAAAAAATGTTTTATCTGTTTCAATTCATTACTAATATTTATTAAGATACAAAGCATAATTTATAATTGTTCTTCTTATTTACAAGTTACTTTGATAACTTTTAAAACTTGTTAAAAATTTTCCAATTTTTATATAAAATTTTTTTTCTTTAATTTACTATATTTAATTTCTTAATCACATTAACTTCTTTTCATTCATGTCATGTTTCTTGTTCTTTTTTTTATTTTCATTTCAAATAGTATTTTGAAAATAAACATTTAAATTATCACTAAAAAGGAGAAGTATAAAAATAAAGAAGAGGTTGAAAATGAAAATGGTGACAAAATACATTTATATGAAATTTTTTTTGATAAAATCAAAAATGGATGTGATTAGTATATGGAGATGGCAATGGAAAAGAGAAAAAGAAATAAAGGAGTAGAGATAAAGAGAAAGAGAGTGAATGAGTTTGAAGATAATTATAGACTATTAGAGAGGAATAAGTGGGAAGCATCAATCAACAGATTAGTTGATGAAGTGATAATGTGGAGATATGAGAAGAGGAAATCAGTTGAGATACAATTGGTTAAAAGACTTTAACAAAGAGAAATGGAGAAGGAGAGAGTAAGATAAAAGAGAGTTGAAAGTAGAATATTATAAAGAAAAAAGAGAGAAAAAATGGTGGAGCATTAAGGTAGATAAAGAGTTTGATATAAATAAGATAAAAATTTTGGTAGATATAGAGAGAAGATAATGTGAGTGATGGGAAAAGAAAGAGATATAAAAGAGTTAGTAGAAAAAGATATAGTGAAAAAAAGCAACATAGTTAAGAAAAAGAAAAGTTTAATGGAAAATAGAATAAAGAAAGAAAGAAAGTGGTAATAGACAAGAGAGGATTAGAGATGCAAGAAAGTAGAATAAAGAGAGTGAGCATGATAGTAAAGAAGAGAGATAAGTAAAATAAAAGAAGAGCGACAAAGAGTGGAAGAGAGATTTGTGTGAAATAAAGAAAGCAAGAAAGAGGTTGAGTGATAGTGAAATAAAGAGAAAGTTAGGAAAATAGTCCTTATGGGAAATTGGGCATTTAAGGAATGATACTTGAAGTGATTATGAAAGAACAAGATAGAGAGGCAAATGGATGAGTGATGAGAAAATAAAATAGAGCAATATATAGATCAGACAGAAGATAAGGAAATGGAAATATGAGATATATAACAAAGAGTAAAAAGAAAGTGAAAGGGGTGAGATAGAGTGGTGAAAAGAGAGAGTGATAGAGAAGGAAAATTGAAAGATAGTTGGACAACAAAGGAAAAATTTACTAAAGAAGAACATTGGGAGATGGAAAGATAAAAAAATAGAGAGAAGAAAGAGTAGAGAAAAGAGCATTAAAGGGTTGACAAAAATTATTAGAGAGATAAAAGAACGATGGATAGAGGATGAAGAGAGATAGAGAGCAAGAGGTAGTATGAATAGGATTGATGATATTAAAGAGAAGAGCAATGGGTGTAAAAATTAATAGAGATTTTTGGTAGATAATAGAATAAGATAGAATGAATGAATCAAAAGGAGGTTAATATGATATAGAATGAGGTGAAGTCAAGGAGACTGAAGAGTTATGAAGAGAACAAAAGTAAAAGATAAAGAATTTGACTAATAGAAAGAGACAAAAAAGGTAATGAGATAAATAAATATATAGAGAGAAGAAAGTGTAGAATATATAATAAAAGGTAGAGATATAGATTAAAGAGACATCTTAACATAAAAAATTAATGAGTAAAGAAGTATATGTAGATAGGTAGAAAGAAAATGATGAACATGTTAAAGAGAGAGAACTACAAGAAAGAAGAGTGATAATAGAGAGAGTTAAACACTATGACTAGGCATAAGATAAATAGAGACTAAATACTTTGAGACAAAAAGAAAAGGTGCAAAAGTTAGGGTGAGATAAAAAGGTATTATGGTAAAGGAACTTAAAGAGAGAAAGGATGTCTAAAAGGAGAAAGAGAGAGAGAGAGAATAAGTAGAAGTGGCAAATAAGAGAAAAAATGAGATAGAAAATAGAGTAAAAAAAAGATAAATGAAAAGAGTGAGAATTAAAATATTTATAAAGCATTATACACAACAAGAGAGATATAAAGTAAAATAAAGGAAGTGAGAGAAGAGAGAGAAGGAATATAAATAGATAAACAAGAAATGGAAAAAAAAGTAGATTAGGAGACAATTGGAGAAAAGTAAACAGATAAAAATAAAAAGAGAAAGCAAAAAAAGCTGGAGGAAAATTGATAATGAAGAGGAGAAAAAAGGGAACAAGAGTGAACAATGTAGGGAGTTTAAAGTAATAAACAAAAGAAAAAATGGAAAATTTAGTGATTGAGCAATGAGAAAGGAAGAGAGAAATAGAATGAGAAAGTGACTTATAGGGACTGAGAAAAAAGATTAAAAAGAAGGAAACATAAGCTAGAAGTGATAGAAAAAGGAGAGGAAAAGAAATAAATAAAAGAATGTGAAAAAGGAAAAGAAGTAGATTAAGAGGCTGAGACTAAGATATATAGAGATAAATTCTTAGTGGGAAAAAGAAAGAAATAGGGATACAGATGATGGATGAGGAGACAAAGGAGAATGTAAGTGAAAGAATAAAAGTGAGATTTATAGAGACAAAGGGGGAGAAATACACAATAATGAGTGAAGGGTAAGATATGAAATGAGAGAATGAAAAATAAGAGAGCAAGAGACAAAAAAGCCAAGGGCATGAATTTTAAAGTTAAAGGAGAAGAAAAAGGGGGTAAGAGAAGTGAGAGAAGAGAAAATACAAAGAGGTGAAGTGAGTGCTCACATAGGTTGTTGAGAGAGGAGATAGACAAGGAGTGTATGGCGTTAACATAATCGAAGACAAATAATGGGAAAGAAGGACAAAGATTCCAGAAGAGAGAGAAGGTGGAGATCTAAAGAGTAGTTATAAGAAGGGAGAAAAGGGAGAGGGAATGAGGCAAAGAGAAGAAGAATAGAGTAAGGAGGTTCTGAGAGATTATGAAAGATGTCGAGGAAAATAAAGAGTGGGAAGAGAAAGACAGCTATAATTGATTGATGAGAGTGAGAAGAATGATAGGGTGAAGGCATGAAGAGTGAGTGACTACAAAAGAGAGATAGACTAGAGAAAGTGCTTGAGAGGGTCAAGGGATGTTGTGACAATGTTGAAGAGATCAATAAAATGAGAACACAAAGTTAGTGTGATAGAGATGGAAAAAATAGTGATAATGACAAAGATAAAAAAGCAAGTGCAAGAATTCATAAGGTAATAAAGAAAAGTGAGGAAAGTATGAAGGTGATAAGAAAGATGGTTAAGAAAATTATGAGAGAAAGAGAGGTAAAGAAAAGATATTAAGTATGAGAGAACAAAAAGATTGACAAGTGGGAGAATTATAATGGACATAACACAAAATTACATTGAGAAGGTATAGCTAAAAAAGGAATTATAGATTGTGAGAATAAGATAAAATGATATAATAAGGGAGGGAAAAAATTACAAAGTGGAGACAATGATACTTAAAAGAGAGAAAAAGAGTAAATGATATGTAGCTTAAAAGAAGATATAAAGAGAAGTCTAGGTGAGACAGATTGATGAGTCATAGAGAGAAAGAAATACAGTTTTAGAGATTTTTATTTAGAGAGAAAGAGAAGAAAATTAAAAAACAAGTCAAACATTAAGATTAAGAGAGAGAAAAAGAAAGAGAGCAGTGCAAAGAAATTATTTTAAAAAGAGAGACACTAATTCAATGAGAAAAAACAAAGAGAGAGGGAGATGTAATAGAAATAAAGAACAACTTAAGAAGGAGAAGATCATGAAAGAAAAGAGACAATTTCAAAAAGAAAATGATACAAGCTACAATAAAAAGAATGTGAAGGTGAGAGGCCCAAATATTTTGTGAGAGAAAAAATTATGGATAAAGGGATATAGATAGAGAAAGAAAGAGAAAATAATGTTGGAGAGAAAAGAGGATGAATATGAAGAATTAAATATTAATCCTATAAAGAATCATTATTTTGAAAAGGAAATATAAAAAATAGTATCATTAAAAGTAATTTTTAAAAATTCTATAAAATTATTAATTTATTTTTTAATTGTTATTTATCATTATAATCCTCCAAAATAATAATTATTAATTCTAATTATGCCAAGATTTATTCTAAAAAAGAAAAATAATTATAATTAAATATTATTAATATTTAATGGTAAGTTAGTTAAATTACCATTCATTTCTAATTAATAAAGTGATATTTATTAGCATAACTAATTTTCAAATTTAACAATTTTTTGGTTCTTAAATAATTTCCTACATATTTAAATTGCTAACTGTCAATTATTGTATTTCTTATCAACTATAATTAATTATTTTGAATAACCATTAGAAATTAGACATAACAGTTACTACAAATAGTATTGACCATAACTAGCAATAATTACTCTAACAATCATTTAACTATTGAAAAGTTACTCTCATGATAATTATAACTCTAATCTGCTTACATAAAACACTAATATTACAAATGAAAAAATTTATTATTATTATTATTATTGTTATGCTTAAATCTATGCGGAGAAGAAAACTTTATAATTACTAAGAATGAAATAATAATCATTTTATTCATAATCATATAAATGAATATTAAAATTAGAAAATTTATTTATTAGTAATAGTGAAAATGAAAAAAATAATTATTAATTACTATATTACACTAAAAATAATAAATAGTTTTTATATGATATGTAAAAAAATAACTAAAATATTTTTTTCTTCTTTTTTGTCCAATTTTAGAAAAGAATATCAAAATACCAATTGAAAAAAATGAATTAGAACAACTTATAAAAGGAAGATTAACAAAGAAAGAAGTAAATTTTTAACTTACTTTTATATTATTCTCAATAATTCTAAAATAAAATCATATTTTTATTTATAAAATTATTTATAAAATTATAATTAGAATAAATAATATCATTTTTCAAAATGTGATAAAATAATTAAAAATAATTTTCTTTTTCACTTTTTAGTTTCTATATATTCTTAAAAAAAATAATATGATTAAGAAATGTTGATAGGGTAAACATAAAGAGATGATTGATAGGAAGAAGAATAAGAAAATGAAGAAAAAAAATAAATGGTAAGAAGAGAATAATAAATAAATAAAACTTTGAGTAAAAAAAGAAAATAAGAAAAGAATAAAATTAAATATGAAATATTTCATGTACAAATAAGACAATAAAAGAAGTTAGAAGAAAATGAAAACAACAAAGTGAAGATGAATAAGAATATTTATAATTAATAAGAATTAATATAAAATTTTTAAATTGTTAATAATACTTGATGATTATTGAAATATATTTTTATTATTGTTGAAGAATTTCATTTTTTTAATTCATAATACAATATTAATATTTTTTATGTTGATAACATAAAACATTTAAATAGTAATTATTATTAATAACATAAAAATAATTAAATATGTGTTGTTGTAATTGTTGTAAAACATTAATGTTTTTATAAAAACTTAAAATATAAAAAATAATGTAATAAAGTTTACTATTCATTATAATTACAATATAAAAGATAGTTTTTAAAATAAAGTAATTATTTTATTCTAAAGAGATTTATTATATCTATTTCATTTATAAGTAATATTAATTAAACTAAAAAATATAATTTTTAGAAGTTTTCTTCTAAGCTACAATTCATTTTAATAACTATTAATAATTTTAAATTAATTATAAATTTTATAGAATAATAATTAATAATTTCTATACTTTATTTTACTAATAATTTATTTATCTTATTGTTCTTATTTTGATCCATATCACATTTTTAACTTTATTTTTAAATTATCTTATAAAATAGGTTGCTATTGATAGACATTTAATTAATTAAAACGATTGGAAGCAAGAGAGAGATAAAAATGAAAGGTAGGAGAGGCGAGAAACAAAGAAAAAATAAATATATCTAGATGAATAAAAGTAGAGAAGATAAAGAGCAAAGAGGAAAATAATGGTGACAGATAGATAGCAAGAGAGTGAATGCTTGATAAAGTGAGAAATGGAGAATGAGCCAAAGAGAAAGAAGAGATTGATATCTGAAGAGCTAAAAGGAAGAGAGCAAAAAAAATAAAAGAGTGATGAGAGAGAAAGTGATGACAGAGTAAAGTAGAATGAGAAAGAGATAATAATTGAGAGTGAGGATAAAGGAAAAGAGTGGTAGGAAGCATCAATTGCTAGAATATGATTGTAAATTAAAGAGGAGGAGACAAGGGAAGATGGTAGGTAATGTGTTGGAGAGGGAAATTAAAGAGAGACAAAATGATTGAGATAAAAGATAGCTAAAGCTATGTGATAGTTGAAGTAAAAATTGAAGGATGTGAAAGGAAAGTGATTGGAAAGATGTAGTGGATAGAGTGAGAGAGAAGATACGTAAAGAAAGGTTTAAAAAAATATTGAGGATAAATTAGAATAAGGAAGAAAGTGGAGAGAGAAAATGGTAGGATAGTGGTTAAAGAGAAAAATAATGAGAAAGAGTTTGAATAGAAAGAAGTAAAACTAATAAAAGAGATAGAGTATGATATAAAGTAGTAAATAAAGTAGAATGAATAAGAAGAGTTAGAAGAGAGGTTTATAGATAAAGTAATAGAAAAAAAAAATAATAGAAAGAAAAAGTAATAGAAAGAAAAGTAATAGAAAGAAAATGTTTACATGTAATATTATGGTTGAATAAAAATGGAGAATGTTGAGTGAAAAGTGATAAATAATAGTAGGAGATAAATTTCATGGGAGAGAGTACATGACCGAGTGTATGAGAAAGAATGAGTGAGTGAGAAATATAAAAGAGATGATTATAAGAAGATGTGAGAGGAAGAGAGTCAGATAGAAATAAAAAGAAAAGATTAAGAGAAAGTGTGCGAGGGAGTGAGATAGAGTAAGAAAGAGAGAATCATGGATGCTAGAAAAGGAATAACTAAGGGAGGTGACATCACTTATATGGTTAGATGGTGGGGTGATAACATGGATATAAGGGAAGACAAAGTGATTTGAGATAAAATTGACTAAGGGACCAAGATAAAGAGAAATGGGGAAGCAGAGTGCATGTGAGGGAGTAAGATATAAGAGAGATTAAAAGGAGAGTATTATAAAGCAAAAATAGACAAAAAATGATGGAAAGTTAAGATAAATAAAGAGTTTGATATAAATGATATACAAATTTGAGTTAGATATAGAGAGAAGATAATGTGTGAGCAGGTAAATGAAAGTGATAAAAAAGAGTTAATGGAGAGAGTCAAAGAGAAAAGAAAGGAGAGTTAGGAAGAAGAAAAGTTTGAGAGAGATCATAATGGAGTAAGAAAGAGAGAGGAAAGGGAATAGAGAAAGTTAGAGATGGAAGAAAAAAGAAGAAAGAGAGTTAGCTTGATAAAATAGAAGTGTAGTTGGTAAAAGAGATATAGAGATTTTGAGCAAGAGAGAAAGAGAGATGTGAAATGAAGAAAGTAAGAATGAGTTTGAGTGATTGTTGAATAAAGAGAAACTTAAGAAGAGATTCCTTATGTGAAAGAAGGTTTTTAATGTAGAGACATGAAGAGATTATGAAGTTATAAAGAAGAGAGGCAAAATGATTGATGAGTGAGGAGAAACGAGATAAAAGAATATATAGAAGATAGAGAAGATAAGGAGATGTAAATGTAAGATATATGTTAAAAATCAAATAGAGAGAGTTAAAAGGAAAGATACAGTGGTGAAAAGAGATAGTATGAGAGAGAAACGACATTGAGAGATAGTTGGACAATAAAAGAGAAATAAATATATAAGAATATAGAAAGAGACAAAAAAACAAGAGAGATAAGGAGATAAAGGCAATGGAGAGCATAAGAGAAATATAAAAGAGGAGGTGAGGGATAATAGAAATTAGTGACAAATGATTAAAAATACAAGCATGATAGTAAGAGAGGTAGAGACAACAGTATGAAAAAGAGTTGATAGAAATTTTTAGGAAAATAGAAGAATGATGGATAAAGAACTTGAAGAGAGATGAGGAGCAAGACATAACAAGAATGGGATTGATGATATTAAACAGAAAAGTAATAGAAGTATAAATTGGAAGATAATTTAGGGAGAAAGTGAATTGAGATTGAGTGAATGAGAAGTGGTTAAGATGATATATAAAGTGGTGTGGTTAGGGAGAGTGAAAAGTCATCAAGAGAAAGTCAAAGACAAATAATTAGACTAATGCATAATGACAAAAGAGGTAAAAAAAGTTAATAAATATAGAGAGAGAAGCATAGTATAGAACATATAATAAAAGGTAGTGATAAAGATTAAAGAGACACGCAAACATTAAAAATTTGATGAGTAAAGAAGTATAAGTAGAGGTGTGGTTAGGATTAATTGTAATTATCATCCTTTAAAATAATTTTTAAAATTCTAATATGTTAAGATTAATTCTAATTAATTAATCTTACTATTTAAAAAATGTCATTTAAATTATAATTCTCCATTAACAAATAAGTTAATATTTATGAGCATAAGTAGTTTTAAAATTTAATAATTGTTTGATTCTTAAATAGGTTTTACTTCTTAAAATAGCTAATTATTAATTGTTATATTTCTTATCTATAATAATTAATTATTTTTCATAAATGTTTAAGAATTAAAGAGAAAAACAACTATTACTTATAATATGTACTATAAGTAAAAAAATAATGAATTATAATTGTAAGTAAATTTGAGCATTTGCTATTATTATGCTTAAAAATGTCTTAAGAAAATTTTTTTTAGCTATGAAGAATAAAATAATAATCACTTTAATCGTAATCTTGTAATTTAATATTTAAATAATAAAATGTATTTCTTCAATAGTAAAAAGGAAATAAAAAAGTGGAATTTTATTAATTATTAAATTCAAATGAAAATAATTAAAAACTTTATTCTAAACTTACAAAAAGAATATAAAAAAATAATTTTTTGTCATTGTTTTCCAATTATAGAAATAAATATTATAATACAAAATAAGAAAAAAAATGAACAAGAACCAATTACAGAAAGAAGCTTAAAAAGCAAAGGTGTAAATTTATAATTTATTATTATTTTATTCTTAATAATTTAAAAATAAATATATTTTAAATAATGAAATAAATTTAAAAAATATAATTAAAATAAAAATAATTATATCCATTTTAAAAAAATAACATATTAAAAGTAATAATAATTTTTCTTTTGCTCTTTTAGTTTCTACGTATTCTTAAAAATAGTAATGTGCTTAAGCAATTGAAATCTTGAAAGGGTATTATCAAATGATGATTAACAAGAAAAAGAATAAGAAAATATAAAACATGATAATTAACTAGAAGAAGAGAATAATTAAAGTAAAAAAATAGAACAAAATAAGAATAGAAGAAATGAATAAAATTAAATATGAACTATATCAAGGATAAATAAGATAATAAAAGTAGTTAAAATAAACAAATGACATGGAAGAAGACCAAAAATATTGAACAAAAGATGAATAAGAATATCCACTACTAATAAGAATAAATATAATGTTTTTAAATTATTAAAAATACTATTCATGGTTATCATAATATGTTTTTTGTTGTTCACTAATGTTAATTTTTTAAAATTCATAATATAACATTTATATTGCATTTATTTTTGTATTATTAATAATTTAAAATAATTATTAATTTTTAAAAATTTATCAATAATTAATATTATTTTTTATAATTATTATGAAACATTAAATATTTTATAAAACTTTTTAAATTAAAAAGGTGTAACAAATTTAATTTTTTCATTCTAATTAAATTAACAAAAATCTATTTTAAATTTAATGTAATTATTTTATTGAAAATAGATTTACTATATCTATGTTTAATTTATAAATAATAGTTATTATAATTGTAAATATAATTTTTAATTACACTAATTATTAACTATAGTTGATTTTATTTGTAAGTTGACTTAAGAAATTTGATATTTAAGGTAGACATATAAAAATGGATAGAAAAAGTAATAGAGAGAAAAAAGTAAAAATTTAGTATATCTAGATAAATAAAAATAGTGAGGAGTAATAGAAAAGGGGAAAATGTTATTGAGAGATAGAGATAGAGATAGAGGTAAAGGGAAGAGAGGAAAATAGAAGAGATTAATATATGAAGAGTTGAGAGAAAAAGATAGAAAAAAACATATGAGTGAAGAGAGACAAAGTGAGTGATAAAGTGAGGTGAATGAGAAAGAGGTAATAATTGAGATTGAGAGTAAGGGAAAAGTGTGGGAAGGCTCAGCAATCGATACAATAAGAAGGTGGACTAATATGCAAGAGATTAGGGATGAGAGAGAAGGATGAAGAGAATAGGTTTAAATAAAGTAAGATAATGAAATATAAAGAAGATGACAATATGGATGTGAGAAAGATTAAGGCAAGATAATAGGTAGGGTATTAGATGGAGAAATTAAAGAGAGAAATGATGCAGAGAAAAATAAGCAAAACTTTGATATAGTTGAGATATAAATTGACAGAAATATAATGAAAAGAGAAAGAGAAAGAGGGTAAAGGAAAGTGATTGAAAAGATTTAGTGGAAAGTGAGGGAGAAATGAGGAAAGTAGAGTTTAAAAGAACAAAATTATTGAGAAAATAATGGACTAAGAAAGAAAGTGTAGAGAAAAAAATAATGCGGAACAACATGATTAAAGAAAAGTAAAACTAAGTGACAGAGTGTGATATGGAGGGGTAAAGGAAGTATATTGAAATAGAAAAGGTAAGAGAGAGGTTAACATGAAATATTTTTGGTTAAATAGAAATAGAAAATACTATTAGAGAAGTGATAAAAAAAAGTAAAATATTATTTGCTTGTGAGACTACATGATAAAGTGAGAGAGAAAGATAAAAGTGATTATTATAGGGATGTAGGAGTGGAAGGGAGAGAAGAAATAAAAGAGCAAAAATAGAGAGAAAGGGAGTGAGGGAGAAAGGTAGAGCAAGAAAGAGATAATCATAGACTATTAGAGATGGAATAAGTAAGGGATGAAGCATCAATTTATAAAATTAGTTAGTGGAGTGATATTATGGAGATAAAAGAAGTGATAGTTAGTTGAGATAGAATTTGTTAGGAGACCTAAACAAAAAGAAATAGAAAAGGAGAGTATTTAGGAGAGGGAAGATAAAAGAGAGAGTAATAAATAGAGTACTATAAATGAAAAATAAATAGAGGCAAAGACGATGGAAAGTTGAGATAAATAATACATTTTATTTAAATAAGATAAAAAATTTATTTAGAAAAAGAGAGAAGATATCGTGAGAGATGGGAAAGGAAAAAGATACAAAATAATTAGTTGAGAGAGTTAGAGAGAAAAAGAAAGAAGGAGAATTAAGCAGAAATAAAGTTTAATGGAGAATAAAATAGTGTAAAAAGGAGAGAAGGAAGAGATTTGAGAAGTTTAATGATGGAACAAAGAAGAGAAAAGAGAGTCAGCATAAGAGAAGAGAAGTGAAACAAGTAAAAGAGACAGAGCGATAGAAAGAAAGAGAGAGAAGTGTGAAATAGAGAAAGTAAGAGAAAGGTAGAGTGATAGTGAAATAGAGAGAAAATTTAGGAAGAGATTCCTAATGGGAAGAAAGGCATTTAGAGATGGGGACATGAAGAGTTTGTGAAGGTAAAAGAAAAAGAGGCAAAGTGATAGATGAGTGATGATAAAAAGAGATAAAACAATATTGAGAAGAGACAAAAGATAAAGAGTGAAAATGTGAGATATATATTATAAAGTAGATAGAGAGTCAAAAAGACAAGATAGAGAGGTGGAAAGAGAGTGTGTTAGGGGGAAAAGAAATGGAGAGATAGTTGCACAATAAGAGTGAAATTAAAAAAAATGTAGACACAGATAGAGATACAAGAAAATCAAGATGTATGGAAATAAAGGAATGGAGAGCACATCAGGGATATAAGAGTAGAGATGTGAGAGGAGAGATATTACAAAAAAATGTGAAATAGAACGTGTTAGTAAGAGAAAAAGATATAAGAGAGAGAAAGAGAAAAGAGAGTGACAAATTTGTTGATAAAAATTACTAGAGAGGTGGAATAATGGTGAATATAAAAGATGAAAAGAAATGAAGAGTATGAGATAGTAGGAATGGGAATGATCATAATAAAGAGAAAAGTAATGATAGTATATACTAATAGAGAATATAGGGAGATAGCAAAACAAGAAAGAGTAAGTGAACCAGAAGGAGGTTCAGAGGATATAGAAAGAGGAGAGATCATGGAGTGTGAAGAGTAATCAAGAGAAAGAAAGTCAAAGAAGAAGAATTTGACAAATACATTATGATCAAAGAGGTAAAGTGGTCAATAAATGTAGAGGAAGAAGCAAAATGTAGTATATATTATAAAAGGTTTATATAGAGATGAAAGAGACATGCAAACATGAAAGATTTGATACATAAAGTAATATAAGTAGAAAAACAAAGAAAATGAAGAATAAGGTAAAGAGAGAGAATGCCACAAAAGAATAGTGATAATATAAAGAGAAGATAAAGACAATAATAAAGAATACAATCGAGAGGGATTAATTACATTAAGATAAATAGAAATGGAGCCAAAGTGAGGGTTAGATATAAAGATATCAAGTTCAAAAGGAAATAGTGAGAAAAAGGGAGTCTAAAAAGAGAGAAAATAAAGTGAAATTGGAAATAAGAGAAAGAAAAGAAGAATAAAAGATAGAGGGAAAAGAAATATAAAAAATGTTAAGATAAAAGGTATTTGTGGAAATATGTACAAAAAGAGAGACCTATATATTATGTAAAAGGAAAGAAAGAGAAGAGAGAGAAATAAAAAGAACATAAAGAGATAAAAAAGAAATTAAAAAATACAGATGGAAAGATAGATCAAGAAAGATGAAGAGATAAAAAAAGAAAAAGAATGGTCAAAACTCTTGAGGAATAATGATAGGGAAGAAAAGAAAAAAGTGGAATAAGTGGAAGTGAATAGTGGAAGTTAATTAACAATTAAAGGAAAATTGGATGAATTTGGTGATTAAGGATTGAGAAAGGAAGAGATAATTAGAATGAGAAATGGCCTTATAGAGATTGAGATGAAAGATGGAGAAGAAGGAAAGAAGAACAAGAAGAGATAGTGGGGTAGAGAAAAAAAGGAGATAGTGGAGTGAGCAAGAAGAGGTAAGAAAGGGAGATAAAGAGGCTAAGATTAGAGCAATAAGGATAGATCATTAGATAGATTTGGAGAGAGATAAGAGAAACAAATAAAGATACAATGATAGATAAAGAGATAAAGCAAGAATACAAATCATAGACTAAAAGTGAGTTTTATAGAGAGAAATATGACTAAATACAAAATTTAAAGTGAATAATACACAGCGAAGAGACACAATGGAAGAGTGAGAGAGAAAAAGGAAAAAAATGTGATGAGTATGAATTTTAGCATGTACAAAGATGGATGGGGTAATAGAAGTAAGAGAAGAAAAAAACAAGGAGGCATAGTGAGAGATCAAATAGGTTGTGTAGAGAGAAGATAGACATGTAGAGTAAGGCATCGACAAAGTGAAAGACACAAATAATTAAAAATAAAAAGCAAGATTACAAAAGAGAGAGAAGGTGGAGAGAAAAGGATTAATGTTTTGGAATGGACAAAGGAAGAAAAGTGAGAAAAAAAGACATAGCTATGATTGATGGATAAGAGAGAGAGGATTGATAGAATGAAAACAAGAAGAGTGATTGAGACCAAAAAGAGATTAACTAGAGATAGTGATCGAGAGAGTTGTGGGATAATGGGATAATGATGGAGAGATCAACAAAAAGAGATAATAAAGTCATAGTGTGATAGATAAGGAAAATTAGAGAGATTGACAAAAACAATGAGTTTAGTGAGGGAATGCACAACAAATAATGACAAGTGAGGGGAGTTAGAATGTCACAAGAGAGATGGGACAGAAAATGGAGAGAGAAAGAGAGATATAGAAAAGATATTATGGAAGAGAAAGAGAAAGAAGTTAAATTTATGAGAGAATTGTAAAGGAGGTGGTGCAAAGTTACATAGAGAAGATATAACTCAAAAAAGTGCTATAGGTTGTGAGAATAAGTTAAAAAAGAGACATCAAAATGTAGAGAAAAAATTGCAAATTAATGAAGGTGATATATAAGGTAGAAAGACTAGGTGATGATATGTAAAATAAAAAGAGATAGAAAGAGGAAGGGAAGAGAGTAAGATTGATAACTCATAAAAAAGCAACACTTTGTTAGAGATTTTGATTTAGAGAGAAAAAGAGAACAAAGATAAAGAGGTAGACAAACATTAAGATTGAAAGAGAGGCAAAAAGGAAGTGATAGAAATTCAAAGAAATAGTTTTGAAAAGAGACACACTAATCTAATGATAAGGAGAACAATAAGTGAAAGAAATAATAGAAAAAAGAACAACTTATAAAGGTGATGTTTTAAAGAAAAGAGACAACTTTGGGAAAAGGTAGATTGAGATTATGATAAGGAATGTGAAGGAGAGTCACTAATATTTTGTTTGAGTGAAAGTTTTGGACAAAGGGATATAGTTTAAGAGAGGAAGTGAGAATAATATTATAGCGAAAAAAACAAGAAAATTAATTATTTATCTGCTAAAGCAATATTATTTCGTGCAAAAAAAAAAAGTATCTTTAATAGTAATTTTTAAAAACTTTAAAAATATTTAATTAATATTACAACAAACAAAATTTTTTAATAAGAATAACTATTATGCAAACTTTTGTAATAAATATGGTGATTACTAATTAGCGTTATCATCCTTTTGATTAATTTTTAAATTATAATTTTGTTAAGATTAATTCTATTTAATTACTCTTTCTATTTAATAAGCTGTCATTTAATTTAAAATTCTTGATTAACTAATAAAATAATTTTCATTAACATAAATGATTTTAAATGTAATGATCTATTTGTGCTTAAATAATATTTAATTATTTAAATATCGATTCTTAATTATAACAAAATCTTATCAATAATAATTAATTATTTTGAATAATTGTTTAAGAAAAGGAGAAAATAACAACTTTTACTGATGGTGTTAGCCATAACTAATAAAAATTGATCAAACTATAATTTAAGTATAAAAAGTTAGTCCCATGTGAATTATAACTTTAATCTTCTTAAGAAAATAACTAATACCAAAAATATGAATATTTTCTATTATTATTTTTATTATTGACAAGAAGAATAAAAAAATGTAAAACACAATAATTAACTAGATGAAAAGAATAATAAAAATAAGAAATTTAGCATAAAAAAATAAAATAAAAAATTAATAAAATTAAATATGAAATATTTCATGTCTAAATAGGACAATAAAAAAGAAGTTTAAGGCAAAAAATGAAATGGAAGGACACAAAAAATTAAATGGATGAAAAATAAAAAACTAGAATAAATATCTTTTTAAATAGTTATTAATACAATTATTAATGATTATCATACACTATTTTTATAGTTGTCCATTAATATATTTTTTAAATTCATAGTACAATATTTATATTTTTTAATTTCTATAGTACTAATATTTATCTTAGTAATTATTCTTAATAACAAAACAATAATTAATGTATGTTTTCTTTTAATTACTATGATAAATTAATTATTTTATAAATAGTTTTAAATAGAAATTGTGTGATAAATTTTATTATTAGTAATAATTACAATAATAAATTTTTTTAATATAATGAAATTAATTTTTTAAAATATATTTATTTTATCTATTTTAATTCATAAACAATAATTGTTATAATAGTAAAAAAATTTGTAATTTCCCTTCTTATTAACAAATAGTGATTTTGATAACTATTAATAGCTATAAAAAATATTTTAAATTTTAATAGAACAAGAATTAATAATTTGCATACTTTAGTTTGCTACATTTCATTTATTTAACTTATAATTCTTATTTTTATTCATATCAACTTCTTAAGTTTATTTCTAAATTTTCTTATGATATAACATATTGAAAGTAAAAATAAAATGAATAATAGAAAAAAGATAAAGAGAGAAAGAGAGAGATAAAAAAAGAAAGGAAGATGAGAGAGGTGAGAAATAAACTAATAATGAAGTATATCTTGATAAATAGAGATAAAAAATCTTAAGAAAATGGAGGAAAATATGAGTGGCTGATAGACAATAAAATAGTGAATATAAGTTGGAGTGTGGGAGAGAGAAAGGGAATGAGCAAGAGAGAAAGACAAAAGATATTGAAAAAAATATAGAAGTGAAGAGAGACAATGTGAGTGAGGGAATGAAGTAGAATGACAAAGAGATAATAATTGAGATTGAGAGAAAGGGAAAAGTATGGGAAGAAGCATCAATTGATAGAAAAAAGGTGTACTAATAAGAATGAGATAAGGGAAGATAAAGCAAGATGATTGAGAATATGTTTAAATAGAGCTATATAAATAGATATAGAGAAGGAGACAATGTCAAAGTATGGAAGATAAAGAGAAGGTAATAGGTAGTGTATTAGAGAGAGAAATCTTAATGAGACAAAAAAGATGTAGAGAAAAGATAACCAAAACTTTGACATAAATGAGTTATAAATAGAGGAAAATATATTGAGAAGAGAAAGAGAGAGAGATAGGGGAAAGGAAAGTAATTGTAAAGATTTAGTGCAAAGAGTTAGAGAGAAAAGAGGGAAAGGAGTTTAAAAGAAAAAAATTTGGAGAAAAGAATGGACAAAGAAAGAAAGTGAAGAGAGAAAAATAATGAGGGAGAACGTGATTAGAGAAGAGTGAAATAAGAAAAAATGATAGTGTGTGATACTATGTTGTAAAGAAAGAAGAGTGAAACAAAGAACATAGGAGAAAGGTTGAAATAAAATATTTTTGCTGAATAAAAATTAGGAATGTTATAAGAGAAGTGATAGATAATAGCTTGTGATAATTTGATTGAGAGAGAGTGCATGACAAATTGAGAGATGGAGTAAGTGATATAAAGATAGAACAGATTGTTATAAGGATATTGCAGTCAATGAGAATGAAATTGAAGTAAAAGAGTAAAGATAGACAAAAAGAGTGTGAGGTAGAAAGGTAATGAGAGAAATAGATAATCGTATACTATTATAAATGAATAAGATTAGGAGCAAGCATCAATATATGGAATTAGGTTTAGTGGCAGTGTGGAGATGAGACAAGAGAGAGTTAGTTGAGAAAGAATTTTTTAAAAGATGCGGACAAAAAATGGAGAGAGAAAAGAGATTATTATTATTAAAAAATAAACAGAGACAAAAATGATATAAGGTTGAGATAGATAAAGAGTTTGATTTAAAGAATACAAAAATTAAGTTAGACACAATGAGAGGATAATGTGAGAGATGGCAAAGGAAAAAGATATAAAAGAGGTAGTGGAGGGAGTAAGAGAAAAAAAGAAAGTGAGTTAGGAAGAAAAAAAGCTTAAAGGATAATAGAAAAAAGTAAGAGTGTGAGGGGAAAGGTGTTGTACCCTTTGATGTGATAATTACAAAACCAAGCTATTTATTACTGAAGGAATTTTTAAGACATGCGCAAGATTTTTTATAATTAAATTTCTTTTTATTTCTCTTGAATTTGATATGTCAAAACCTTGAGATTATGTGGCACACTAGTAGTATTAACATTTAAAAATATTATAAAATTATTTAATAATGAATTTTCATTTTTGGGCCAAGCATATTTGACAAAATGTATAGACATGGGTATTTGATTTTTTAATATTATTATGGAATCGTTTTTTACGAATTTCTTTTCATAGCCACTTAATTAACTTATAATACTATAAGAATATAAAATTATTTTTATACACTTATATTCAAATTTGTGGCTAAAAAATTCGTCAAAAATACCCTAAATCAGCAAAAGTCTCGGGAAAAAGCACTGTAGCATGGGCGGGTCGACCCGGCGTCAAAACAGCCCGTCCAGGCCTTTTTAGAAATAAAAAAAGAAAAATAAAAATTTGGTTGACCCGAGAGGGGCGTGCAAAGCCCGCCCAAACACCGCCGAGAGCAGCTCGGCTTGCGCTGGTCAACGGTCAACGGAACAGTGCCTGGCTAAGCCAAGCCTGCTGAGAGGAGCTTGGCTAAGTCAACCTGAACCGGGTGATGAAATCCCGGTCAAAGAAGGGGGGAGCCAGCCCCAAAGTGGCTCGCAGGTTAAACGGCGTAAATGTATTATTAAGCGGTGTGCCAAATTTCATTCTGCAGTGTGGGACTAAAAATCCCACCTTATAACTTCGGCAGGATCCAAAGGCGCAGATCAAGCCCGCCCAGATCCAACGGGCGAGAGTAATTTCGAACGGCTGTTTAATCAGCGCCGTTCGTTCAGCGCGTGGGATCCAATGGTTCAGATCAAGCCCGCCCAGATCCAACGGGCGAGAGTAATTTCGAACGGCTGATTAATCAGCGTCGTTCGTTCAGCGCGTGGGATCCAATGGTTCAGATCAAGTCCGCCCAGATCAGACGGTCTAGAGATGATCAAGCCGAGAAGTCCATCCAGCCGTCCATTCTTGAAGTGGGATCGGACGGCTGCTGCTCTTCTTCTTCCTTTTCGGGCTTCCGACAACGGCTATTTTCCGGTTTCTTTTTTACCGTTTTTCTAGCCGTTTGGAATTGCTTTTTGGTGGACTATATATATATAGGACATTTTACAATTTATAGGATTGATGAATCCACTTGCAAACTTCTTCAAGAACTAAAGAAAAAGGCCAAAACCGAGAGCAACAATTGGCATACTTGTGGGAGCTACGGGCTCAATCTTCTTCTAAAATTTCAACAGCTTTCTTCCACATTTCGTTGCATCATTCGGTAACATTTAGTTGTGCCACTTTGCTTTGAGAAATTAAAGGTGTAGGATTTTTGTATGCATTGCTATTGTAAAAATTGTATGCATTATTGTAGCTGGACTTGTTCGGATTTTTGGTGTCTCGTTGGAGCACCGATTGTACTTGGTTTACCCCTACCGGCTTCGGCAAAAGGGAGTGGTTAGTGGAAGCCCGATCGGGTTGATCGGGGGTGGATGTAGGCACGGGTTTGGCCGAACCACCTAAAAATCTTTGTCTTTTGTTTGCTTGTCTTATTATTGCACTTTTCGTTTTTATTTCACAATTTATTTACAAACATTTTTAATTGAAAGATTTTTCAAAATCTAAATTTTAGTGAAAAGCACAATTCACCCCTCCCCTCTTGTGCGTTGTTCTCACACGATTTACATCAAAAGGTATTAGAGAAACTTAGAAATAGAATAAGAGTGAGCATGATAAAAGGGAATGAAGCTAGTAAAGGAGACAAAATGAGATAAAGAGGGGAAGAGAGAAAAGTGTGAAATAGAGAAAGTATGAGAGAAGTTGGGTGATAATGTAATAAATAAAAAGTTAAGAAGACATTTCTTATGGGAAACAAAGCATTTAGAGATGGTGACATAGAGAGAATGTGAAGTTATGAGAAAGTGACACAAAATGATAAACGAGTGATGAGAAAAAGAGATTATAAAAAATGAAATAGAAGATATGTAGTTAGCGATGTCAGATTTGTAAAAGAATGTAGATAGAGCAAGTCAAAAAGTAAAGATAGAGTGGCAAAAAAAGAGTGTGAAATAGAAGAGACATTGAGAGGTAATTGGCAATCATAGAGAAATAAATAAACACAGATAGAAATAGAGAGATAAAATATAGAGGGGTAAGTGTTAGTGGCAATGGGGAGCACATGAGATGTACAAGAGAAGAGATTTGGGAGGAATGAAATTGGGGACAAAAGATAGTAAATAGATAAGCGATAGTAGGAGAAATATAGAGAAAAAAAGAAAGAGAGAAGAGAGTGACAAAGTGTTGATAGCAATTGCTAGAGGAGAAGAATGAAGGGTATAGAAGATCAAAAGAAACAGGGAGCAATAGATTGTAGGAATGGGATTGATGATATTAAGGAGAAAAGTAAAGAGAGTAAAAATGATAGATAATATAGGTAGATAACAATACGGGAAATAATCAGTGATTAAGGACGAGGATGAGATGATATAGAAATTTGCGAAGTGAGGGAGATTAAAGAGTCGTTGAGAGAAAGAAAGTAAATGATAAATAATTACAGTAATACATAGAGACCAAAGACATAAAGAGGTCAATGAATACAGAGGGAGAAGCATGGTATAGTATATAAATTAAAAGGTCAAGATAGAGATTAAAGGGACAGGCAAACATAAAAATTTTGATGGGTAAAGAGGTCTAATAGAGAGATAGAAAGAAAATAAAGAATAAGGTAAAGAGAGAAGGCAACGAAGGAAGAGTGATAATATAAATAGAAGATAAGAAGTATGAGGAGTAGAGTAGAGATTGAATAGATAAATTAAGAATAAAATGAAATGGAGTAAAAGTGAAAGATAGATAAAGAGATATCAAGTCAAAGGGACATAGATAGAAAAGGGAGTAAAGAAAGAGAGAGAAAATAGAGAAAAGTTGGAAATAATAGAGAGAAGAAAAAAATGAAAGAAAAAGCAAAAAGTGATGTAAGGAATGGTTGAGAAAACACATTTAAACAATACTTACACAAAGAGAGATATAAAAAGAGTGAAATGGAAAGAAAGAGAGGAAAGTAAGAAGGAACATAAAGACAAACAAGAAATAGAAAAAATATAGATTAGGAGATAGATGGAGAAAGATAAAAGGATAATAAAAAAAAGGATAAAATTGTTAAGGAAAAATGATAGGGAGGAATATAAAAATATAGAAAAAGTTGGACTGAACAATTTGAGAATTAGTTCAATAAAAGAAATTGAAAAGGAAATTAGAAGATTTTTGTGATTGAGGATTGAAAAGGAAGAGAGAATTAGGATTGAAAAGTTCATTAGATAGATTTAGAAGAAAAATGGGTGAGAAGGAAAGAAGAGTGAAAAGTGATAGTGAAGGAGAGAGAAAGGAGAAAGAGAAATGAACAAAAAAAGGGAAGGAAGGGAGACTAAGATGCTAGGATTAAGAGCAACAAAGATAGATTATGAGATGAATTCTATAGTGAGAAAAGAGAAACAAATAGAGAGATTGATGACACATGAATAGACTAAGAGAGAATACAAGTGAAAAAATAAAATTGAGTTTATTATAGATCAAGAATGATAAATGCAAAATATAGAGTGGAGGTACATAATGAAAAGAGAGAATGAAAGAGTGAGAGAGCAAGAGGAAAAAAGTGAGGAGCATGAATTTTAGAGTGGAGTGACAAGAAAAGTGGGTAAGATAAGTGAGAGAAGAAAAAACAAGTAAGCATAATGTGAGATCAAATAGGTTGTAGAGAGAGGACATGGACAAGGACATGAAGGCATCAAACACAAATTATTGGAAGGAGGGAGAAAGATTCCAAAATAGAGAGAAAGTGGAGGTAGAATGAGTAAGTCGTTGCAATTAAGAAGAGGGAGAGGAAAATGAGGCAAAGAGAAGGAGAATAGAACAAGTAGCCAATGAGAGATAAATAAAGGCATAGAGGAAGATAAAGAAAAGTGAGAAGGGAAAGACATAGTTATGATTGATAGATAAGAGAGAGAAGATTGATAAAAGAAAAATATGAAGTGTGAGTGAGACCAAAAGAGAGATTGACAAAATATAATGTTTGACAGGATAGTGGGATAATAGGACAATGATGGAAAGATCAACAAAAAGAGACGATAAAGTCGTATGATAGAGAAGAAAAAACTTAAAGGGTTTGACAAAGATAATTAATCTAGTTAGAGTGAGCACTAGGTAATAAAGAATAGTGGTGGAATGGACAATGTGTGAATAAAGAGATGGGTGAAAAATTGTGGGAGAAAGTCAGTTAAAGAGAAGAGATTATGGAAGAGAGAGGGAAAAGAAAATTTGTGAGAATTGTCATGGAGATAATGCAATGTTACATAAAAAAGATACGACTAAAAAAAAAAGCTATAGGTTGTGAGAATGAGATAAAAAAAGAGATATAAAAAGGGGGAGAAAACATTGCAAAATAGAAAAGATGATATATAGACAAGAGAGACTAATAAATAGATATGTAACTTAAGAGGAGATAGAAAAAGAAAGGGAGTTGGGAGTGATGGATGTGCCATCGAGAGAAAGCAACACATTGATAATGATTTTTATGTAAAGAGAAAAAGAGAATAAAGATAAAGAGTTAGACAAACATTAAGATTGAAAGAGAGGCAAAAAGGAGAGAGGGAAATGCAACTAAATAGTTTTAAAAAGGGACACTAATAGATTGATAAAGAGGACAATAAGAGGGAAAGAAGCAATAATAAAAGAACAACTTATGAAAGAGGAGATGAAGAAAAAGGAGACAATTTTGGGAAAAAGTTGATAGAGGTTGTGATATAGAATTGAATGAAAAAAGTGCAAATATCTTGCCAGAGAAAGGTTTTAGATAAAGGGACATAGATAGAGTGAGAAGAAGAGAATAATGATGGGTAGTAATAAAGGAAGAAGTAGAAGAATTAATTATTAATACAACTACCAATATTATTTTGTTAAGAAAAAATAAAAAATAATAGCATTAAAATTATTTTTCAAAATTCTTTAAAATTATTAATTAAGGTTTTAACAAACAAAACTTTTGTAACAAGAATAACTATTTAATCAACTATTCTTAATAAATATTGTAATTATTAAATACAATGGTATTTTTTAGAATATTTTTTAAATTTGAATTATGTTAGGATTAATTCTAATTATTTATTCTTACAATTTAAAAATATGTTATTTAAATTATAATTTTTTATTAGCTAATAAAGCATTATTTATTAGCATAACTAATTTTTAAATTTAATATTTTTTTGTTCTTAAATAATTTTTACTTATTCAAATAGCTAATTCTTAATTATTATAGTTCATATAAATAATAATTAATTATTTTTAATAATTGTTTTAGTATTAGAGATAATAACAATTATTACTTATAGTATTGATTGTAACTAATAAAAATTGCTCTAACAATCATTTAAGTATAAAAATGTTATGCACATCTAAATTATAACTCTATTCATGTAAAGTAATTAACTAAATTTCTAAATATGAATAATTGCTATTATTATTCTTTAAAATGTCTAAAGAAAAAAATTATAACTACTAAGAATAAAATAATAACCACTTTATTCATAATCATGTAATTAAATATTAAATTTATAAAAATTATTTCTTAATTATAATAAAAAAGTATTAAATGAAATAATTTGTAAATTAAGTATTAAATTGTAATAAAAAATAATAAATAATTATAATATGAAGATACCCAAAAAATAACTAAAATTGTTTTTTCTTCCATTATTGGAATACTAGCAAAAACTATTATAATACAAAATAAGAGAAATTAAATAAGTAGTAATTATAAAAAGATGTTTATGAAGAAGAAAGGTAAATTTATAATTTACTAAAATCTTATTTTTTGTAATTATAAAATAATAATTTATTTTTAATTTTTAAAATTATTTATCAAAGTTATGATCATAATTAAAATAATTAATATCATTTTTTAAACAATGTGATAAAACAAATTAGTAATAATTTTCTTTTTTATTTTTTAGTTACTACATATTTCTAATGACAATAATATGATTAAGAAAAAGAAATTGTGAAGGAGTAAATATAAAAAGATGATCAACTATAAGAAGAATAAGAAAATATAGAACACAATATTTAACAACATGAATAGAATAAAAATAATAAAAAAATAGAATAAATGAAGAAAATAAGAATAGAATAAAATTAAATATGAAATATTTCAAGTGTAAAGACGATTATGAAAGGCATTAGAAGAAAACAAAACAGGTGGAAGAGGTCCAAATACAATAAAAAGAATATGAATAAGAATATATATAATTAATAAAAATAAATATAACTTTTTGAAATTATTAAAAATACTATTGATGATTATCATAATATTTTTATTTTTCTTCATCAATTTTATTTTTTTAATTCATAATATAATATTTATATATTCTTTTACTTTTATATTACGAATACTTTAAAATACTAATTATTATTCATAATATAAGAATAATTACAATATTTTTTAATTTAATATAATTACTTTATTTGAAACATATTTATCATGATTTTTTTAATTTTTAAATAATTATCTATTATAATACTAATATAATTGATAATTACTCTTGCTATTAATTTCAAGTATTAATGAGAATTATTTATGTACATTATTTTACAACTTTGAATATATTAACCATAATATTGTTATTTAGATTAATATCATGTTTCTAATTCGATTTCTAAATTTTCTTATGAAATAAGATATCGAAGATAGACATACAATGAGTGATAGAAAAAGTAAAAGACTGAGAAAGAGAAAAATAAAGAAAGATGGGAGAGGTGAGAAATAAAGTAAATATAAAGTATATCAAGATAATTACTATAGAGCAGGATAAGAGAATAAATAAAAATATTAGTGGAAGGTTGACAACAAATGAGAGAATGTATGTTAAACTGAGAGAGAGAGGTAGTGAGCAAGAGAGAAAGACATAAAAGAATGATATATGAAGAGTTGAGAGGAGAGATAGAGTGAAAAACAAATAAAAGAATAAAGATAGAGAAAGTAAATAGGGAAGTGAGATTACAATGAGAAAGTGATAATAATTAAGAGCAAGAGTGAGGGAAAAGAGTGGGAAAGAGCATCATATAAAGGAAAAAGTAAGTTGAATGACGTTGAGCAGATAAGGGAAGGAAAGAAAGATTAGAAGTAATACATTTAAATAGAGAAAGTTAAAGAGATATAGAGAAGGAAAGAGTGTGGAAGAGAACATGATAAAGAGAAGATAAGACATAATATGTTAGGGAGAGAAGTTTAGGAGAGATAAAAATGATGGAGATAAAAGATTGCTAAGACTTTATCATAAATGATATAAAAATTAATAGACTTATTTAGAAGAGAGAGAGAGGAAAGAAACATGATTGGAGAGATTTTGTGTAGAGAGAGAGTCAAAAGTGGAAAAGGAGTTCGAAAGAATAAATAATGAGGGAGTGAAAATTGAAACACAAAAAAGTAATATAATGTGATGTGAAGGGGTAAAGAAATTAAGTTCAAATAAAAAATATAAGAGAGAGGTTTATTGATAAAGAAGTAGAGAGAAAAAGTTGACAAAATATATTCAGTTAAGTAAAAATAGAGAATATTAAGACAAAAGTGACTGATAATAGTACTAGATAATTTGTACGATAAAGAGTGCATGATAGAGTGAGTGATGGAATGTTTAAGAGAGCAAGATACAATAAATTGTTATAAGGATATAAGAGAGGAGGAGAGAGATAAAGAAATAAAAGAGCAAAGGCAAAGAGAAAGAGAGGGAGGAAGACATGTAGAGTAAGAAGTAGATAATTAAAGACTATTAGAGAAGGAATAGTTGAGGGAGGATGCATCAATTTATAAAATTAAATGTTGAAGTGATGGCATGAAGATAAGGGAAGAGAGAGTGAGTTGTGATAGAATTTGTTGAGAGACTTGGACAAAAAGAAATGGAGAAGAGAGTTTCAGAAAGACTAAGATAAAAGTGAGAGTTTGTGAATGGACAAGGAAGAGAGGCAATGCGAAAGAAGGGTGATAAGAAAAAAGGATAGAGCAATATAGAGAGGTAAGAAGATAAGGAGATGGTGATGTGATTAATATATTCAAATTTGATTAATAGAGTCAAAAGGACAACATGTGTAATAAAAGGAGAGTGTGTGAGAGAGATGACACATTGAGAGATAGTTGGAAAATAAGACAGAAATAAATAAAGAACATAGATCAAGATAGGGGACAAAAGGTTAGAGTGGTAACAAGATTAAGGTAATGGAGAGCACACTAAAGACAAAAGAGAAGAGATAAGGGAGGAGAGAAATTGTAGAAAAAAGATAGAAAATAAAAAATGATAGTAAGAGAAATAAAGTGAAGAGAGAGGAAGAGAGAAGAGAGTGACAAAGTTTTGATAAATATTATTAGAGAGGTAGAAGGATGATGGATATAGAAGATGAAAGAAAATGGGGAGCCAAAGATATTAGGAATTGGATTGATGATATTAAAGAAAATAATAGGTATAAACTGATAAAGAGTACAGTGAGATAGTCAAATGACAAAGAATGAGTGAATGAGAAAGAAGTTGAGATGATATTAAAAGAGGTATGGTCAGGGAGAGTGAGGAGTGATAAAGATAAATATAGTCAAAGACAAAGAATTAGACTAATACATAGACCAAAGAGGTAAAGATGTAAATAAATATAGAAGGAGAAGCAAAGTATAGTATGTATAATAAAAGGCTATGATAGAGATTAAAGAGTCATGCAAAAATAACACTTGAAGAGTAATGAAGTATAAGTGGAGAGATGGAAAGAAAATCAACAATAAGGTAAAGAGATAAGACCATGAAAGAAGAATCAAAAAATAAAGAGAAGAAAAAGACTATTCCAAATAGTATAATAAATAGAGACTAAATACATTAAAATAAAAAGAAATGGAGCAAAAGTGAGGGATAGACAAAGAAATATCAAGTCAAAGAGACAAAGAGAGAAAAAGGAGTGTGAAAAGAGAGAAAATAAAGAATAATGGAAAATAATAGAGAGAAAATTAGTATAAGAAAAGCTTGAGAAAAAGGATTTTTACAAAAGTAGATACCCAAAGAGAGAGATATAGAGTGCAGGAAGGAAAGAAAGAGAAGCGAGACAGAAAAGGAACATAAAGATATAAAAAAGAGATAGAAAAATAATAAATTTGGTGGTAGATGGAGAAAGATAAAGAGATAAAAATAGAAAAAGAAAGGACAAAACTTTTGGAGGACAATATAGGAAATAAAAGAAAAAGAGAATAAGTGGGAGTAAAATAATGTGAGAGTTACTTCAACGAAATAGAACGAAATGGAAATTGGATGACTTTGGTTATTGTGTGTTAAGAAAAAAGTGAGAACGGGAATTTCAAAGTGCTTTAGAAAGATTGAGAAGGACGAGGAAGAAGGAAAGAGGAGTGATAAGAGATGGAGGAGGAGAGAAAAAGAAGATAGAGAAGTGAGTAAGAAAAGGGAAGAGAGGGAGACTAATAGGCTAAGATTAAGAGCAACAGAGATAGATTATGAGATAGATTTTAAGAGAGAAAAGATAAAAAAATAAAGATACAGATGACTCATGAAAAGAAAAAGAAAGAATTCAATTGAATGATAAAATGTAAGTCAAATAAAGACAAAGTAGGATAAATAGAAAATTTTCATTGATAATTATATTATGAAATGTGAGAATGGAAGAGTGAGAGAGAAAGTGGCAAAAAAGTGAGTAGCATAAACTTTAGAGTTGAGCTAAAATAAAGTGGGGGCAAGAGATTTGAGAAAAATATACAAAGAGGTATAGTGAGGATCAAATTTGTCACACAAAGACAGGCAAGAAAAGGAGAATAAGGCATTGACAACATGAAAGACAAATTATTAAAATGAATGAGAAAGATTCCAAAAGAGGAAGAAGGTGGTGAGAAAAAGAGCAAGTTGTTGGAATTGAGAAGGAGAGGGTAATGTGACAAAGAGAGGGAGAACAAAATAAGGAGCTAATGAGAGATACAGACATAGGGAAAGATGAAAAATATGAGAAGAGAAACACATAGCTATGATTCATAGATAAATGAGAGAAGATTGGTAGAATGTAAAGAACAAGAGTGGGTGAGACAAAAAAAGAAATCAATTTAAGATAGTGTTTATTGGGTAGAAGGATAATAGGACAATGATGGAGTGATCAACAAAGAGAGACAATAAAGTTAAGGTGTGATAGAGAAGGAAAAAATAGAGTGTGGCAAAGATAATGAATCTAGTGAAAGAATACACAAGGTAACAAAGAAAAGTGAGGGAAGTGAGAATGTGAGAGAGATGGGTGAGAAAATGGTTAGAGAAAGTAACATAAAGAGAAGAGAATAAGGAAGAATAAGGGAAAAGATAAACTTGTTAGAGAACTTTATGGGAGGAGCGCAAAGTTGCATAGAGATGTTCAACTCAAAAAGGAGTTACAGGTTGTGAGAATTAGATAAAAAAGAGACATTAGAAAGTAGAGAAAAAATTACAAACTTAAGAAGGTGATATACAGGATAGAGGACTAACTACATGATGTGTAACTTATGAGGAGATAGAGAAAGGGAGGTGAGAGAGATTGGTCAGTCATAGAGAGAAAGCGACACATGATAGAGATTTTTTTTAGAGAGAAAATGAGAAGAAATATAAAGACAAGTAAACATCATGATTAAAGAGAGAGAGAAAGGAATAGGGAGAGTTGCGAACAAATAGCTTTAAAAAGAGAAACACTAATTGAATGATAAGGAGGACAAGAAGAGAGAAAGAAGCAATAAAAAAAGAATATCTTAAGAAAGGGAAGATCAAGAGAAAAAGAGAGATGACTTTGGGAAAAAGTTAATAGAGGCTTTGACAAAGAATGTGGAGAGAAGCACAAATATTTTAAGAGAGAAAAGCTATGATTAAGGGAACAGAGATTGAAAGTGAGAATAATATTAGTGAAAAAAATAAAAAATAAGCATTTTGCAATAAAAATATAAAAAATAGTATCATTAATAGTAATTTTTAAAAATTATTTAAAATTATTAAGTAATTTAATAACAAACAAATTGTTTTAAAAGAATAATTATTTTATAAACTTTTCTTAAAAATGTAGTAATTCTAATATGTCAAGATTAATTCTAATTAATTGTTGTTATTATTTAAAAATATGTCATTTAAATTACAATCCATTATAAACGGTAAAGTAATATTTATTAACATAACTAATTTTTTAACTTTAAAAATTATTTGGTTCTTAAATAATTTATACTTATACAAATAGCTAATTCTTAATTATTATATTTCTTATGAATAATAATTAAATATTTTGAATTATTATTTAAGAGATTAAGATAAAAACTATTACTAAATTTATTGATCAGAACTAAACAAATTGCTCTATCATTTAATTATAAAATTTTATTCTCACATAAAGTACAACTTTAATCTTCTAAAGTAAATAACTAATATTGCAATTATGAATATTAGTTATTATTATTGTTATTATTATGCTTAAAATTTCTTAAGAAAAAATATATAAATACTAAGAATAAAATAATAATCACTATATTCGTAATCTTGAAATAAATATTTTGATTATAAATTTTATTTCTTAATAATAGTAAAGAAAAATAAAAAAAGAAAATTTAATTTGTAAATTTTAGTGAAAATGATAATAACTTTATTCTAAACCTACCCAAAGAAATCAATAAATAATTATTTTTTTCCTTTTTTTTACTTTTAGAAAACAATATTATATCAAAAATAAGAAAAAATTTAATAAGAACTAATTATAAATCAAAAATTAAAAATGGGAGTAAACGCATAATTTCTTATTATTTTATTCTTATTTTAGAAAATAAAGAATACTTTTAAATTAATAAAATAAATTAAAAATTATAATTATAATAAAAATAATTAATATCCTTTTTCAAAAAATATCGTAAAAAAGTAATAATAATTTTATTTTGAACTTTTTTCTATATTCTTAAAAGCAATAATATGATTAAGTAAATGAAATCTTGAAGGAGTATTATGCAAAGATGAATAAGAAAACGAATATGAAAATATAGAACACAAAATAAGAATAATAAAAATGCAAAAAAATAGTTAAATAAGAAAATTAGAAATGAATAAAATTAAATAGAAATTATTCCAAATATAAATAATACAGTAAAAGTTTTTAAAAGAAACAAATGAGGTGGAAGAATACAAAAAATATTGAAAGGAAGATGAACAAGAATATCTATAATTAATAAAAATAGATATAATTTTTTTAAATTATTAAAAATACTATTCATGATCATCAAAATATGTTCTATTATAGCTCATTAATTTTATTTTTTAAAATTCATGATATAATGTTTATATTTTTCCTTATTTTTGTATCATTAACACTATAAAATAGTTTTTATTATTAACAATATAAGAATAATTAATAAAAAAATTTTTGTAATTAATATGAAACTTTAATTATTTTATAAACATTTTAAATGCAAATGTTGTAATAAAGTTTACTGTTCATTGTTACTACAATAAGAAGAATCTTTTTTTTAATATAATGTAGTTATTTTATTCAAAATAGTTAATTATATCTATTTAAATTTATAAATAATTTTTATTACAACTATAAAAATTATTAACAAATATAAAAAAGTTCTAATTTTTAATAGAATAATAATAAATAATTTATATATTTTATTTTACAACTTTTAATTTATTTAACTTGTTATTCATATTTTGGTTCATATCATGTTTCTAATTCTATTTCTAAATTTTACTTTGAAATGGAATATTGAAAGTAGACATACAATGAATGATAAAAAGAGAAAGAGAAAAGAAAGAAAGATGGGAGACATGAGAAACAAAGTAAAAAGTAAAGTATGTTTAGATACATAAAAATAGACATGACTAGGAGAAAATGGGAAAATATTAATGGGAGATAAATAGCAAAAGAGAGAAGGTATATTAGCGTGATAGAGAGATAGAGAGAGTGAGCAAGAGGATGTGACAAAAGAGATTGATATATGAAAAGTTGAGAGAGGGAGAAAAAATAAATATAAGAGTAAGGAGGGAGAAAGTGAGTGATGGAGTGGGAATGAAAGAGATAATAATTGACATTAAGAGTAAAGGAAAATAGTAGGAAGGAGCATCAATTGATAGAATAAGGTGGACTAAAAATAAGGTGATAAGGGAAACAAGAGATACATGAGAGAGAATAGGTTTAAAAATAGTAAGATAAAGAGAAACAGATAAGAAGACAATGTAGAAGAGAGGAAGATAAGAGAAGATAGTAAGTAGTGTATTAGAGTAAAATTATTAAAGAGTGATAAAAAAAATGTAGACAAAAATAGCAAAAATATGATACGAATGTGATATAAATTAAGGGAAATATATTAAGAAGAAAAAGATAAAAGGGAATGCAAAGTGATTAGATAGATTTAATAGAGTTAGAGAGAAAGGAGGAAAAGGAGTTTAAAAGAACTAATTGATTTAGAAAACAATGGAGTAAGAAAGGAAATGCAGCAAAAAATAGTGAAGGACAACATGATTAGAGAAAAGTTAAACTAGAAAAGGTAAGAAAATGTGTGACATGATGGGGAAAAGAAACTAGATTGAAATAGAGAACGTAAGATAGAGGTTGACATAAAATATTTTTAGTTAATATAAAAGAGACTGCTATAAGAGAAGTCATAAAAAATTGTGAGAGATAATTTTCCTATGAGAGAGTGCTTGACAAAGTAAGTGAGGAATAAGAGAGAGAGAAAGATAGAAGAGATTATTATAAGGACATCATAGTTGAAGAGAGAAAAAAATAAAAAAGGCAAAGATAGTGAGAAAAGCAGTGAGGGAGAAAGGTAGAGCAAGAAAGAGATAATCATGGACAATTAAAGGAGGAATAAGGGAGGAAGCATCAAATTTTAGAATTAGATAGTGAGTGATATTATAGTGAAAAGAAAAGAGAGTGAGTAGAGATATAATTTGTTAGCAGGTCTAGACATGAAATAGGGAAGGATAGACTTTAGAAGAGAGTAAGATAAAAGACAGAGAGAGTAGCAAAGAGACTATTATAAAAAGGAAATAAATAGATAAAAATGACAGAAAGTTTGAAATAAATAAATAGATTTTTTAAAATGAGATAAAAATTGAGTTAGTTACAGAGAGAAGATAACATCAGAGAGGGGAGAGGAAAAGTATATAAAATAGCTAGTTGAGACAGTTAAAAAGAAAAGGAAAGAAAGAGTGAGGAAAGAGATTAGAGAAGCTTAAAGATTGAACAAAGAAGTAGAAAGTGAGTGAGCGTGCTAGAAGAGAAGTGAAAGAAGTATAAGAGACAAATCGAGATAGAAAGGAAGGGAGAGAAGTGTGAAATTTAGAAAGTAAGAAAGATGTATAGTGATTATGAAACAAAGAAAATTTAGGAAGAGATTCCTTATAAGAAAGATGGCATTTATAGATGGAGACATGAAGACTTTGTGAATGTATAATAAAGAGAGTAAAGTAATAGATGAGTAATGAGAAAAAGAGATTAGGCAAAATTGAGAAGCGATAAAACATAAAGAGATGGACATATGAGATATATAATAAAAAGTAGAAAAAGAGTGATAAAGATAACATAGTGTAGTGAAAGGATAAAGAGTGAGAGAAATAAGACATTGAGAGATAGTTGGGCAATAAGTGAGAAATAAATGAAGAGCATAGGTGGAGATAAAGAGACCAAAAAATAGAGAGGTAAGAAGACAAAAGCAATGGAAAGCACATCAGAGATATAAGAGAAGAGATTAAGAAAAAAAGAAATTTAGGACAAAAGATAGCAAATAGAAGTGCAATAATAGAAGAATTTGAGAGAAGAGAGAGAAAAGGAGCGAGTGACAAAATATTGATAAAAGTTATTAAAGATGTTGAAGAATGATGGATATAGAGGATGAAAAGTATTGAGGAGCATAAGATTGTAGGAATGGGATTGATGATATTAGAGAGAAAAGTAACAAGAGTTTAAACTAACAGAGAATATATGGAGATTATAGAATAGGAAAGAATTTGTAAATGAGAAGGAGGTTGAAATAATATATAGAAAGAAGGAAGGTCACGAAGTGTGAAGGGTCATCTAGAGAAAAAAAGCCATAGACAAAGAATTAGACTAATACATAGTGACTCAAGAGGCAACGAGGTGAATAAATATAAAGGGAGAAGTGAAGTGTGTTATATATAATAAATTGTTCAGATAGAGATTAAATAGGCATGCAAACATAGAAAAGTTGACGAGTAAGGAAGCATAACTAGAGAGATCAAAAGAAAATGAAAAATAAGGTAAGAGAGAAGATGATGAAAGAAGAGTGATAATATAAGGAGAAGATAAAAAATAAAAATAATACAATAAAAAGGGACTAGATACATTAAGATCAAAAGAAATGTAGCAAAAGTGAGGGATAGATAAAGAGATATCAAGTCAAAAAGAAATTGAGAGAATAAGGGACAAAAAAAAGATGAAAAATAGAGAGAAGTGGGAAAATAAAAGAAAGAAGTCAAAAATAAAAAATAGAGTGAAAATAGATGTATACAAAAAGGTTAAAAAAGATATTTGTAGAAATAGACATTGAAAGAGAGAGATAAAGTGCAAGAAGAAAAGAAAGAGAAGGGTGAGAGAGAAAGAACATAAAGAGACAATCAAGAAATTTAAACAATTTAGACAAGAAATATATGGAGAAAGATAAATAGATTAAAAAAGAATGAGAAAGATAAAAACCATTGATGAACAATGATAAGGAAGAAATGAAAAAAGCAAAACAAGTAGGAGTGAAAAATGTGAGAGTTAGTTCAATAAAAAAATGAAAGGAAAATTGGAAGGCTTTGGCAATTGAGGATTTAGAAAGTAAGAGATAATTAGAATTAGAATAAAGCTTTAGAGAGATTGAGAAGAAAGATGAGGAAGAAGGAAAGAAGAGTGAGAAGAGATAGAGGGGAAGGGAAAACAACAACAAAGAAGTTAGCAGGAAGAGGGAAAGAAGTAAAACTGAGAGGCTAAGATTTAGAGCAACAGAGATAGATTATGAGACAAAAATGAGAATGAAATAGAAAAATAGATGATTGTTAACTAGAAAAAATGAGAATATAAATGAAACACTAAAAGTGAATTTCATAAAGACAAATAGGGATAAATAAAAAAATTTTGAGAAAAGAGTAAAAGGTGAAAAAGGAACGAAAGAGTGACAGGGCAAGAGGAAAAAAGTGAAGGGCATGAATTTCAGAGTGGAGAGAGAAGAAAGAAGGGGAAAGAGAAGTGAGAGAAGAAAAAATAAAGACGCTAGTAGTGATCAAATTGGATGTAGAGAGACAAGATAAATAACTAAGGTAAGGCATCGGTGAAGTGAAACACAAATAATTGGAAATAAGGAGAAGGATTCCAAGAGAGAGAGAAGGTTGAGTGAGAAAGATTATGTTCTTGGAATAGAGAAAAGTGAGATAAAAATGAGGCAATGAGAAGGAGAGTAGAATAAGGAGCCAATAAGAGATAAAAAGAAACATAAAGGAAGACAATGAATAGTGAGAAGAGAAGGTCATAGCTATGATTGATAGATAAGAGAGAGAGCATTTAAATAATGAAAATAAGAAGAGTAAATGAGACCAAAAGAGACATCAACTAGAGATAGTGTTTGAGAGGTTTGATGGAAAATGGGATAATGATAAAGTGATCAATAAAAGGAGATAATATTGTCATAATGTGATAAAGAAGGTAAAAAAATTAAAGATAGTAGCAAAGATAATGAATCTAGTGAGAGAATGCACAAGGTAACAAATAAAATTTAAGGAAGTGAGAATATGAATAGAAAGATGAATAAGAAAATCTTGAAAATGAGAGATGAAGAGAAGAGATAAATGAAAATTGAAAAAAGATAGATTAATGAGAGAATCATAATGGAGATAGTACAAAGTTTTAGAGAAGATAACTCCAAATGGAGCTATAAGTTCTGAGAATGAGACAAAAAAGAGAGTTGTAAGATGGGTGAGAAACAATTGCAGATTAAAGAGGGTGATATATATGGCAGAAAGACTAAGTGCATGATATGCAACTTAAGAGGAGATAGGAAGAGGAAAGAAACTAAGAGAGAATTATGAGTATAGAGAGAAAGTGACACATTTATAGAGATTTTTTATTTAGAGTAAAAAAGAGAAGAAAGACAAAAAGGTAGACAAACAGTAAGATTAAAAAATAGACAAAAAGGAAAAGAGAGAAATGCAAATAAATTGTTCTAAAAATAGACACTAATTGAAAGATAAAGAGGATAAGAAGGGAGAAACAAGCAATACAAAAAAAAGAATAGCTTATGAAGAAGAAGATTAAGGGAAAAAGAGATATAATTTTGTTAAAATTTTGTTAAAGGCTACAATAAAGAATGTGAAGGAGAGAGTCACAAATATTTTGTTAGTGAAAAAGTTTTGCACAAAGAGATATAGATTGAGAGAAAAAAAGAGAATAATATTTTAGAGAGATAGAGGACAAACTAGTAAAATTCATTATTTATCAGATAAAGTAATATTATATTTTGTAGAAAATATAAAAAATAATATCATTAATAGTTATTTTTTAAATTTATTTGAATTTATTAATTAATGTTATAAAAAACTTTAACAAAAATAATTATTATATCAACTCTTTGTAATAAAAGTAGTAATTATTAATTACAATTTTAGTCCTTTAGAATATTTTTTAAAATTCTAATTACTTACGATCTACTCTAATTAATTATTCTTACTATTTAAAAAATATGTCATTAAATTACAATTCATTATTAACTATTAAAGTAATATTTATTAGAATTGCTAATTCTTAATTGTTATAGCTCTTAACAATTAGAGATTACAATAACTTTTACTAACTGTATTGATCATAACTAATAATAATTGCTCTATCTATCATTTAAGTATAAAATAGTTAGTCCCATACGAATTATAACTTTAATCTTAGGAAAATTACTTATATTGTGGATCTAAAAATTTGATATTATAATTGTTATTATTGTTACTTTCTTTACAAGGAGAATAGAACAATGTAGAACATAATAATTAACCAAAGAAGACAACAATAAAAATAAAAGATTTGAAATAAAAGAAGAAAATAAGAAATGAGTAAAATTAAATATGAAGTATTTCAAGTGTAAATAAGACAACAAAAACGAGATAGAGGAAACAAATGAGGTGGAAGGAGACTAAAAATAATAAAAGAAAGTCAAATAGATAAAAAAATAAATATAATGTTTTTAAATTATTAATAATACTATTGATTATTTTCAATTATTATTGTTCATTCATTTTCTTTTTTAAAAAATTTACATAATTTAATTTTATATTTTTAATATTTGAAATAATAATTATTTTTTATAATATAATAATAACAATTAATGTATGTTATCTTACGATTATGGTGACAAATTAATTATTTTAGAAACATTTTAAATTAAAATTGTATGATAACATTTATTATTCACTACAATTATGACAAAAAGAATCTTTTTTTAATATAATGGAATTATCTTATTCAAAATTGATTTATTTTATTTATTTGTATTTATAAATAATATTTATTATAATATTAAATATAATTTGTAATTGCTTTTCTTATTAAGTGCATGTGATTTTGATAACTATTAATAATTTAAAAATTTTCTAAATTTTAATAAGAATCAATAATTTATACACTTTAGTTTATTATTTTAATATTCTTTAACTTATTATTCTTATTTTTAATCATATCATGTTTCTAATTCTATTTCTAATTTAACGAGATTAGAAATTGAGGGTAGAAACATAATGAATAATAAAAAATAGGCAGAGAGAGAACTTGACAAAAAAGGTTGAAAAATGGGTGAGGTGAGAAAAAAATAAACATAAGGTATATCTTGATAAATAGAAATAGAAAAGTCTAGGAGAAAATAAGAAAATATTATTTTGAGATAGATGAAAAAATGGAGAATGTTGTTAGAGTGAGGGAGAGAGAGAGGGAGTGAATAAGAAAGAAAGATCGAAGAGATTACTATATGAAGAGTTTAAAGGAAGAGGTCAAAACAAATATTGGAGTGATGAGAGACAAAGCAAGTGAAGTAGTGAAGTAGAATGATAAAATGATAATAAATGACATTAAGAGTAAGGGAAATACATGGGAAGAGCTTCAATTGATTGAACAAAAAGGTGGAGTAATAAGGAGGAGATAAGCAAAGAAAGAGTAAGATAAGAGAGAATAGGTTTAAAAAGAGCAAGATAAATATATAGAGAGAAGGAGACAATGTTGAAGTGTGGAAGATAAAATTAAGATAAATAGAGAGAGAAATTAAAGAAAGTAGAAATAAGGAGAGAAAAGATAGCCAAACCTTTGAGATAAATGAGATATAAATTGAGGGAAATATAACGAGAAGAGAAAGAGAATGTGAGAGGGTTAATTAAAGTGATTGGAAAGATTTGGTGGAGAGAATTTGAGAGAAAGATGGAAAGGAGTTTAAAAGAAATAATTTATGGAGAAATGAATAGAGTAAGAAAGAAAGTGTAGAGAGAAACATAATGATGGAAAACGTGATTAGAGAAAAGTGAAACTTGAAAAAGCTTTAGAGTGTGATAATGAGGTATAAAAGCATTGAGTGAAATAGAGAAAGTAAGATGAAGGTTTATATAAAATATTTCTAGCAATTATAGAAATAGAGAATCCTATAAGAGAAATGAAAAAAAAAGTATGATATAACTCACATATGCAAATGCATGCATACATACATATGTAGACACTGATGCACATACATGTGCATAACCACTTACACATGAACATACACATGCATATGCACAAGCACTTACTCACAAGCTTAAAATTGCACAAAAAATAGACACACATGCATGCACTTGTGCACATGCACACACTCATGCACATATAAATGCATGCACACACAAACATATGCACACATAAATGCACATGTACACAAATATAGTCACTCACAAACACATGAATATGCATGCAAACATATGCACCCCCACATGCACCCATGCACTCACATTGGCACACATGGACAAGCACATACACACACACACACACACGAATGCACCTACATGCACGCATGCATGCACATATGCACATATGCACAAATGCACAAACACACACACATGAGTGCACACACACATATACACAAAGACACACTTACATGCACACACAAAAATGTACACATATTTGCACACACAAAAATGTACACACACGTGTACACACAAATGCATGCACATGCACACACTTAAACACAAGCAAAGAAATAGACACACTTGCAAATACACATGTATGCACACACCCACACACATGCATAGACACGTTCATAGATATGCACACACACATAAACACACTCGCACATACATGCATACACATGGACACAGACTCACACACACATGCATGCACACATGCATATGCACATACACATCCACACCTCCCCTCTCACATGTATACAAATACAGAAACAAGCATATACACAAACACATCAATATGCACATGCATGCATGTGCACATACATGCACATACAACCCCACACAATCACACATTAACAAACATGCATGTACCCACACAGCCATAAGTGCAACACACATGCACATAGAAACACACACACATACTCACATTCTTACATGCATGCATGTACATGCACACACATAAAACCATACATACTCATAAATGCATAAGAACATGCATATTCTGCCACGCACTTACATATGCACACACTCACACACATGTGCACACACCTAATCACATAGATGTGCATGCAGAAATACAAGGGAAAACACATGCACATGCACACTCACGTACACATAAATTTATATGCACACACACACACATCCATCTACACATGCATACACAAACATACATACATTCACTCACATAAGCACACCTCTACATGCACACACACATGCACATTCACACACGCATACACACTAGAAAAGTCACACATGCACACGTAGGCACACACACATGCATGTATAGGCAGACGCACACGCACACACATGCAAACACTCGCACACACACATGCATGCATAAACGTGCACACACACATATATACACACACAGGTAAACACACATGCAAATACTCATGCTCATGATCACATGTATACACACACTCATCTACACATATGAACATGTGCTTGTAAGCACACGCACACACACAAAGACATATGCTTATGTACACTCACACTCATGCATAAACAAACACCTTCACACACATGCACACAAGAGCACACACACCAATGTGTGCATGTGTGCACACATACACTTATGTAGGTGCACTCACATATGCACACATACATATGTAACAACACATGCACATAAGCTTGCATATGCACATGCACACACATGCAAACCAACACACATGTACAATCACACACATACACATATACACACATATGCACACATGCACATGCACATGCATGACAATACACACACACAATGGCACACACATACACACTCATAGGCTCAAAGCAACACATGCACACACATGTATAAACACATACAAACACACACACACATGTATAAACACATGCAAACACACACACACACACACAAAGGAACACACATGAATAAACATAAGCACACACAGGCAAACAGAACCATAAGGACACATGTATGTATGCACACTCACACATATTCTCATGCATTGGGGCACATATGCATCCATAGGCATACATATACACACAAACCCCCACATATGCACAGGCATGGTTGCATAACACACCAAAACAAAAGCACACATGTGCTAGTAGACGTACACACACATATACAGACATTTGTGCAAGCATAAATATGCCCATAGAAGCTCACACACACACAAATTGACACACATGCATATACACACATGCCTATACACAAACAAAGCCACACAATCACATGCATAAGCATATACATGTGCATGGACCCATGCGGCTATGCACACACACATGCACACATACATGCATGCACACACACAAACACACATGGACACATGCATACACATGCTTATACACAAGCAAATGTTCTTAAACAATTACACACATGCATATGCACACACCACAAGCACGCACGAATAAACATACATGCACCAACATGCACATGTGCCCATGTGTGCACACACATACATTAACACACACACACACCCACAAAAATGAAAGAAAATACATATATGCATGCCCAGACACACACTCACAAGTATATGCATGTACATACACACAAACACATACACATGTATGTAAGAAAAAACACAAACACTTGCCTGCACACACACACCCACACACTTACGTGCAAACACACACACACCCACATGAACATGCACACACAAACAAACCCACACACATGTATATAAACACACAAACACTTATACAAACACACACACATGGACATGCACGTAGACTCACAAACACATAGATGTACATGCACAAGCATGCACAACTACACACACACATGCACACATACATATAGAAACACACACACACACATGCAAAGAGGAATGCATATGCACTAGCACACAAGCAAACACATACACAAGCACATGTACACATGCATACACTCATGCATGTGTGCACACAAGCATGCACATGCACACACTCACACCCATGCACACCCACACACACGAATGCACAGCACACATAAACAAGTCAACACATTCATAGACACACATATGCACTCATACATGCACGCACACAATCATGTGCACAAAAAAGCTCACATGCATGGACATAAACATCCATAAACACACACACACACACTGTCACTCACACACCCATGCACACATGCATACAAATGCAACACACTCACACAAGAACACCCATTCACACATGCATAAAGCACATGCACACATACATGCATATGGATAGACATGCACAAATGCGCATGCACATTGAAACACATGCACTTGTTCACATCCATATGAACACACATGCTTGTACACAAACAACCACAGACATGGACACACCTATGTGCATGCACACAAATGCACATAAGCACTCATAGGCACATGCATGCACTTGTGCATGCATGTGAACACAAGAAAACATGTACACACATGCCAACAAATCAGTACATAGACACACACACACATACACAAACACATATTTGCACATGCATACGCACACATGCATGCACGAACACACACAAACATGCACATGCACACACACACACACACACATTCACACTAAGATGCATGCATACATACCCATGCATTTGCATATAAGACACACACATGTAAAAGCTCATGTGCACAAACACAGAAACACATAGACATGCACACACACACACACACACACTTGTGCACATGCATGCAAATCTAAAAACACATATACACACATAAATGTGCATGCACATGCACACATATGCACACACTCACACCCACTCACATACACACTCACATGGCATGCAAAAATGAATGCACCACCAATATGCACCAAACACATAGACACAAAGCACACAAACACACATGCACACACATAGAAATAGCTACACACATGCATAAACATACAAACATGAATGAACAAAGGAACTCGCATAGACCCACAAACAAGTAAAAGCACAAAAAAGCAAAGGCATAGGCATACGCATGCATAAGGTCGCACACATAAGCACACACGCACATAGACAGGTATACACAATGGCACACACATATAGAAAGACATTTACATGCATGCACAAATACATGTACTCACACACTATAAACACATGCACAAACACACACACACATATGCATACACACACACACACAAATAGATGCATGCACACCTATTGATGTATGATTAAGCACACATGCATATACACTCAGAGATGCCCATGCACATGCACAAACACACACACAAACTCACGCACACACACACATTAGACAAACAGATATGTAAACATGTGCATACATGCACACACACACACACAGACAAACACAAATGCACCCACATATATATAAGTGCATGTGTGCACGTGCTCATAAACACCCACATGCAGACATGCATGTAGACACACAAGTAGACACACATACCCACACACACACATATACACCCAGACACACACCCACAAAAACATGTTTGTAGGTGCACACACATGCAACCCCCTCTCCCTACACACATAAGCACATACACACATGCAAGTAAACACATACTTGTACAAACATGCATGCACAAAGCCAAGCATACAAATGTACACACCATCACACACATGCACAAAAGCACAAACACACAAATAGGAACATGCATGCACACCTATATGTACACACCCAACACATGCACACATGCATGCATAACACACTTATGTACTCACACATGTCCTCATATGTGCATATAGATACCCACACTCACATGCACACATGGACACCCACGCATGCACTCACTCTCACATGCACACACATGTAGACACACATATTTACACATGCACAACGATATAAAACTACACAAAAATACATACATACATACTCACACACACATGCATAAACATATGTATGCATGTAGACACCAATGCACAAACATAAGCACACACACATACACACAAACACGTACACATGCACACACACACACACATGCACACACTTATACACACATACACATAGACAAACAAAAACATGCAAAAGTTCATGCATGAACACACCTACCCACTCATATGCATGCTAACTTGCATACCAACAAACACATAGATAAACACACATAAACACACGTGTACACACACATGACCATGTACACACACATGACCATGTACACATACACATAGAGACTCACACATGTATAAGCACTGACACACACACACACATACACACATAAACATGCACACATGCACTTCAATGCATTGCCACATGTGAACACACACACACACAAGCACATGCATGCATAGCCACGTGTACAGATGCATGCTCACACCCACATACACAAAAACATACATATACACACACATGCATGCAAAAATGCACATGTACATACAAATAGGTATATAGCCACACACACAAACAAACAAGCAAAAATGCATGTATGCAGACCCAAGCACACACATACACAAAAACAAGCACACTTATATGCTTGCATTTGCATTTGCACAAAAATGCACATGTGCTTGCATAAGTAAAAAACTATAAACACATAGACGCACATTTGCACAAACATGTACACACACATGCACATGCACATGAATGCACACATATACACACACACACATGCAGACACTCACATGCATGTCTGTACACTCACACAAACTTACACACCTGCTTGCAGAAACACTCGCATGCATATGCTCAAGTAGACACAAACATAAACATAAAGGCACACACACATGTCCACACAAATGCACACTTGCACAAGCATATACGCTCACTCATACGCACACACATGCATGCACTTGCAATGCATTTTCACATACATTTACTCACAAACACAAAGAAAAAAACAAACTTATACACATACACAATTGCATATACACCCACATAAATACGCTCTCATATAAGCATGTGCACATACACATGCACACACACACATGCATATGCACACATGCAAAATCATACATGTGCATGGACACATTGATGTAGACATATTCACATATGCATGTGTACTCACACATGCATACACATGCTCAAATGCGGACATGCACACTCATACACACACATGCACACAAACACATAGAAATGCACACACACACATGCACACACACCCACACATACTTATGCCCACACACACATATATACTCACATACACGCAAACACATACACATGTGCACCCCACATACGAACCCACATACATAGATGCACTCACCATCAAAACACATGCATATGCACATGTACACACACCTATGCATAGTCTCACACACACAAAGACACGCACATAAAAGTACACAAAAACACACACATGCACATGCACGTATATGCATACAAGTATTTACATGTCTATGCGAACATAAAGACACTCACACGCATTTACACAAACCTACATACACATAAGCACATGCACATATACACACACTGATACAAACTCACCCAAACATGCACACGCAAACACTTACACAAGCATGCTGACACATAAGCATTCACACACGCACGCACTTACATGAACAAGCACACACATGCATGCACACAAGCATGCATGCACACTCATACACACAAAGATATTAAACCACACCCATGAAGACGCACACATATACAAACACATACATAAGCAAGTACACACACGCTCATATGAACACACAAAACTACTAACATACATTCATGAAAAGACACACATGTACACACAGACATTGACACAGACACACACACATGAAAACATAAAAAAATGCTCACTTAGACACATGCACACACATACACAAAAGCAAGCACACATGGACACACACACACATGCACAAACACACACAGACATGCACACACACATGCATCTCTACACACATGCTTATACACACACAAAGGAACACATAAATGCCCAATAGCACACACATGAAAACATGCATGTACACATAGAAATACACACATGCATGCATCCACACACACACACTGACATACCTACACAAAAATGCATGTGTACACAAGCACACAAAATTGTACATGATCACACAAATGCACACACATGCATATTGGCACGCACATACACATGCATGACTACATAGGTATAGGCATGCACGTGCACATACAAATGCATGCACATTCAAATAAAAATGCACGCACACCTACACACATACACATACACAGACGCACACATATTAACACTCACTTAAACACACGCATGCATTAACATGCATCCACACACACACACACACATGTGAACAAACACACACACACCCACACATAAAAACACACACACACATGCACATAGACACACATAACCAGACAAAAACATAGACATGCACACATATACACATATATATATGCACATAAACACACACATATACATGCACTCATTGACAAATGTATGCATGCACACACATACACATGTAGACATAGAAACTCATGCATGCAAACACACACACACAAACACACATGCATATGCATGCACATGCATATACACATACAAATAATATGCACACACTTACGTGTGCATACACACATGCACAAATGCTTTGGAACATGCACAAACAATGAGCCACACACAATGATGCACATACATGTGCCACCCTCACACATATAAATGTTCAAACCAAAAAAACACAAATACACAAACACACACACACACACACATCGACATACACATGCACACATGCACGTACACTCAAAGGAACACAAATCTGCAAAGGCACACTCACATAAACCTGCATGCACTTGCACAAAGACAACCACTTAGGCAACCACACACATATGCACCCACACAAAAACATAAGTACCGATAGATGCACAAATGTACATATATATAAATACACACATGCACACAAAAACACATGCACATGCACACACACACACACAAATGTACACCCTCACACACAAACATTCACATGCAAGCACAGCCACACATAGGTATAAACATACACGCACACATTCACAAACACATGTAAACACATGCACATATATAAGAACACACACACACACACATGCATACACACACATGAATTCGCACACAGTCACGTATACATATACATGTACACACACATGCACATGCACACATACATGCACAAACATGCCAACAAACACCCATATGCATCCACACACTTGCATGTACAAAGATGCATGCACACTCACACATAAGAACACATGCACATGCATATGCATTCACACATACGTGCACACACCCACATACACAAACAACCACACATGTGCACATGGCTACATACATATGCTTACAAACACATATGCACATAGAGACACACATGCATGCACACATAGACATGTGCACACACACAAACATTAATAGATGCATGCAAGCAGACACACACAAACACATGCATGCATACAAATGCACACATGTAAACTCACATAAAAACAAGCACATACACACATATGCATATGCACATACACATGCACATGCACATGCACATGTGCACACGTATACATACCCAGACACATGCATACACACAAGCACAAACACGCACAAATATGCACTCATGCACACACACACATAGAAACACATGAGTGTGTGCTCCATCACACACACCCACCCACATGTCTTCATGTGTACACATACATACATGTGCACACATTCATGCAAACACACACATGTAAACACATACACACATTCACAGACTTGAACATGCACACATGTGCATGAACCCACACATGCACACATACACACATACACCACCACACATGCACTCACTTACACACACATGCATAAAAACTCATAGATGCACAAACACTCACAGACACACACGAACATGTACACACATGCATACTTAAATACACACACACATGCACATTTGCATACATGTATGAGCATAGCAATTCACAAACACATAAACAAACATACACACACATGTACCCACAAACACACATGAACACACACACACATGGATACATATGAACTCGCAAGCACATATAAAAGTGCACACAAAGATAGACACACCCATACATAAACACACAAGTTCACATGCACACACACACACATTCACATATAGCACACACATGCATGTGTGTACAGACGCATGAACACAAGCACAGATATGAACACTAACACATGTATGCACACTCTTACACACATGTACAAATACATGCACATGCATAAAGGTATACACACATAAATAGCCCATACACACAAGTACAAACATGCTCACACACATACATACAAACATGCACTTATGCCTAAACACACGCACACATGCATGCACACACATAGAGATACATGAACACTCATGCACAGGCACATGTAAACACATACAAGTGTGAGCACACACAAACAAATATGCAACCACTCTTGCACAAACACACACAGATACAAAACATGGAGATATGTACATGTGCACAAATACACAGACACACACACTAACTTTCACATATATGCATATAGACACTCGTACACATCAACATGAATGCATGCGCACTTGCACATGCTCACATGCACATGAACACACGCATGCATATCCACACCCCTACACACAAGTACATGCATGCTTGCACACATGCATAACTTGCACACACTAGCACTTACACACACACATACACAAGAACACACATGCAAACATGTGCAAACACATTCACACAGACACATACAAATAGAAAAACACAAACATAATCACACATGAACAAACACACATACATTCACATAGAAGAACACGTGCACAAACATATACATATGTACAGACACATGGGTAGCAATTCACATATAGGCATATTCGTGAACACTTGGATATGCACACACAAACACATGCACATGCATACACACACCACCATGCACAAAAGCACACACATATATGCATGCACACAAACACACAAACACATAAATGAATACACATTCACATGCACACATTTACACACACACATATGCACACACCAACACAAACACAACTAGACATGCACAAATTCACATATACGCATTTGCACATAAACCATTGTACACAAGTATATCCATTCTTGTGCACTCACACACCCACACATGACCATGCACCCACTTGTGCATACATGCACATATGTCTACACAAAAAAAATGCATGCACGCATGCACATGTACACACACACACAAAAATATAAACATGCTTAGACACACCTGCACACGCATGCATATGCATGCTTGCACACACACAAGTTGTAAACATGCATGCACTAATACACACATAAGAACACGCATGCATACATGAGCATACATAGGCACACACACAAGCTTGAAAGCACATAAGCCCACATCCACACAAGCATAAACAAATGTGTATGCACACGCAAGCATACACAGATGCACAAACACATGCACACTCACTCACGCATAGATGCACAAATACGAACACACACACATACAAACACCCACATGCTTATACATGCACAAATATCCACCCACCCACATATGCATGCACATGCACACATGCACACATGCATGCATGTAAGCACACAAGCTCAAACTCATGAGCACATGTAAGTACCAACACACATAAGAACACCAAACATAGAAGTACATGCACACGTACAACAAAACACATATACATGTACACAAAAACACACCCGCACATATGCACACCAATGCACACATGCACACAAACAAATGCACATGCACAAACACATAAACATTTATACACACACACATGTGCACACATACGCTTATGCACACACACACATGCTCAAATGCATGTCACAAACATGCACCCACACATACACAAGAACACTTGAACACAAAATTACACACACACATATGACCAAACATGTACAAAGAAGCACAAACACCAACACACACATGCACACCAATGCACACATGCAAAGAAATGTACACAAATACATATAAGGACACATGTAGATGTATGCACACATATAGACAAGCATGTACACACATAAACACATGCACGCATGCACACACATAAGCACATTTTGCACATACACACACATGCACCTATATAATGAACACCGATATGGACACATGCAAGCAGACATACACACACCAACACGTAGACGCACATATGCATGAACACACACATGTGTTCACATAGAACCACACAAGAATACACATAAATACACAAGCACTTGTGCACACATGCACACACACACATGTGCAAATGCTCTTATGCAAGCACACAAATAAACATGCTTCACATGCTCACATGCACATATAGGCACACGTACACATGGATAGCCATAGGAAAATGCACATGAAACATCAAAGTGACATACACATATAAAGCCATATGCATGCATGCATACACACATGAACATAAACATGCACATACACTCAGACATCTACATAGATCCACACAAGCATATGCATGCACATAGGCATTCATGCATAATTCTACACAAATGCATATGCACTCACATGAACACATACAAACAAACACATGCACCAGTACACACACACACACACACACATACACACACCCCAATGTATGCATGCACACACAAATAAAATGCATACATACCCACATGCACCCACAAACATACACCCTCCATAGCCAAACATAAGAATGAACTCGCACAATTGCACATGCACAAACATACGCATAAACTCACATAAATACACATGCTTGCACACACAAACATACACACGTGCATGCACACATAGACATACACAAACACATACAAACACAAACGCACAAATGTAGACTCATGCATAGAAACAAACATAAACACGTTCATGTATGCTCACACACTCACAGAAGTATGGACACTCACAAACACAAGCAAGGAGATAGAAATTTGAATTAACATACTGACATGCACAAACACACAAACACATGCTCATACACTAGCACACATACACACACAAATGCTCATTTACATGTAAACACACCCACACATGCATGCACAAACACATACACATGCACACCCATACACACACATACAAGCCTACACATGCATACACACTAGCACTTACACACACAAGCACACATAAACATCACATACGTACACACATAGACACAGTGATACACATATACACACTCACACATGTACATGCATGCACACACATAAATATACACACACAAGCACACCAATGCATGCAGCACAAACACAAAAACACACACAAATGCATGCACACCAACATATACACACCGTTGCACACAAGCACACACACACACATGTGCATGCTTGCATGCAAACACATATGTGTATGCTCATATACATTTTTGCACACACATGCACAAACACAAACACACATGCCCGAACACATATACACACACATATGCATACATGTAAATATACAAAATAACCACCACACATATGCACGCACATACACACACACATATGCACACACACATACACAAAAACACATATACACATAGAAAACCATGCTTGCACACACACACACACACACACATATATATATATATATGGAAGCACAATACACACACATGCAGACAGACATACACACATGTGTGTACACATGTACAAGCACACAGCCACACACACAAACCTACACACACCTACTAATAAACATGTGCATTAACATATTGACATCCACATGTGCACCCACAAAATCACACACGTATCTACACATATGCATAGACAGACACCCAGACACATGCATGCGCCTTATCGTGCACACACATGTTGGCATATGCATACACACTCTAACACACACACTTACACAAATGTGTACATGTGCATGCACAACTCACATGCATAAAAAATACATGTGTGCACATAGACACACATATGAACATAAGCACACACTTGCACACATTCTCATGCACTAATACACACACACCCACAAGCAAGCATGCACATTGACACCCATATGCACACACATATGAATAGATGCGATCATGCACACAAAAACATATGCTTGCATTAGCTCCTACATACACACATCCACCTACAAATGAACATTTGCATACGCACACACACACTTGCATACACACGCACACACATAAGCAAATGCATGCACACACACTATCACATGCATACACACATGCATGCACACACATATTCATGCACACACACACACATAGACATATGCACATCCACACATACTCATGCACACACACACATGCAACCAAGCACATGCATGCATGTATACATGCACTTATGCTAATACACACAGACACACATGCAAACAGACAAACACCCTGACACACCTATACACACAAATACATATACATGCATGTGCACCAATACAGAGACATGCTTGCATGGACCTTCACAGGCATGCACACATATATATAACCACATGTACATGCCTGTACACACATGCATGAACACACATGTAAACACACACAAGCACATACACACACAAACACATATCCTTTCACACCTAGAAACACACACAACCACATGTATGTAGAATCACACAAACATAGAGAGGTTCATAGATGCAAGTGGACAACAACACACACAAATACATCATATACACATGTGTAAGCACACATAGACAACTGTAAAACATGTAAGCACAAAGAAAAGCACACATGCACAAACACATTGGCACATGCACACAAACACACAAACCGACACCCCACACATGTAAATGCAAAAAGAATGCATAACACTCTCACACAAATGAGCACACGAGCATGTGCATAAACAACTGTGTATGCACACACATACCAACTCACATGCACATTGATGCAACACACAAGCATAGTTAGTTTGACACTCACATGCACACATGTACACACACATAGATGCATATACTTGTACACACACATATATACAAGCATGCACACATCCACAGGCACACACATGAATGCATTAGTATACACACATAGTGCACACAATTACATGCACACACTCTTATGCACATAAATACACACATACACATATATGCACAAACACCCATATATAGACACACACACATGTGTATACACATGTAGTCATCCTCCCTCACAAAGCACATAGACACACATACATGAACACACACCCGCACATGCCAACAAACACATAAACACATATATGCACATAGACATGCATACACATACACACAAATACACATACAAATACACACACATGGATGCACACACATAATTACACATATGTATGCATCTTTGCAAAAACATGCTCACATGCACAAATGAACCTACAATAGTACAAAGGCACAATCATACACAGACATACATAGACGCATACATATAGAGACACAAATGTGCACAAATAAGCACACGTACACATGTACACACATGCACACATATGCACATACACTCATATACACAGACAAACATGCACACACACACATGTACTCACATACACGCATACAAGTATACACACTTGCACATGCACACACAAACATTTACACTCACACACACACAATAAGAATGAACAAACATGTACACATGCACAAACACATACATTTGCACACACATATACATGCACCTACATATAGTGATGAACACATGCATACACATTTACACATATACATGCATTCATACTACACACACATATGCATACATAGACACATGCACATATATACACAAGCACAAACACATGCCACACTGGCATGCATGCACATGCACATATGCACACACACACACACAGGCATGCATATGCATGCATAGACATACACACACACAAACAAAAATACACACTTATGCTAATGCACACATGCACACACACTTGAACACATGCATGCACACACACTCACAACCACACCTGTAGACACACACACATAAACACACTCATGCACATACATGTGTACACACACGTACATATGCACACACATATGCACACGTACACACATATACACACATGCTCAAATAAATGCATACACACACATGCACAAAAACATGCCTACACATCTTAACACACCAAGGTATATGCACACACATGCAAACACACATGCACACACATACAAACACACATGCACAAACGTGCAAAAACATATGTACACATATGCATATGTACAACCACGCATATACATGCACACAAACATATACACACTTGTGCCCACACACACACACATGCACACACACACACACACATACATTTAGGAACACACATGCACATGCACATGCACATGCACATGCACACTCACATAAGAACACACACATATATAAAGAAAAATAAGCATACAAACATGACCTTGTGTGCACACACACCCACACACATGCAAGGACATGCACACACATAACACATGCACTTACCCACACATGACCACTTGGCTTCTTGCATACATAGTTGCATGCACACACAGACATAAGAACATCCACACATACATGCATATGCATGTAAACACATACTATCATGCTTGCAAATGCATGCATGCATGCAAACACTTGCATGCATGCACATGTAAACACCCACACCGACACACACATGTGCATGCATTCCTGTGGAAGCACAAATGAATAAACACAAGTACACATAGATGTACTCACAAACACAAGCACACACACATACATACAAGCAAACATGCAAACATGCACATATGCATGCCTGAACTAGTGCACACATACACACAAACATACACATGCACGAAATTATACACACACAAATAAAACATGCACATAAACACACAAAAGTATAGGAACACACATATACACATGTAGCTACAAAGACATGCATACATAGACACACCTACATGCATGCTCATACACATACATACAAACACACATATGTTGGCATATAGATATGATTACACATGCATAAACATACATACAAACACACACACACATGCACACATGCACACAAACAAACACACCCACATGTATGCCTGCATGCACACCTAAACATGCAAATACACACCCAAACATGCAAATACACACAAATACACACACATGCACACTCAAACACTTGCACATAAACAAATGCATCCACACACATGCTTGCACAGAGGTGCATAAGTCCACACACATGCATAAACACACACATAGATTTGCTCATACATATATACACATGTAGACACGAACACACAAGGAAAGACAAACACACATATACGCACAACACATACATAAATGCACACACACATGCACACAAATACACATAGGCATGCAAACACACACAAATGACCATAGGAATAAACACACAAATATGCATGCAAACACAGATGTAGATGCATGTGCACCTATGCACACACATGCACATGCACTCACACATGTGTATCTATGCACTCATACACACACACACACTTGTGCACAAGCACACACTCACATACACACATGCACATAAAAACACACATGCACACACACATACATACTCACATATCTATGCACACACATGCACATGTACATGCACACACTCACACTCACACAAATATGCACCCACTTACATGTTTGCACACACACCCATATTCACAGACACACATGCATGCATGCATACACACACACACATACACATACTCAATGACACACACATTCACCAAAATACATGCACACACACATGCATGAACATACCTAGACATGCATATGCTTACAAGCACGCATAGATTAATAAATGCACAAACACACACATGAATGCACACCCACACATCACACATATGCACAAAGACATGCACACACACTAAGGCACATGCACACACTCACAAATGTGTACACTCACACTGACATGTACTTGCACACACAAACATGCACACATACACATAAATAAGTATATACACTTGCACATATTAATACACACATAAACACATGCATGCAAGAGTGCACACACACCCACACACACAAACACATGCCCATACATGCATATAAGAACACACACACATGCACACACAAACTTAAAAACATGCATGAACAAAAACATTCACTCAAAAGTAGAAATACACATGCACACAAAAGCACACAAAAGCACACAAAAGTACACAAACATACACACCCATGCACACACATAATAAGCAGACATGTAGACACAAAAAAAGCTACACATGAACACACCTGCACACCCATGCATTCAAAAACACACACATATAAGCGTGCACGCATGCATGCACTTGCACATACACACACACATTTTAGCACACATGATGAACACATACACACCTACAAGCACCCATAAACTCAAACAAGTACACAAACATAAACACACACACACACACACACACACTCACTCACAAGCACATAAATTCACACTCGCATGAACATAAACACATAAACACATGCACATGCAATACACACATAAGAACATGTACACACATACACGTGCACATCTGCACACACACAAACACATACACACAAACACCACATGTGCGTGCATTGGTACACACACACATATGCACCCATATTCACATACACACACACAGTCAAATATATGTAAACACAAACTCACAAACACTCAAAAAGATAGATGTACACACACACACATGTGCCAAAGTCTACATGAAAACACACGCACACACACGAGCACTCACATGCAGATACACACACTCAAGAATGCACATAAACACCCACCCACACCACACAAACAAGCATGAACACATCCCTATGCATGCATCCACACACACACATGTGTATGTCTTTGTGCACACATGCATAGATGTAGACACATACATGTCCACATACATACACAACTATGCACTCACACAGACATACAAACCTAGATATACATACACATGCACTTTCACACATACATATGTACTCAAATGCACATGTATGTAGACACACACATACATGTACACACACATGCATACAAAAACAAACATTTACACACACACACACATGCATATCCATGTACACACATGCACATAGAGGAACAATTATGCATACACACAGATACACGCATACAATCATGCACACAATTAGACACTAAAACACACATAGCATGCACATACACACACACACGCATGCTTGCACACACATATAGAACCCACACACAAGCACATGCACGCATGCACAACACACGCACATGCAAACACGTAAACAAAGGCATCAATAAAGGCACACATGCACACACATGCATGAAGATGTGCACATGCCCACACACCAAAAAGCACACAAATGTGCACCCACACACAAATGTTCACACACATGTATATGAATGCATACAAACTTACACACACATATGCACCAACTCACACACACAAGCATACTTGTACACATGTACTACCAAACCCACACACACATATAACCACACACATGCACATGCACACATATAGGCATACACACACATGCACACATATAGAAACATATAAAGCACATGCACACACATATGCAAATGGATAGACATGAAAAAATCTTCATGCACACACAAACACACATACTCGCCCGCATGCACTCACACGCACTTACATGTGCACATGAATACGCATTAGCAACACTCATGCACACATACACACATGAACACAAACAGACACATACAAAGAACATGCACACATGGTGTCATGCATGTACACATGCATGTGCACCCACACGCACATGTGTGTACACACATGCATTCATATAGGTACACACACAGGCACATACATCCACTTACACATATGCAGATGTATGCATATACACACTCACAAATGGGCACCACCCATACATGTTCATACATGCACACAGAACACACATAAACACAAATGCTCACATAAACATGTGTACATGCATGCAAACAAATATTCACGCACAATTGCACACTTGCACAAACACATACACATAGTTCTAGCAACAATCACATACATGCATGCAAGCACATTCACACGCACACACACACATATGCACTAGCACACATAAGCACACATGTACACTAATCCAAACTCACACTCATACACGAGTATACATACACACATGCAGACATCCGCACACACTTGCACCACATGCTCACACAAGCACACATAGACTACACAGTCACACATACAGACACCCACCTACACATGCATATACACATATACACATTTATGCACTTGCACACACATATGCATACTAACATGCACCATAGACACAGTTACATAGACAAACACACACACACTCACACATATACACTCACACATGTGCTAATGCACACACAAGCATGCATGCACATAATCATAACCACACATGGACATAAATTCCCAAGCAAACATAAATGCATGCACACTTAGGCTAAAAAAACATGCACAAAGTCTGAAGCACATACTAACACATTCACACATAAAAATATACACATATTTGCAAACACATGCATGCACTCACACAAAGACATGCACATGCACACAAACATAGACACAAATACACGCTCATGCACTCACACATAAGCTTGCATAAACATGCATGCAGACACGCATAGACTTGCACACTCACACACATAAATGCATTCATGAACACACATATACACACATGTGCACACACAAAAGTACACACACATATGCAGACACAGTAATGCACATGCATACACATATTGATGCATATGTCGAACACATGTACACACACATGCACAAATGTCCATGTGCACACATACATTCAAACACACATGCACACACAAATGATTACACATGCACACACACTTACTCACGTACGTGCACACATATATGCACAGATGCACACATATGCACACACACCCACATTCACACACATGCATTCTTGGAAACAATCATGCACATACATATGTGCACACACATGCATGCAAAAATGTGCACATAAACACACACATGCATGCACATTCACACGCACACACAAACACATATGCACTAACACACATAAGCACACATGTACACTAATCCAAACTCACACTCATACACGAGCACACATACACACATGTAGACATCCACACACACTTGCACCACATGCTCACACAAGCACACATAGACTACACACACACACATATAGACACCCACCTACACATGCATATACACATATACACATTTATGCACTTGCACACACATATGCATACTCACATGCACCATAGACACAGTTACATAGACAAACACACACACACTCACACATATACACTCACATATGTGCTAATGCACACACAAGCATGCATGCACATAATCATAACCACACATGGACATAAATTCATATGCAAACATAAATGCATGCACACTTAGGCTCCAAAAACATGCACAAAGTTTGAAGCACATACTAACACATTCATACATAAAAACATACACATATTTGCAAACACATGCATGCACTCACACAAAGACATGCACATGCACACAAACATAGACACAGATACACACTCATGCACTCACACATAAGCTTGCATAAACACGCATGCAGACATACATAGACATGCTCACTCACACACATAAATGCATTCATGAACACATATATACACATATGTGCACACACAACAGTACACACACACATGCACACACACTAGTGCACATGCACACACACTAGTGCACATGCACACACACATAGATGCATATGTCGAACACATGTACACACATGCACAAATGTACCTGTGCACACATACATTCAAATACACATGCACACACAAATGATTGCACATGCACACACACTTGCCCATGTACGTGCACATATATATGCACAGATGCACACATATGCACACACACCCACATTCACACACATACATACTTGGACACAGGCATGCACACTCATATGTACACACACACACACACTTGCACAATCATATACACACACATGCAAAAAAAAATGTGCACATAAACACACACAAGTATGTGCATGCACACATATAAATGCACAGACAAATAGATCTAAATGCATATGCAAACACACATATGCATAAGAACTCACATGCACACTCATATAGATACACACATACACAAACATGCATGCATACATATAAGCACATGCATACCCAAACACATAAACACAAGCACAAACGCAGGCACTCATCTACACACACATGTGCATGAGTGTGCATACACACATCCACACACATAGAAACAAACCCATACACACTCCCACATGCATGTAAACGCATGCAATCACACATGCAAGCACACACATAAACCTACACAAAATTGCACATACACACAGACACAAGCATGCACACATGACACTGACACAGACAAAAACACACACAAATGTCTACACATGCACATGCACAATAACATATACACACTTGCACATGCATGCACACAAACACACACCGACACATACACATGTACACACCCACACAGAAATGCGCATGCACATGCACACATATGCACCTGCCCATGTATGCACAGGCACACTCACACATAAGTATACATTGACATATTCAAACACACACAAGCATATACACATGAGCATGCACATAGGCACTCATGCATACACACCTACACACATGCACACATGCAAGCATAACACAACAAAAGACACACTTGCCCACATGCACACAGACACATGCACACTCTTATACACTTACAGACATGCACACTCACATTTGCACATGCACACACACACACATACATGCATGTTCATGCAAACAAACACTTAAAAACACACATGTATGCATACACACATGCACACTACCACACATACACACAATTACACATGCATGCAATCACACATGCACACATATGAAGGCACACATATGTGCAAAGAAATAAATAAAACACACTTATATGCATACATACACATGCACATGTGAAAGGCAAGCACATAAAAAGATGCTCACACATACACATGGATACGTGCACATGCATACACACACATGTCCACACACACACATGCACACCCACACCCACACATACCTAGACATGTGCACACCAACACACTCTCTCAAATGCACACACGTGCACATATACAAGCACTTGCACACACATATACATCCATATGCATGACAAAAAACATGCATAAACATGAATACAGACATGCACAAGCAAAAATACACACACACTCACACGCACCCCTTAATGACACACATACAAACATGTACAGACACACATACAGACACATACAAAAGTGCACGACACAAATGTATGACAATATGCACACACGAATACACACTAGCACACATATGCATATACTCACGCATGTGCACATGCATACAGGCACATTTGCACATACCTATGCACACATATGCGTGTGCACACATAAACATACCCAAACACACGTGCACACAAATACACACATAAATATGCACATGCATACACACATGCATGCATAATCACCCATAAGCATGCATGCATGTGCATGCCTACAAGCACATAAGCTCAAATGAAAGAACACACGCACACACGTATACATTGAAACACGCACATAAGGACACACTCGCAAATGTACTAAAATTTACACACACGCAAATGCATGCACATGGATGCACACATACACACGCACATAACCAAATGATTGGACACATATGCACACATAAACACATACGCACACACCTGTAAACAAAACACACACATGCATAGACACACACTAAAACACACACACACACACACTAATGCATACACTTACAAACAAACATGCAAATGCATTCACATACACACACACATGCATGCATAATCACATGCAGACACACACATATAGTCAAATGCACACCTGTACACATACATGCACACAAACATACCTGCACAAAAATGCATGCACATGCACATGCAAGCACAAACATATGCACACACAAATGCACACACATACACACATACACATGCTCACACACACACACACATCCACATACTCGCAAACATGGACACATGAACAGACACACGCACACATGTGCACATGCATGCATACACACACACACACTCATACACACGAACGCATATAAACACGTGCATATCAATATGCATGCATATGCATATAAACAAACGTAGTCGCATTGACACACACATGTATGCTCAAGACCACACACACACACACAAGTATTTGAACACACACATGTGTACACACATATATGCACATGTACACACACAGACACACACATATTTAAGGGCATAAACATGCCTTCACACACATATGCACATATGCACAAATGTAAGCACATACAAACACACATTTAGACAGACAAGCATACACACCAAGATAATTACAAATAGACACACACTAACACACACACACACATGCACCGACACACATTACTACATGAGCATAAACAAACATGCTCACACTCTCAAAGACACATATACTAATACACACATACACAAACACTCGACCACTCACACATGCACACACATATAGGCACACACGCATACACACCTACTCACACACAAACATGCAACATATGCACACATGTGCACAACACATCTATGCACACACACACTCATGCATACATGTACACAAATACACACATAAAAACACACTCACACCCAAAAGAAGACACACATATAAATAAACAAGCACACATATGCACATCAGCTTACACACCCATGCACACACATGTATATGCACATGCACAATGACACATACCAATGCACACATACACTCATACATGCATGTACACACACACACACATAGACACACATGCAACTACTTGAAGTAGCACATGGAAGTACATGTCCTAGCACATACTCAGATGCACATGCATTAGAACACACATGTACACCCAAACACATGTTCACACATACACAAATACATGCAAAAGCATGCACATATGCACATGTGCAAACACACATATGTGCATAAACAAACACACAGGAATGCACAAATACACACATGCAAACACACAAGAACAAACACCAACATGCATGCATACACATATAAAGATGCACATGCATCCATGCATGCACACAGACATGCACCAATACAAAAGATGAACACACATGCATATACATGCAAATGTATGCACACACGAGCACACATGTGCACATATATGCACACATATAGGTAGGCACACACACATGCACACAAACATACACATGCACTAACACACATCCACAAACAAATGCACATACACATGCACGCACACACATACACGTGCAAATGCATGCACACATGAACACCTAAACAAATGTAAACAAGCAGACACAAATACACCCACACACATTCATGTACAGAAACAATCATGCACTCACATGCCTAAATGAGCACAAATTAGCATGCTAACACGTAGATGTACACATACACACTTGACTATGCACAAACAAACTCACACACACACACACCCACCCATGCACACAAACACACATGCTTGCAAGAACACACATGCACACAAATACACACACATGCATACACTTACACACACTTGCACACACACTCATGCATGCAAACAAACATGCTTGCATGAACACACATGCACATGAATACACTCACACATACACACATGTATACACTCTCAAATACAGACACGTAGGAATGCACACACATTACCATAGGCACTCACACACAAAAACAAGCAAACACACATATGCACACAAACATCCACACAAATGTACACCTATGCATGCACACACATAGCCACACATAGATGAACACATACGTACATGCAACTACAAAAACTACCACATGCAAACACACACACTAGCTCACACTCACACACACACATAGTAGCAGACACATGCATTAACAAATAAGGAAACACATGAAAAAGCATGTGCATACACACATGCAAACTCAAGCAAAATAACATGCACGAATGCACAAATGTGCATGCACTCATGGACAAATGCAAATGAACAAACATAGACATACACAAGCATGTGCACACACACAAATAAGACACATGCACACACACAAGCATGCATACACATGCACATAGACATGCAATCATACAATGATGCACACACATGTACATGTGTATGAATGCACATACACATGCTCACACACATACATATACATGCACACACACATGTAAAACACACACCCACACACACATCATGAACACACACAGACACAAATACAAGCACACACATGCACACACATATGAGCATACATGCACCCACATGTACATAAACATGCTCACACACTGACCCACAAACATATGCTTATGCATGCATAAGCACACACATATATGCACACACACACATACATATACACATGCACACACACACACACAAACATGCACACACTCCACACGCATGCACGTGTACAAGCACACACACATGTATATATACAAACACAAGCACACACATGCCCATATTGGCACATACATTCATGTAATATGCGTGCACAAGAACACACAAACATACACACTCACATAAACATGTGCACATACACACCCGCATACATATCCACACATTCATGCAAGCACACACAAAGACATGTGTGCATGCATAAATACAAATATGCATACACATGCACACACTCAAGTACACATGCACACACACATGAACAATCACATACATGAAGACTTACACATGTGCACACTCACAAACACACACACATGAATATACCCACACAAGCACATGTGCTCATATAAACATCCATATAGGCACTTACACACATATATACTCATGCACACACACCTAGACACATGAATGCACATAATCACACCATCACACAAACACGTATGTGCATGCATTTGTGCACACATAGACAAGTGCACAATCACAAACACACCAACACACATGCTTACCGTACCCTTAGATACATAGTCATGCACATGGACACGCACACACAAATTGACACACGTGTACATGAACACACACATACACATGCATGCAAACTCACACTCACACGTGTACACAAATGCACACACATACAATAAGAAACATGCACACATAGAGGAACACACACATGTAAATACAAGCACAAACACACATACACACACTAACATGCATACAAACATGCATGCATACACATGGACACATAGACAAACACATCCATAGAAATGCTCACAAATGTGCACAAAAACACACACAAGCATGCACACGCACACACACATGCATACACCCACACACATACAAGCACAACAACACCCACAAACGTGCATATAAGCAGATACATGCACACACAACACACAAACACATGCACACTCACGCATATGCACACATAAACATAAACAAACACACACATATTGGAACACAATGAAAATGCACAAAAACATGCACATACATACATGCACATGCAAACATTCACATCTTCACACATGCATGCTTGCACACATACATACACCAGCACACAAACACAAGAACATGTGGACACACGTCCACACGCACACGTGCATATATACACGCTTGCTCACACACACAAACAAAGGCATATGTACACACTTGCACAAACATAGGATCACAAAAATGGACACACATGCACACACACACATGCACCCAGACATGCACATACACACACACATGCACCCAGACATGCACATACACACACACATGCAAATGCATGCACAGAAACACATGGATACATGCACACACACTTGCACATGCATGCACACACAAATGAACATTCATATACACACATAAGCATGCACACAAACGCACATGCCTGCACACAAACACACATGCATGCACACACACTCCTACATATATGCACACAAGTGCACACACACATAGTTATGCACATCCACAATCACATGCATGCAAACCAAAAGACATGCATAGACACACGGACGCACATGTACACGTGCATGTGCATGCACACATATATAAATGCATAAGCACGCACATACAAGATTACACACAAATGGAAACATGCATGCACACACACATGCACAAAACACATACACACAGACACACCCACACACAAACACACATGCACATGCTCATGTGCACACACTAACACAAAAACACACACACGTGTACATGTGCACACACACACACACAAACACATGTATGCACTTGCTCAAATGTGCCCACATATATGCACACACACACACATATACATGGACACACACATGCCCATGCACACATAGGCATGCTCACACCACAACCAAATATGCACACATACATGCATACATAATTGCATACACATGCTTACACAAAAACACATGCATGCATAAGCATACAGACACATACACAAGCACTCAAAAATAATCACATGTGCACACATATAATCACATGCACAAATTCACACATGCACATGTTCGTACATATGCACATGTAAAAACACACAAACATATATATACACACACACATACACACAAACATACCGACACACACATGCACAAACACATGCACACACATGCACATAGAAGTACGTCCATGTGTAGCAACATAAGCACACATACACAAAGGAACACATTCATATATGCATAACTTATACACACACACATGCATATATGAGACACAGATGGACTCTTTTGCATGTGCGCATGTACACACACAAAAAACACACTCATAGACATACTTGTGCACCAACATGCATGCACACAAACACACACGCACACATGCACGAATACTTGAACACTCTCACACACATACTCACAAAAACATAAGAACTAATGAACACAAAAAAATACACACACATGTATGATGACTAGCACCCAAGCAAACACACCCACTCACATACACACATATGCACACATGCACATAAGTACATGCACATGCATACAAACACACATGCAAACACATCCACATGCACATGCTTATACACACACACACAAAAAAAAAATTTGTTAACATACAATTACACTCACCCACACAAAGCACATGCACACACATACACATGCACAGACACACACATGCACCATCATAGGCACACACACATGAGCAAACATAGGCACACACATTCACAAGACATATAGTCATAGGCACTCACATGTGTAGACACACAAATACACTCAAGCATAGTAATAGACTAGCACATACACACATGCACACACACATATGCATGCATAAACACATGCACACACATGCATAAGCATGTACACACATACACACATGTGCATGCACTCAAACATGCATGAACACACACATTCACACAAACACACTGACACATACACATGCATACACACACATGCACTCACGAACACGCAAACATGCACATGGATGCATGCATGCACAAAAACACAAAGTTACATAGACACATGGAAGCACACAAAAATAAATACAAGTGCACACGCATGCACACTGATATGCATACGACATATGCATACTTTACATTGACTCATGCATGCACATATATACACAAAGACTTGCTCAAATGGACACACATGCACACTCACTCTCACATGTGCACATGCATGCAGAAACATACACATATACTTGCAAACTCAACCCCAGACACATGCATATACACACAAAGGCACACACACAAAAGTACAAATTCATGTATGCACACATATGCATTCACACACATGTATACACAGATGCGCAAGCACACACACACACACACTTATGGACACACACATACATCCATAAGCTATAATGAAGCATGCACGTGCATGTGTGCACACACATATATACTTGCATACTCACACAAATACACACAAATGCACATACATTGGCACATAGATGCACACATGCTTCCCTACATACACAAACACATATAGAGGCACATATACATGCAAGCAAAACAATGCACACAAACACACGGATAAATGCATACATAGTCATGCACACATGCATGCACACACAATCACACACATAAACATATGCATGGACACACAAACAAACACATCCACACAACAACACACACACACACACAAAAACACATACACACATTTGCACAAACAAATACACACACACACACAGTGTACAAGCATACAAACAAAAATACACGCACATAGACACACACATGCACAATAATGTACATACACACAAATGCGCATACATCAGCACATATACACACAAAGAAGCTCTAACACATTCACACACATATGCACACATGATGATGCATGCACACACACACACACACACTCATAAGAATGAAACGGCATACATGCACACACACACACACACTTATGTTCACATGCACATGCATATATACATATCCATAAACCCAAGTGTACACACAAACATACACACATACGCACTCATAAACACATGTATGAACACAAATGCACACACACAAAATGCATACGTACATGCGGATGCACTCATGTGCAAATGCATTGACGTAACACTCACAAATGCACACATGCAAACGCACATGCACATGAACTCACACACAGACACATGTACACATGCATGCATGCACACACACACACAAAACATACACACACATGCATTTGCACATGAACTCACTCACACATTCATACACATGGGTGCACACACACAAAGAACCAATGCACACATACACATAAACATGTAGACACACATGCATGCACATAAACACACACATATGCACACACACACACACATGTGCACACACATGAACACAAACATGCACACACAAGCATATCGTACAAACACACCGACACATGGACACCCACATGGATGCACACACAAACACAAAGGCTCACACACAGATGACCATGCACACACATTGATTGACTTAATTAGACATGTACACACACAAAAATATACACAAATACATATGCACACACACACACATATATACAAACATACACACATAAACTCGAACACACATGCATGTGTATGGAAAAACACCCATACACACATACACACACACACATGTATACACACATTCACATACATGCACTTGCACACATGCACACATATACACGAGTACACAAACACATGCATACATGCACATGTGGACACACAAGCAAAAACACACTTATGCACATGCATATAAACACACATATACACAAACATATACTCATACATGCACACATGCTCACCCACACACACACCCAAATAAACACACATGAAAGCACACTCACTCATTAAAACACAAAAATGCATACAAACTCACAAGCGCATGCACATTCACCAACATACTCACAAACATAAACATGCACTCCCATGCATCAGCACATGCACATACATGGACACATATACATACACAAGCATGCACACATAAGTGTTCCCATATACACATGCTTGCAGACACATGTATACACAACGCACATGCATAAATGCTTGTGGACAAAAACACATGCATGCATACACAAAAACATGTACTGATATGCGCACACACACACGCGTGCGTATGCATGCACACATGCACAAATACATGCACATGCATGTAGGTATGCACACAAAGACCCATATGCACAAGCACAAACATGCTCATACACACACATATAAACATGCACACACACACATGCATGCACACACCCACATACACACTCCCGCACACATGCTTGCACGCACACATATGCATACACACACACACACACGAACACACACATGTACATACACATCCACACACACTCTTGTCAATGTACACACACTCATGCAAACACACACATGCATACACTCATGCATGCACATAAACATGCACTCACACAAACACAAACAATATCACACATGCATAAACCTACACATTCACACATCAACCCATGCACGCATGCTCATAAATACTAGTATGCATGCACATACACATAGACAACCATGCTCATGGTAACACACACAAGCATATGCACACTAACAGACAGACACACATGCGTGCACTCACACACACATATGCACACACATGCACATGCATGCTCACACACAAATGTGCACATACACACACTCGTGCACACATGCACTCGCCCATACACATGCCCACACACACAAACACAAACACATGCATACACAAATGTACATGTACCCATACATACACACTCATATGTACACACAACAAACACACCAACCCACATACAAATAAGCACACACACACACATGCAGAAGCACATGCACACACAGATAGAAGCACCCTCATAGACATGCATGTGTACACACAAAAACACACATGCACAAATACCTATGCACACATGGATACACATATGAAGTCACACTTGTGCATGTGCACCGCACAACCATACACATGTAAACAAATGCACATACATGCCTGTGCACACACACATACATGCACACATTTATAACACATGTACACACACAAGGACACATACCATTGCATATGAACATGCATGTGCATGCATCCACACACACAAATATGTGTGCATGTACACACGCATGTATGTACACTAACACTCTGACACACATACACCCATGCATGGACACATGCACACCTGCACACACAAATAGACACAAACAAACACACACGTAGACACATGCAAGTGTATGCCATGCACACACCTATATACACACATAATCATACACATGCACACACACAAACACAAACACACAAGCACATTCACACACGTAGGAACACTCACAGACCTAAACATGCATGTAGATGCACAAGAATACAAGTACAATGACACACAAGAACACACATAGACACATGAGTACACACAAAAACACACATGCTCATGCACATATGCATACACAAACAATGGCAGACATATATACACACAAGCATGCACACACAAACACACATGCATACACATACACAAAATACACACATGGATAAACATAAGCATATGCACAAATACAAGCACACACAGGCATACAAACAAATGCACACACAAGATAAATACAAATACATGCAAGCACAAACACATACCCACATGCATACAAAAACATGCTCCCACACACACATGCAAACATGCATAGAGGAACAAATGCACACATGGAAAAACACATGCATATATGCACACACATACACACACACATATGCACACACACATGCTCACACACACATCCATGATACACGCACACATGACCACACAAACACATGCAAACATAGATACACACACATAAACACATGTGTGCACACACATGCACATGTACAGACACACACATACACACACAAGCACAAGCATGCTTGCATACACGTACAAACCTACACACATACATAAGAAAATAAGCACACACATATACATACATACACACAAGCACCCACATGCACACAAATGTACACATATAAGCACAAATCCACACACAACCACACACACACACCCATGCATACAGATGCACACACTTGCACATGCACATGTATGCACACACAAACATGCACATGCATACTCAAAGGCTAAGACATGTATACACTTGCACATTAACATGTGCATGCATGCACCCACATGCAAAAACATGAACACATGTGCACATAAATATGCACATGCACAAGTACGTACACATGTAGAAGAACGAACACACACATGCACCCACAAACATACATAAAAGCACACATAAATATGCATCCAAAAAGGCACATCTACACACATGCATGATTGCATAAATGCACAAACACACATGCGTGTGGTTGCAAACACACACATAAAGACACACATAGTTGCACATGTAAGAACACACACAGAACATGCATAGACAAACTTATACACATACACATGTATTCACACACACATGCCCCACACACGTAAACACATGCAAATATGCACACACACATGGATGATCACCAATAAGTACACACATGCACACATGTACCCATAAGCATGCATACATGCACACATATACACATGCAAGCACACAAGTGCACAAACTCATTGACAACCATACACATAGACTTACACACATGCACACACAGATAAAAGCATGCATGCAAATAGACACTCGCATGGATGCACATATGCACACAAACATGCACAAGCAAAAACATCATGCACACAAGAACACACACATAAACATGTACCATAGGACATGCACATGCACTCACACACAAACATGAAAACACACACATACACATACACATGTACAAACACTTGCTTGCAAACTCACTTTCACAAACACATACACACACACACACACACTACATTCATGCACATGCACACGTACACATATGGGTTTATATGCACACATAAACACATGCACACATTTGCACACAAACTTATGCAGACAAACACTCATATACACATGCACAAGCACACATACACACACACACACACACCCAAATGCACACGTGTCCATGTACACACACGTAAACACGTACACACATAACCACTCACCCATACAAACACATAGAAACACAAACTCACATACAAACATGTATAAGCACAAAAATGCATACACGCATGAATGAATGCATGCACACACAGGCACATATACATAAGCACACCACCTATACACAAATGCACATATGCATAAACTCACATATGCACATGTGTACACACACATGTTCACAAGCACGTAGACACACACACTACACATGCATGTCCATAGCCAAACGTATAAATGCATACACAGACATACACACATGCATCAACACACACACACATATTCATAGCCCCATACACACAAATATATGTGTGCACAACACACACATATGCATACTCACATGTACAACTAACACAAACATGCAAGCACACACTTGGACATGAATGCTTACAACAAACACTCACATAAGCACACATGCACCCACACACGTACACACATGCATGCGCACACACATGCATGCACATGCACACATGAATGCATGCACAAATACACATCCACATATCCACGCACACACACTCACAAAAGGACACACAAGTAAACACCAAGAAACACACACCCACAAATACAAATACACAGACGTCCACACACACATGCACACACATACACCCACATATAAACAAAAACATGTACACACATGCCCAAGAACACGAATGCACTCACACTCACCTACGCACACATGGACGTACAAGAATGCACGCACACACACATACACCTACACACACATGCACATGAGCATCACAAACACATGCACTGGTTCACAAATGGCCACAAGCTTATATGCACATGCACACAACTAGCACAAACGCTTAAACACACATATATGCACAAATGCATGCACGCATGCACACATAGACATGCTTGCACATGCTCAAATATGAACACATACACACAAAGCACATACACACATATGAACACATGCACACGTATGCACGTACACACACATGCATGCATGCATGCAAACACAACAAACCCATACACCCATACACATGAATACACACATGCATCCACATACTCATACACATACATAGGAGCACACGCTCACATACAAGCATGCACAAGCACACAACCACATGCATACACACACACACACCAACACACCCCTGCACACACGCATGCACACGCACACACACAAACCCACTCAATCACACACATAGACACACACACACTAAAAGTATGCATGTTCATAACTAAACATACAAATGTGCAAACACACACACACATGCACATATGCATGCACATGCATACAAAACACACACGTGCACATGGACACATGCACACACAAGCATGAACAACACACACATGCACGTGCACACAAGCATACACACATGCATGTTTTCATGCACACACTCACATGAGTAGACACACAATACACACATACACATGCACACACATGCACATGGACATGCATGCACACAAACACACATGCATGCACCCATGCATGCACACACACACATACACTCTAGCACAAGTGCCCAAACAAAACAATACCAACAAACTTCAAAAAACACACCCACACACACACACTTACATGCAAAAACACATAGACACCCACTTTTGCATGCATGCACACACAAAAAAAACATGCATGCACATGCATAAGAACATGCATAAGAACACGCACACACAAGTGCATGCACACATAAACTAATGCATATGCGCACACACTCACCCACACGCATATGCACATATAGGCATGCACATACACACCCCCACATGCACACACAAATGTGTGTCACGAATGCTTGCACTAACAAATGCAGGCCAACTAGCATACATGTACATGCACATAATTAGCATACACAAGCATAGCCACCACACATACATGCACTCATGCATGCATCATACACATACACACACATATATGCACACATGAACACATGAACACATGAACACATGCACACAACTAACATACACGTACACATACACACACACACACTCACAAACCTATGTATGTGCACACACACGTGCAACACACGAGTGAATATACACACACAAATATATACATATACATGCACACACATACACATGGACATACATGCATAGCTATGCACACACACACACACACATGCTTGCCAATGCATGATCAGAAACACAAATTGATGCTCACACACACACACACTCACACTTATGCACCCATGCTTTAATGCATATGCATAAGTGAGCACCCACACACACAAGAACACACAAAAAGAAAAGTACATACACACACAACTAGACACACACACACAACTAGACACACACACGCAACTAGACACACACACACACCTTTGAACACCCACAGGCATTCACGTGCAACAACATATTCATAGAATCATGCACATGCTCATGCTTACCCACACAAATGCACATGCACACAAACACATATGTACACATCGACACACACAAAAATAAACACACATGAAAACACATACAAAAACACACACAAGAGTAGATGCACACACACATGCATGTACACACACATACACATGGACACAAGCACGGACATGCACAAAGCACAAGCACATAAATGCATGCATACGGTCATGCACATGTACACACACCCATAAGCACTCATGCATATACACACACATGGATGCATGTATGAACACACACACAAACACTCTCACATATGAGTAGCCATGATAACACACACAAATGCACATGTTCTCATGCACATACACACACTCTCACACATGCACAGGTGTAAGAATAGATACACATGAGAAAACATGTGCAAAAACACACACATGCATGCACACTCACAACAATTACATATGCACACATAAATGTTCACATGTACTAGCATGAAAACATGCAGACACATTATAGTGCATAAATAAACACACACACACACACAAACACCCGAATACATGCTCTCTCGCACACACAAACATGCACCCACACACATGGGCACAAATAAGCACAAACACACATAAATGCACATGCATGCACACATGCACAAACACACAAAGATACATCCACACATATACACAAAGATGCACATATGAACACACACGAACAAACATGCATACACAAATGAAACACATACACGTAAGCACACATAAGCACACATAGACACACACATGCACATAAAGACTAATTCACATGCACACATGAATGCTCACACACATGCATGTGAATACACAAACATAGACAGATAAGCATACATACCCAAATGGGCACAAGTAGACACAAACATGCACATGCATGCTCACATGCACAAACATGCATGCACCCATGCATATATGTATACACTCATGAAGATATATAAGCAAAATAACCCACATACACACACATACACGAGCACATGCAAACACACACACATACATGCACCCACACATTCATACACACTAGCATGCACACACATGCACATAGATACATACCCATAAAGAAGCACACAAACACTTACATACATTCAAGTGCACAATAATGCAAGCTAGACATATAAAAATATAAACATGCACACACACCCATGTGCCATACATAAGCATGCATGTACACATGCACACACACATATATGCACACACAAACACACACATAAATGCATGCACAAGCATAAATATTCATGCACTTGCACACATAAATTCACGCACATACATGAAAGCACACACTCGTACATGTGCACACAAATATACACATGCACTCACATGCATGCACACACACACACAAATGTGCACATTCACATGAACACTTACACACACACACATGCTGACAACCCAATACATGTACACAAATGCACATACACACACACATGTACACATATACACACACACAAGTGCCCCCCACACAAAAATGGACACACATGCACACATAAACAAACATGGAAACACACACACACACCAAGGACAATCACAGGCACCCCCATGCACACAAATCTACAAAAGCACACACATCCACACTCGCACGAACACATGCATGAAAACACAATGGCACACACACACCCACATGACCATGCACACACACACACACACATAACCACTCATGCACAAACACATAAAGACATATACACTTATGCATACACACACATACCAAAACATACGAATGTGCACACACACACACACATGCACAAAAAAAATCACATGCACAAATGCACACATAAGAGTCACACACATTAGCACAAACACTCACACATGCACTAACTTTTACAAAAGCATGTACATGCACACTCGCACACACACATATGCACATGAGCACACACACCCACACATGTGCACACAAAACACACACACGTACATGCACAAACAAATCGATAAACAAGCCTGCATACACATTAACACTCACAAGCACACACACGCACTCATGCACCAAACACAAACACACACATGCACAAACAAACACATGCACAAACACACATGTACACATGCACGTATTCATAAATGCACACACATGCAAAGACACACACTTGTGTGCATAACAACACACACACTCGTGTACTCGTGCACGCACACTCACACATAAACACGCACAGACTCGTACATATGCACACACAAACGTGCAAGCTTGGACACACACACATACACTTGTACACATGTACACATAGACACATAGAAACATAAAAATATATCCACACAAATGAACACACACATGCATATACATGTTCAAAGACACACCTCTCTCACTACACATATATGCATATGCATAACCACCAACATGCAACCACAAACAAGCACATACACCCACAAACACACACACACATGAACACAAGCACAAATGCACCCACAGTCACACACAGACATGAGCACATGTGCACATGAACAAGTATGCACATGCATGCACACTTGTTCACACACACACACATTCACTTAATCGCATGCAAACATGCAAGAGAATGCATACACATTGACACAAAACACAAAAGCATAGACATAAAAACAAATGCATGCTTGCATATGACACACACATGCACAATAAGAACACACATGCACAAGACATACAAATGCATGTGCACACATTTACATACTCATGCACAAATATGCGTACAGGCAAGTTATTAAGCATGTGCACACACACAACCACAAGCACCACATATGTACACACATACACACATGTGTAGCCACGCAAACCCACACATGCATATGCACTTGCACACACACATGCACACTCATCAACACACACACACATTCATATAAAGATGCAAACATGCTTGCATGCATATGTATGCATAAGCATAAATAGGTGCACACACACATAAACACATGCACATGCATGCACGAAAACACTCATGTGCTCACACATGTAGTGACACAAACACAATCATAAACACACAGACAAACAAATATTTACATATGCACCCACAGACAAACATGCATGTGTCGATGTGCACACACATGTGCACACATACATATGCACTCACACACATACACACACTCACACATGCGAATACACAAACACCCACACACATGAATATACAAATGCATTCATTAACATTGATGCACACACACGTGTGTGTATGTGAACACTCAAAACACGCACATGTACATAGGTGCATGCACACACATGAACACACATGCACATAAACACACATCACAAAACTAAATAAAGATAAACACACTTGCCAACATTCACACTCATGCTCACACAAATCCAAATACTTGCACACTTACACATACATACACACATGCACACAAGCACAAACCTATAGATACACATATAATGAGGTAAAAACACACATGTATGCACACAAACAAATATACATACACACATATCACCACACATGCACATGCACAAGCATGCACATGTAAAGAAACACACAAGCACAAGGACAAGGACAAACACAAACACACTCTCATAGATGCATACACACATACATATATGTACACACACACAGATGCACAGACATACATGCATACTTAGACACATGTGTCCTCGCACACATACACACATGGATGCACACACACACATAGACTCAGGTAAAGGTGCACATACACATATGTACACACACACACACACACAAATACATGCACAAACACATGTAGACACATGCACATACACTCACTTGCACATACATAGGCACACATATACAAAAATAGATAGATACACACAAACATAAATACACACACACACATGCACACACATGGACAATAAAAAAAACATAGAAAAGTAAACATATAAGAATAAATACACACACACTTCCATGCAAGCACACACAAACATACATGCACACATACACACATGCACATATACACATTTTGATACAAGCACAGACACAAATATGTGTAATCAAACACACACACACACAATTAGACCCACGCACGCATATGCACATGCACACAAACACACAAGCACATGCACCTATACAGGTACACTTACTTGCACAGACACACATGCACACATGATCATTAATGTACACATGCACTTCCACGCATGCACACACATGCATTTTCTTTCACATGAAAAAAAATACATAAGCATGCACACATGCACTTGCACACACACACACATACACACACACACACATTAACACATGCACACTAACATGCAACAATATGCACACACATGTAGATGCACACGTGGATGCACACGCATGTGGCTACAAATGCAAAAGCACACACATATGCATGCACACACATACACACTATTGTGCACGAACGTATCCATGCATCTACACATGCACATTGAAACAAGAACCGAAAGACATAATGCACATAAATACATGCACACACACACATGCACATATGCACATGCATGCACAAAAGCATGTAGATGCTTGCATACACATACACGAACAAACAAAAGAGATAACCACACTATAACAAAAATGTGCACACACACATACACACACACATGCACACATGCCCACCCACATGCATACAAGCACATGTACATGCATCTGCACACACTCCAACACCAATGCACACATACCCTCATACACACACAAGCACACCTAAATACACATACATACACAAGCATGCACAGAAACATACAATTGTACTAACTCATGCACATACACAAGCACACAGGAACAATAAGAAACATTAACATACATGTGCATAAACATCCACATAGACCAACATACATAAGCATGCATGCACAAAAATGCATAAATACATGCACACACACATGCTTGCACACAAATGTACACACACACACATGCATGCACATGCCTAAACATGTATATACACAGACAAACCCAAGCACACACACACCCACTACATATACAGGTACACAAATACACACACACACAAACACATAAAAATAGCCACAAATACACCCTCAAGCACATTAGCATGCACACATATATAGATAATCATGCCCACAAGCACTTACACACATGCATGCACACAAACATGCACACATATGCATGCATACAGACATGCACACACACCCACACATGCATGCATAGTCTCACACACATGCATACACACCCATACAGACATGTGCACACACTTATGCATACACAAGCTCAGACACACATACACACACATGCACACTCCCAAGCAAATAGACACCTATGAACACCCTTTACACACACACAAACATGAACACACACTCACACATAAGCACACACACACATACACACATGAACACATACACAAAACCTTACTTACACATGCATAGATACATACACACACATACACATAAGCATACATCAGCACGTACACACATACATGCACAAACACAAAGATGTATGTTCACACACACATACGAACTAGTGCACCTGCAAATGCTCACACGCACATGCACATGCATAAACATACACATAAGCACATTTAGATACAAAAGATGAATGCACAAATGCACACACACACACATACATGAGGAGACATATGCACACATGGCACACCCACACAAACACATGCACACACAAACACACACAAGAAAACACACTTGCGTGTCCACACACTTGCACACAAGCATGCTCATGCATGCACACAAGAATGCTCACACACACCCATATATGCACGCATGCACACATATCTTCACACACCTATGGGTACATAAACATGAACACACACACACATGCTCCAACATAGGCACATGCACAAACAAACACAAACACATGCTTGCAAACATGCTTACAAAAGCACATGCGTAACAAAACCCACACGAACTAACATAGATGCATGGGTGCAAACTCGTACATGCACACTTGCACATATGGACACAAAAGAACATGCATGTGCACATATGCACATGCATGCACACATACACACACACACACACGTGAGTGCATACATGTACACACCCATGCTTATGCATGCTACTTCATAGACAGACAAGCACACCCATGCAAATGTATGCACACACATGCACTCACATGCATAAAATATCATGCATCTACACACACATATAGAATCACATGCACGTGCACACACACATGTGTTCACATTAGTAAACACACATAAACATGTGTACACACAAGAGAATGCACACAAATAAACATAGGCACACACATGCAAAAACACGTAAACTCACACATGCATATGCATGCATACAAATATTCATAATCATACACATGCATATGCACACCCACACACTCTCACAAAAACACAAACACATACACAAACAAATGTCCCCACGTGCACATGCACATGCACGTACACACACACATACACTCATGTACATACACACATGCACACACACAAATACCTAGATACATGCATACTCACTTACACCATACACCCACACATGCAACAAACAATCACACACACAATTGCACACATGCACATGCATGTAGACACACACACATAGACACATGAAAAAAAGCAAATATAAAGCTACACTCGCACACGCCTGCACAAACATAAATGCATTCACCCACATGCACATGCATGTAAGAACACACACAAGTGCACACATAAATACACATACACACATGTGTGAGTGCCAACAAACACACACATATTGGTGTGCACACACATTCATGCATGCATGCACAAAACATGAACACATGTGCATACACAACCACACATACACATAAACACACCAGCACAAACACATTCTTAAAGGCACACACACACAAAATGATGCATGCACACAAACAAACACAAGCACTGGTACACGCACGTGTGCATGCACATGCATGCGTGGAGACATGCATAGGAGTGCACACATACATGCACACATGCATGCAGATACTCACACAGACAAGGACACACATAAGTGCACATGTGCATGCACACACATGCACACACACACTCATACACACATGCATACACACATTCAATCATAAACATTAGCACACACACACACACGTATAGACTTGCATACACATGCTCTTGCACACCTAAGCACATGCACACCCGCATGCACTCACATGCAATAAAATGAATAGTCATGCATGCACACACACAGACATAGACATCACACGACACGCATGCCTACATACACAGATGCACGTGTACATTCATACACATGTACATGCACATATTTAAACACGTGCACACTTTCATACACATGCACATGCACATGCATGAACAAATATATGGGAACACCTAAACCCAAACACATGCACACACAACACTTATACACACAAGCACACACACACATACACACACACACTTATGCAGTCACACATGAAAGCACAAACACACACAGATGCACATACACATACTTGCATTCATACACACACAGATGCACATACACATACAAATGCTACCACACATGCTCACATGCACCCACACATACAAGCACAAACATAGGAACACACAAACACATGCACATTCACACACATACAGACATATGCACACACAAGTACAAACATACACCCAAACACAACATCACACACACACACATGTAGTTACACACTTACAAACACAAACACACACACACAGGCACACGTCCCTACAATCACATGTACATGAAAACATAATTGTACACACACAAATGTAGAAACATATGCCCATAAACATGCAACATGCATGCTCTCTTGAGCCCAAACACGTACAACTACATTTGCATAGACACACATACACATTCATATGTATGCATACACAAACACACACACACACTCAAGGATGCACACATGCATAGATGCAGAGACACAATTGCATCACATACACAACACATTCACACATACATGTACACACAGACATAAACATATGCATGCACATGCATGCACTCAACCATACACACAAATGTGCATACACATGCACACATATTTACACACATAAGAATGCATACACATTTGCACACACACAAATGCATATGCACACACGTGCTTCCATGCATGCTCACATGCACAAGCACACAAACACGTACACACACACGTGTGCACAAGCACATACACACAAATACACATATGCACACATGCACGTATACACACATACAATCAAAAACACATGCATAAATACATACACACACATATGCATACACATGTACACACACATAAACATGCACTTATGCACATATTCAAATGCATATATGCACTCCACACATATGCTTACACATGCACACACATGCACACATACACATGCACACTAACATATACATGCACATGCACATATACAAACAAAAACAAACACACGTATGCATGCACACACACAAACATTCACACATGCAAAATAATGCATGGGCACAAACATACACATACACACATCCAAACACATAGGCATACATTTGCACACACACACAAGCTCACACACATGCACGAATGGTCACACATGCAAACACATGCAAGCACACAAATGCACACATATGCACATATGCATACATGCACTCACACATGCAAGGATGCATGCCTACACACTCACACACATAACCACACATAAATGTGCTCTCACACGAATGCGTGTGCACAAACACATGCACACTGGTATCCATACACAAACACACACACATGCATACACATACACATGCACACAAACACACATGCACTAACACACATGCATAAAGACACAACCACCCACACACATAGACATTTGTACACACACATACACACAAACATAGGCACACACATAAGCACTCGTACACACACATGCAAGAATAGGAATAGGAACACCCACACACATATGCTTGTGAATGCCCACACTAATACACCCATGCATATATGCATACACACCTACAAACAAACATACACATGCACACACATACTCATGCCCATACATATAAGCAAGCATGTACACACACGCATAAGCACACGTGTACGTACATAAGCACACATAAACAAATGCATGGAAACACACAAGAAATGAACATTTCCTCATGCGCCCTTACGCAAACATAAGCATACATATGCATGTAGATACCCACACACACACTCTTGCACACATGCACATACACATATAAACATGCACACACACACATACGAACACTCGCGCACCTATGCACATACACTCACCCCCACATAGACACATACATGCACACACAAGAACACATGCATGGACACACACAGACACAACCCCACATGCAGACACACACATGCATAACTAAACACATGCACACACAAAAATAACTACACACATGCATACACTGATATACACAAGAAGGCAAATGTAAACACAAATACAAATATTCATGCACACACTCAAATATTAACACATATGTGCATGTACACATAAACACAAATGCACATGTATACAAATGCATTCACACATGCATGCCTTCATACACACACACATTTGTACAAACATAGCACTAACACACACATGCATGCACATTATTATATGTATATATCCACATACACATATATTCACTCATGCAGGCACACACATAGACAGATACATGCAAATGTATAAACATACAAAGACATGTGCACTCGTATGCATAAACATGCACACACATGCACACACACACACACACACAATTACATAGGATCATGGACATGCACACACACACATGCACACTTGCAAGCATGCACATATGCATGCATGTAATCACACATGAACACATGTAGATGCACATACATTTGCACATACACATGTACACACACACACACCCATACTCATGGATACACATAATCACACTTGCACATGGACATGCACATATGAATGAACACATGCACACATACATTCACACACACACACACACACAAACTTATATGTACACACACATACCCAAATACTATCACATACATGCACTCAAGCATACACATGCTCACATGTATGCACCTAGCACACACATGCAAAAGCATGGATACACACACATGCATGCATGCATAAACACACATTTAAAGAAACATGTTGCCATGTAAAGCCATGTGCATGTGTATACACCCACATGCAGATGCACATACCGAAGCGTGCATGCATGCAAACAAGCACAAACACACACCTGTATACACAAAAACACAAACACACTCATGTACTCAGCCACACACACATGTGCATATGTCCACACACACTTATATGCACATACACATCCATGAATGCATTCACAAGCACACACACATACCAAGATAGACACCCCTATGCACACATGCAAGTACACACGTACATGCATGTGCACACACACTTAAGCCCACACACATTTGCACACACTCACACACAAACACAAGGTTGCACACATGATCAACTTGTACCACACACATGGGCACATACATACATATGCACACACATAAATGCATACACGCACACAAATAAGTTGACACATGTACACACACCTAAACACAGAAATGTATTAACACACATGTGCTCGTTTGCACACACACTCATATGCTCAAGCTCACCTATGCACGCACACCAATAAACACATTGCCACACACATATGCGCACATGGATACACACACACATTTGCACAAAAATAAATAAAGCATAGACAAATGCACATACACAAACATGCATGCAAGAGCACATAAACACACATATTTAGATTAGGCATGCATACATAAATGCACGCATGCACATAGCACACACATGCACCCATACACACATGCAAGCATATACACAAGCACACTTTTGCACTCAAAAAAAAACATGCACACACACTCATGCACTTATGTACACACACACCCAAATATATGTGCACAAACACATGCACACACAGACACAAAGAGATGCATATGCACACACATGCATATGGACAAGTACACATAGACATGCAAGCACACATACACACACATGCATGAAAGCAGAAAAACACACACACACACACGTGCATGCACATGCACTTGTAAACATAGACACATGCACAAATGCCGACATGTGCACAAACATACATAAGCGCACACACATGCATGTAAGAATGTAGATGCACACATGCTCACATACATACATGAACACACATAGGCACAGACACAAAACATGACTCATTCACACATGCACATACACACACAAATATGCACATGCACATGCACACATACACATGTACACACACTTGTACATGCATATGCTTGCATGAAAACACACACATAGACACATGCACCCACACAAGTACACACATGTACACAGAGTCGAACGCACACCCAGATAAACACACATGAACTCACACACACGAATGCACACACACATACATTCCCATGCACACTCATTCACACACACCTAAACACATTACCATGCACACTCATTCATAGACACCCACACACACTCCAATGCACATAAACATGTACAAACAAGCATACACATAGGCACACATAAACACATCCCAACATGCACATATAGACACACAACAACACACATGCACACAAACTAAAATACACATGCATGCATAAACACACACACACATGTGCACATACATACATATAGGCACACACACTCACATGCACATAAAATCACATGCACACACGCACACACCCACATACATACCAAATCTATATGTGTACACAAAAACATGCAAACAAATACACACCTACATGCACATGGACTAGCACATACACACACACATACATGCACACATACACTCACACATGCACATATGCACACAGCCACACACCAACATACACACAAATGCACGCACGCATGCAGACATATATGCTCAATAACACACATGCACTCATATGCACACACTCAAACAAGCAAAAGCATGCATGTGCACATGCACACACACACACACACAAGTATGCAAGCATACACACACATGGGAACTCCCTCACCCTACACACACAGAAACACAGTTGCACAAACATGCACATGAGAACACATAAGCTACACATGTACACACATGCTCAAATTAACATGCTCTCACATATGCAAATGCATGCAAACACATACATATAGAGGTACACAAATGCATGTGCAAAATAACATACAAGCACACACGTAAAAATAAATAAGCATAAGCATGCACATGCAAAGATAGACAAAAACACACATGAACACATGCACACACACATAGGCAATGTCATACACATGCACAAGTAACCTACACACATGTACACACACAAACACACAGAGACACACACACATGCACATGCACAAATGCATAAACACACAACCATATCAACAAATTCATCCACTTACATGGGCACACATGCACATACACATATGCACACATGCACATGTGCACACACACAGACATGCACGTACATGTTCGCATGCCCACAAGCACACACACATGCACCCACACACACAAGCACACATACATACACATTTACACACACATGCACACCAACACACATCTACACACATATACTCAAACATACACACACACACATGAACATGTATGCATAGACACACTTATACACTTATGTGCACCCAGGAACACACATGCACACAATCAGTTGTACTCACAAATACATAGATAGACACATGGACAAGCACATACACACATATACATAGAGGTACAGACACATGTACACCCACATGTGCACTCACAAATGCATACACACACATGCATGTACACACACAAGCATAGGTTCACACACATGCATGCATAATCAAATAAGTGCACTCTTCTACATACACACACGTGCACACTCAGATGTACACAGACACATACACATGCACAAGAATCTGTACACACATACACATATGCACACACAACAGCATGCACACAAGAGGACGCACATGCACACATATGTATGCACAAACAAACAAATGCATGAGCATGCACACACATGCATGCACAGTCATTTACATATCTACGTATGGTCATAAATACAAACACATGCACACACATATACACACATGTTAAAGCACACACACATGCACCTACATACTCACACAAGTAGATGTGCACACACACATGCATGGGTATGCACACAAACACATGCACATACACACACATTAACATTTGCAGAAATGCATACATAAGTACACAAACTCTTACATGTACACGCACACACAAACATACACATACACACATTAGCATGCACACATAAAACAAACAAACAACTGTATATGCATACATATACAAAAGCTCACATATGTGCATAAATGTCTACAAACACATGCTAGCACACACTCACATATAGGTTCAAGCATACACAAAAATGTACACACAAACATGCACATACACACACACCATACACATGTTGACACATGCATAATCACACAAACCTACAGACATGCATGCACACATGCACCAATACACACATAGATGTGCCAGCATGTGTACCACACATGCACATAGATACTCAATCATGAGTGCATACATGAACACACACACTGACACACACACATGCACATATAATCATATGCATGTGCACATGCTCACAATCCCACATAAGCACCCACACACATACACTCACATACACATACATATGCTCACATTTGCACCCCACACACACACATGGACATGTATATATTTATACACATATGCACACACAAACATGAACAAGTACACACAAGCAAACACTTGCTGCACACAAACATGTGTGCACTAAAGAATGCATAAATGTACACACATGTACATAGACACAAAGGCATATGTGGGCACACAAATCTACACATACAAATGCAATCATGCATACACACACCCACACTCATGCACACATAAACATGTGCATATGCACATGCATACACATGCACAAAGACATGTAGGCAAACATGCACAAGAGAATGCACAAATGCATACACTCTTGCAAGAACACACATACACACACATGAACCCAAGCAATACACCAACAAAAAGGCATGCACATGCACAAAAAATGTGCACAAACTCACACTAACATGCACACACACTTGTATAAGCAAGCACAAGCAAACACAAAGGCACACACATGCACATGCACAAACACATACACAAGCACACCCATGCACAAACGTACATACACACAAATGCACAGATGTACAAACATGCACATGCACACAAACAAACACACACTTTTACACAAAAGTAGACAAGTGCATGCACGTATAGATATGCACATGAACATGCACACATAGACACAATGTACATATGCACACACACATAAACACACGTAGATAGATGCACGTAGACAGATGCACACATAAACACACATGCAAACATACACACATAAACAAAATGCACATGTGCACACACAAAAATAAATATTCACACATGTACACTCACACACATGCACATACACACATACACACTCCCACACACCCATGTTCACTTATTCACACACATTGGATCACACAAATGCATAAACTCTCATATGCATGCCTATGCATGTAGACACACAGGCATGCACGCACAAATATACACACACACACATAATCACATATGCACACACACATACACATACACACACAATTGGACATACTTGCACATAAGTAGACGGATGCACGTGCACACACAAACACACAAGAACACACCTAAAGATCCAATCAAACATGTATGCAGATACATATTCAAACATGTACAAACATGCACATGCACATAAACACAAGCACACGAGCATATACATGAACACATACACACATACACACACACACACAAGTGCCTGCACACACACACATGCAAACTCATATTAACGCATGCACATGCAAACTCATGCACATACAAACATTTGCACACACACACACACATGCATATGCACACACACTCACAAACACACACACACACACAAACCCATACACTCAAACATTTGCATACACACAAGCACACACAAACAAAGATGCACAAAAACATGAATATGCACATACACTTGCATTGCAAACACATTTATATGAATGCACACCCACGTGCGTACATAAACGCACACATACATGTGCATATGCACCTACACACACAGAGACACACATACGCACATGCGCATGTATACACATAAACACATACACACATGCCTACAAATATTTACAAACACAAACTCCCAAGCACACAAACAAACATATACATATGAGAAGTACACAAATGTGTGCACCCACAAACTCACTCACATGTGTGTGCATGTACACACACATGCACACACCCATGCATGTATGCACACACATACGTACACACACCCATATGAACACACAAACACATGCACATGTCAAAATACACAAAGTTATGCACATACATACACACACACACATGCAAACACATTTGCATATACACACACACATGAGCACATGCACACACCCGCAACCACATGCCCACATGCACATGCACAATTAAACACACAAAAACAGATGCACATGAACGCAGGAATATAAATTCACACACATGCACATGCACTCACATGCACATATACACATACATGTGCATAGCCATACAAACACATCATCATAAACATGCAACCATAAACACACATGCATTCATGCACACACATATATGAACTCATATGCACAAACATAAAAGTGTGCTTGCTCACACACATTCACAAACACACACACCCACACACATGAGCTCACACAAACAAATGTATGCACACCCACACACATACACTCACATGCATGCACACTCATAGGTACACACATATGCACATGCTCACACACATGCACACACACCCACACACGCATGTGTAGACACATGCACACACACAAGAATATGTACTCACACATATGCACATACATTCACACGAAAATATATGCATATGCAAAATCACACATAGAATGCACACCTACGAAGCACATGCACACACACAAGCATGCATGCATGCACAAAAGCACACACCCATACAAGAACACACATCCTTACACACATAAGTACAAACATGCAAATGCACATACATACACATGCATATGAACACACACCCACAACCACACTTGCACACACACACATGCACAAATAGATATGTACACACATAGATGCATGCACATAAACACACATACACACATGCACAAAGAACGGACAGCTCTACCGATTGAGACAAATGAATGCACACACATTCACATGTGTGTGCATGCATATCAAGAAATTGACCATGCACACAAACACTGCATGCGCACACACATACTCTCACACACAAATGCGCATAAGAACATGCACATGCCCTCACATGCACTTGCACACACACACACACACACAAAAGCACACAGACATGCACTCATAACCACTCACACTTATGCACACATACATGTAGACTCACCATTGAAAACACATATATGCAAACTCATATATGAATACATACTTGCCCAAAAATATGCACACACACACACACACTTAAACATGCATGACAAATGTGGTCACATGAACATGCAAAGGCACACACACATGTCTATGCACGCACATGTATAGACACACACTAGTACTAAGACCCCCCAACACACATGCACACACACACATCCAAACATGTAAGCACACAGCCACACATGCACCTACACAAACACTCACACACATGCTCCCAAACACACACACACAGAGGTACTCGCACACATACACAAAGTAGCATGGACATGGAAATACTCACATGGACACATGGAAATGGACATGCACACACTTACAAATGCATGCATAGCACATAGATATACATAAACACACACACACACACACGTGTGCATGTACACACTCACATGCTTGCATACAGATACTCACATAGGCACATACACACAAACATAGGTACACACATATCGACATGCACATGCAAACACACATACGTGCACACACACACATGCACACATACGCATGAACACATGCACAAACCCACCAAGATGCATGCATACACTTGCAAACACTCACACATGCACACATACACTAAAAACCACAAATACAGCCCACACATAGTTGCATACACATGCATACCTATGCACAAATATGCACACATTGACACACGTATCCTCACTCGTACACACAAACCAGTACTCACGTGGATGTCCATAAACACACACATGCAAACAAAAAGGTACACACACATGAGTAAAAACATGCACACCCATACACACACACATAAATGCATATGCATGGACAGACACACATACACACAAATGCACGTACACACATGCAAAAGCACACTCATGCATGCACACATACACATGCACAAATGCACACACGTGTACATGCACATGCACACACACATGCGCACATGAAAATGCAAATGCACATGTACACATATGCTGATGCAAGTACACACAAAATCACACATACACACTCAATCATAAGCATGTTCATCCATAGACATGCACATATGCACAAATGCATATGCTTGTACACACACACATGCACCATAACACACTAACACACACAGACACACAGAGATAGGTGCACATGCACACACACACACACATGCATGCACAAACATGCATACATATGCTCACACAAATATGCACTCACACAATCACAGCCCTATGCACATAAACACACACATGCACACACACACACAAGCACTCACACACACAAGCACTCACACACACAAAGGCACACATGTTATGCACACACATGCACACATGCCTGTGCCCTTTCACTCGTATGCATATATGTGCACACACAACAAACACACACACACATATGGACACATGCACACATGCACATGAACACTCATACATGCACATGCACACATGCACACACTCACACATAGACACATGCATAAACATAGATGTAGATGCACACATACATAAGTAGACAAGTGAACATAGACAAATATATAGATATGCATGAACACATACACACATGTAGGTACAAATGCACACACACTCGCATATGCACAAAGACATGTACACACACATACACGTACAAAAGCACACATGTGCAAACACATGCACTTCCATATGCACAAGCATAGATACATACATAAGCAGGCATGTAAAGACATACCACATGTTGACATACAAACATGCCCACACACATACAAGCATAAACATGCTCACACACAAAAACGTACATAAATGTGATGACATTCACGCACATGCACTCAAACATAAAATCCCAAAAATATTCACATATGCTCACAAACTCACATAGATGCACACACACACACACACACACACACATACGTGCAAGAAAGAACATGCACACATGGACACACACATGCCTACAAAGTTAGGCAGAGAAACACATGTCCATACACAATTGCACACACACACCAAAGCACACAAACACCCATGTACGCACACACTCACATGCACAAGTGTGTAGAAAAGGAATTGTAAGCATACTCACATACACGCACCTGCACGCACATGCACTCTTACTCACAGACATGCACATGCACTCTCACACACTCATACACACATATAAGCACACCAATATGCATTCACAATCACACATGCATGCATGAACATGCCTACATACATGAACACACACACTGATGCACCCACATACATGCATGCACACTTGTACGAACATGCCTAAACATGCAAATGCTCACTGAAACACACCAATATACCCAAGAACTACACACACGCATGCACATGCATACACACACACAATAGGTTGCACTCAAATGCACACACATACAGACATATGGATGAATGCACATACCAATGCACACAAATGTATACACACATAGACACACATAAATATACACACACACACACATACACACACATGCATATACACATGGATGCACACACAAAGATGCATAGACATATGCACACATGTGCACACATGCAAACACATATACAAACTCATACACAACCATAGATGCACACACACATGCTTACATACACATATGTGCATGCACTCATGCACACCCATGCAAATACATAAACACTTACACCACATGCACACACACACACACACACTCAGAAACTACACATACACATACACAAAAACACATGTACACATAAACACGCATGCAGGAAAACATACACATGCTCAAACACATGTGCACACGCACAAACACATTTTTATGAATGCCATCGACATACACACATGCACATTCCTACAAGCACATGCATAATTAGACACACATTCCCATAAACTCATAAAAGATCAAACACATACATAAACATGTACTCAAATGCACACAAACTCACACACGCACACACAAACACCAATGCACACACACCTACAAACACATTGGCATGCATGCACACATGCACACACAGACATATGCATACACACATATACACATGCATTAGTACACACATATGCTCACACATGTGTATGCATTGATGCACATAGACATAGGCACACAAAAGCACATTGACACACCCAACAACATGCACACACATGCACATATGAATGCACCCACACACACACACATGTCTATGCATGTAAATAGAAACACATGCACAATCACTCACATGGACATGCCAACACACACATGTGACAACTTGTACACATAAGCACGCATGCACACACACAAGTGCACTTGCATAAACTCCATCACATACAAACACACACATGCACACATGTGAACCCACACACAACCACATGTGCACACATGCACACATATACATAAAAAGACATTCATTAGCACACATGCATACTCACACAGCCCCTTAAACACAAGCACACACAACATATGCATGCATATGCACATGCTTACACACAAGCCCAAATACATAAACATTTACTAGCATGTAGACACAAACACACAAACACACAAACACATATAGGTATACACATGCATATGCACAGCAACACACTCACACATACAAGCACACACTTAAGAACACACATATACACATGCACAAGCACTTACACACAAACACACAGACAAGCACACATGAACACAAGCATGCACATATAGGCACATGCACACACATACACCCACCCACATGCACATGCAAGAACAAACATGCATAGCACACACACACACACATGCACATGTGCATACACTAACATACTCACATGTGTACATAAATGCTACCACTGACATGCACATGCTTATTCACACAAAATACATACACACACATGCATATGCATGCACACACACACAAACACACATCTATACACACATACACTCACAAACACACACACATGAGCATATGAACAAAAGTACACACATGTACAACCACACACATAGGTACATGCATAGAGACATGCACACAGACCCACCACCTGCCCACACACACATGTATGTCAAAGCTTAAACATGCTTGCACTTGCAAACATACATAAACACATAAAAAATGTATGCACACACACACTTTCACACATGTACACATCCATGCAAAAACAAGATGACAAATACACATAAACACTTATAGTCACATGTGCATGCACATGTAAATGAATTTGCATACATAAACAAGCATGAACACACACACACACACATACAAGCTCACTCATGCATGCACATGAACAACCAGATGCACACATACATCTCCACACAAATCGTCAAACATAAATGCACACACACATATACAAACATACTCAAGCATGCACACATAAGCACGTAAATAAGTGCAAACACATATACACATGCAATAGCATACAAATAGTCACACATTTGCACATGTGCACACACACACATACATAAATACACACACACAAACAAATGAACATACACACTTACAAATGCATGCACATATATGCCTAAGCCTAGGTAGACATTCATATAAGCAAAAACATACATACACTTAAAATGCACATATATACACACACATAGGCACATATAATGATGCACACACACATACATATGTATGCATGGACGAACATATGAAATCACATTAAGACACTTGCTAATATGAACACACATATACACGTATACACGCAAATGCATAAGCTCACATAGACACACACATGCACAACATGCACACACAACCCACACATGCACACATGAACCCCTGCACGCACAAACACATCCACATATGACACTTGCACATATGCACATGCAAACACATCCACATATGACACATGCACACATGCACATGCAAACATGCACACATAAACAAAAACATATGCACACACAAACAAAAACATATACACGTGCACGCACATACATTCACACACACACACACACTCATGTGCACACAAAGTCACTCAAGCACAAGCACATATGCACACACACACACACATACACACTCATTCATGTGTGCACAAATAAGCACAAACACATGCTCACACATATGCACACGCACATGCACACACACACACCCGCACACACGCACACACACATATGCACACATGTATGCAAACACGCACTCATGCATACATACATTACGTGTGCACTTTAGCATGCATGAATATACACACATGTGCACACACACACAGACATGTAGAACAAACATGCACACAGGTGTGCACACAAACAGTTGCTCACATAAAATACACAAACAAGTATAGATGCTCATAAAATTAAGCACACACACAAAAATGTACATGGAAACATGCATACACAAATACACACATGTGCACATATGCACACACAATTGCATATACATTTGCACAATCACAAGCATGCACATGCACACTCATGCACTTGCACGCACCTACACATACACATGTGCCTGCATGTGCACACATATACACATACTCATAGACCCACACACACACATACAAGCACCCACATACATCAACACACATAAACACATACACACATGCACTTAGAGACACTTATGTTTGTGTGTGCATAGGAACACAAACACGTATGCACATGCACACACATGCACACCCACCCCCACCCCCACACACCTAGACATACATTAGCACACACACACAAACCCACTCACATCTACATATACAGACATACATATATAACACATAAAGACATACAAATAGATTCAAGGCCATGCACATGCACGCAGGTGCATATGTACACGAATAGACACACATGTATACGTGCTCACACACACACAAACCCATGCCCAAGCACAAATGCACATATGCACACAAACACACATACAAGTATAATGCAGACAAAAACTCACACATGCACATTCATGCACACATACATATATACACACACAATCGTGCATGCAAAAGTATGCACAAAAACATACACATGCATGCACACGCACACACGCACAATTGTGCATAGGCACATGTACAGGCACACACACATATGCGCCCACATGCATGGATGCTTGTAGACATATGATGCACATACATTTGCACGTGCTCGTGTGCACATACACACACACATTCATGGATGCACGTAATCACACACACACATGGATATGCAAATACAAATGAACACATGCATGCATACATACACAGACACAAACTCATATACACATACACACAAAAACACACGCACATGCTATCACATGCATGCACACATGCACAAACATGTCCACACATACACACACGTGCTCACATTTATGTACTTAGCACACACATATGCACACACATTCTAAAGCACGGATACATGCACATGCATGAACGCACATGCAAAGGCACACACACCTACATAGACACATGTGCATGTGCACACACATACACACACATGCACACACACACAGAAGCATGCATGCATGAAAACAAGCATAAACACACACATGAACACAAACACATCGATGCACATGTGCATACTCTCACACACACCCCACATACAAATGCAAGCAAGCATGTATGCATGCACACATACACACACACCAACACAAACACCAAAACATAGACACATAAGTACACACGCACATATAGACATGAACATGCATATGCACACACACCTAAGCTCACACACACATTCACATACTCAAATCATACACAAGCTTGCACACATGACTTGCACACAGATACACACATGCACACATGCACATATGCATGCAAATAATCGCACACATATACACACTTGCACACATGCCTACGAACATGCATACGCATGCATGTGCACATATGAACGCATACATGCATGCGCACACACAATAACACGCATTCACATGCATGTGTACACAAGTGCACATAGACATGAACACACAAGCATGCACACAAGAAAATGTGCACACATACACATGTAGGTACATACACTCGTACACACATGCACATTCATAAGAATTGCACACACACACACTCAAGCATATATACAAACACAAAATCACATGCAGAACTATACACTTACACATCCACATGCAGACACACAAAAACATAAACACACACATGAATGTATGCATATAATCCAATATGCATGCACCCACACACACATGCGAGTACAAACATACACATGCACTCACACACACTCATACACACACAGAGATTTCATATGTGCATGTACACACACACACATGCACATGCACCCAAACACATGCATACACACGGGCACACACTAGCATATATACACACATTCATGCAGACTTGCATACGAGCACAATGCATACATGCACATACACACACTCTTGTGCACACAAACTCACACATGCACATGCGCACACATACACGCTTACACACTCATGCATGCATGCAAACATACTAACAAACACAGGCTCATGCACATGCACATACATATGTACACACACACATATGCATGCATGTCTGCAAACACACACTCATGCATGCCTACATCACGTGTGTACTTTAGCACACACGAATGTACACACTTGTGCGCACACACTCACACATGCATACACAATTGCACACACTTGTGCACACAAACACATGCACACACAAACACACACATAAGTAGACATGCTTAAACACAAAAACATACAAGATCATAGACAAACATGCAAGCACACATGTATGCACAAATGCACATACGTGCACACCTGCATACACACATACACAATCACATGCATGCACATGCACACACATAAACATGCATGCACCTACACATACACATGTGCTACATGTGCACATATATGCACATGCACATAGACCCACACACATGCACACATAAGCATGCACATGCAGCCACACACACACTCATGTATTTGTGTGGATAGGCACACACACATCTATGCACATGCACACACACAAACCTAGACATATGCTCTTTCACACACTCAAATGCAAGTAGACACACATAAACCCATACACATCCACACACACACACAAAGCATACACATATATGTACAACCATGTACATACACATTGGTGCATGTTTACACTAACACAGATACAAAGGAATACATTCCCCCACACATAAACACATGCCTAAAAATAGATGCACATATACACACACATGCACACATTCAGGCACAATGCACACACAAACTCACAACACCCACGTGCATGAAGACACACATATATAAACACATGCATGCTTACAAAAATATGCAAAATCACATGCACGAACCTACATAGATGCACACAAGCACACACACATATGCACACACGTATGCAAACACACACTCATTCACTTTTACACCATGATGCTCTAGTACACATGCATGTACACGTATATGCACACATACAACTACACTTAAACATGCACACACATGTGCATGCAAACACATCCACATGCGTCCAGCATTCACACACACATGCATAATCAAAGCATGCGCACACACATTGATGCATGCTCTAACTCACACACATGTGTCCACATGTGCACACACATGAACAGGTAGATAGACCCCTCCCAACACACACACAAGCATCCACGCACACAAAAACGCACATGCATGTGCACCCTTACACACTCATGTATGCATGTGCACATGCACATGCACTCATGCATACACATTTATACACACACACCCACATAAACTCACTTAAAAATACACTCACACACACACGCACACACGCACACACTCACACACTCACACACTCACATGCATGCACACATGCACACAAACCTACATGCATGCACACACAAACACATATACCCTCACAAACACATGCAAATACATGCAAACACACATACACATACACACTCACAAACACTGCACATACATGCAAACACACATACACATGTACATGCATACTGATGCACAGCCACACATACATGCACAAACATGGGTGCATGCATACACCAACACACACACACATAAAAAAAAAGAATACGTGCTCACACACTTGTCAACACATGCCTAAGTGCAGACGCATAGATGCACATACACATGCATATATACACACATCACATATGCGCACACACACACACAACCATATGTATGCACACATGTGCTTATAGTACATAGAAATATGTACTCACATGTGCATATATACACACACAAATGCATGCACATAGAAATATACATGCATGCACACACACTCACACACATGCACATGCATGCATATACCAACACTCCCCAACACACAGACCCATGCATATGAATACATGCACACATGCATTTAGTGCACACACATACACATGTACACACACCCATGCACACACAAGCACCCACACACATGCAATGACACACACATATACCCACATATACACATATGCACATACACATGTGCATGAACACACACATACATGCACACACACAAAAAAAGATAGATGCACACACACACATCCATAAATATGCACATAAGCATGCAAACACATGTACAACCATACACACTCATACGTACCCAATTGCACACATATGCATGTAAACATACATGAACTTGCACATAAAAATAGACATGTACGTAAACACACATAGATTCATAGACACATACAAAAGCGTACACTTTTAAATGCATGCACCCATGAACACACATGCTTATATTTGCACACGTGCACACATACACACACACACACGCGTACACACACACACATGTACAAGCTTACACAAACACATGCACACCCTCACCCGCACACACTCGTAGAAACACCCATATAACACACATATTAAAGTGCACACCATTTGATGCATGCTTTACAAATACAAACAAAAACACACATGCACACATGCATGCACGAACATGAATTCTTGCACACATGCATACAATGAACAAAAGCTTGCACCTACCCACACAAATGCACACATGAACACATGTGCACTCATGTAAACACACACATGCACACTTACAAACATGCACACAAGCTCTCACACCCACACATGCACATATAGATGCATATGAACAAGCACAAGCATACATAACAGACATATCGACATAGGCTCCACACTTAGAGAGCATGCATTGGCATAGGCACATGCACATGCACACAGAAAGGCTTTGTAACATGTACACCCATGCACCCATACACATAGGCAAAGACATGCATATGCACATGCACACACACGTAAAAAAATACACACACACACACAAAAACACACATAGAAACACTAGTAATCATGCACACAAATAGATGCATAGAAGCATAAGCATTCATAAGCATGCACACATGCATTTGCACATACACACACAAATACATGCATGCACACACAAAAACACAGTACAAAATAGACACATGCACTTACACACACATATAGATGCACACGAGCATGCACACATATGCCTACATGCATGAATTCATAGACAGATATATTTGTATGCATACACACACATAGAAATGTGTGCTCTGGCATAGAAACATATGGACAAAAACACAATGATGCACGCACACACAAGCAAACACAAGAAAACACATACACATAAACATATGTATAGACACACAGATTCACACATGTGCACATGCACACACACACACAAACATGAACATGCATACAAACACATGAATACACACATGCACAAGCACACACATGTGTAGACATGCACATTTGCACTTGCATAGTCACTCACACGGAGAAATGCACACATGCATGTAGGGATGTGAACATGCACACTAGCATGCATGCACACACACATGCACAAGCACCTGAATATGCACACTCATGCACATGCACACATTCATGCTCACATGCATGCATACTCACAAATGTATGCACAAGTATGCACTCATGCACATGTGTAAAAGCACTTGCACAGACCCACGCACACATGAATGCTTAATTTCACACTTACATGTGCATACACACGAACATATATAGCATACAGGAGTACAAATAGTCACAAACATTGATGTGCATTCATACACATACACACACACACAAGCATGGGCATATGCACACACATACACTCACACTTTGACACATAAGAACATGCACATGTATGCACACACGAATACACATGCACATGTGAAAACATGCAAGCATATTGGCACACATGCATGCACACATGCTCATAAACATAGGTAAACACCCACACAAATACACACATTCATACATGCCTGCATGCATAGACAAGCATAAGCACACATGCACGTATGCCCACACACACACAATCAACAAACATACCTATGCTTACATGCATGTAAACATACACACACACATGCACACCATCACCCACCCACACACACACACATACATAAAAGCACCCACTCAACACATATGTTAAAGTACACACCATTAGATGCATACTTTACACACATAAACAAACACACACATACATACACACATGCACATACACACACATGCATGAACATGAATGCTGCACACATGCATACCATGAACAAAAGCATGCACCCGCCCACAAAAATACACACATGAACACAGGTGTACTCATGTACACACACATGCACACTTACACACATGCACATAAACTCTCACACCCACACATGCATATATAGATGCACATGCACAAGCACAAGCATACATAGCACATGTATAGGAATAGGCTCATATACTTAGAGCACATGCATAAGCAAAGGCACATGCACATTCATACAAAAAGGCTTTCTAACATGTACACCCATGCACCCACACATAGACACAAACATACATATGCACATGCACACACACACATAAGCAATCAAGCACACAAATAGATGCATAGATACATAAGCATACACAAGCATGAACACATGCACATGCATGTACACACACAAGCATAGACACACACACACATACACACAAGCACACACAAACACATGCACAAAAATAGACACGTGACCCCATACACACATACACATGCTCTCGTGCATGCACACATATGCCTGCATGCATGAATTCATAGACACACACATGTGTATGCATACACACACATAGAAACTTGTGCTCTGACAAAGAAACATATAGACACATACACAAAGATGCATGCACACACATGCACACATGTAAGAACACACATACACATAAACACATGTACAGACACACACATTCACACAGGTGCACATGCACACACACACACACATAGACAAGCATACACATGCATACAAACACATGAATACACACATGCACAAGTACACACATGTGTAGACACTCCACTTGCACTTGCGTAGTCACACATATATAGAAATGCACACACACATATAGGCACATGATCATGCACACTAATGTGTATGCACACACACAAGCACAAGCACATGAACATGCACATGCACACATACTCACAAATGTGTGCACAAGTACACACACACATGCACATGTGTAAAAGCACTTGCTTAAACCCACGCACACATGATTGCATAATTTCAAACATACATGCACACACACACAAACACATATAACACACAAGAATACAAATAGCTACATACATAGATGTGCATTCATACACATGCACACACATGCACACACAAACCCATTTGCACCAATGAACAGAAACACACATTCACCCACATAACCATGTAACTAGACACACAAGTGCACATGTGCACACACAAACACTTACGCACACATGAATGCACACACACAAACACTGTCATACACGACCACCCCAACACACTCATGCATGCATATGAACACACAAATAAACCCCCACACACATGGACAAACACACACAAATACACTTGCTTATAGACACATAATAATACACATACACTCATGCATATGCAAAGCAAGACATGCACACACATGCAAGCACATATGTAAGCACACATATGCACATACACTCACAAATAGACACACAAGAACATGCAAATGCACCTACACACTAATACACATGCACATGTGAAAACATGAAAGCATGTGCACACACATGCGTACACATTCAAACACATGCACACAAACACAGGTAGACACCCACACTAATACACACACTCATGCTTGCATGAATAGACAAACATAAACACACATGCACACATGCACACATATACACACAGACACCCTCATACTCATGCTTGCATGCAAGCACCTGAATTCATGCATATACACACACATAAACACATCAACACACACGTAAGAACACACACAAGTGCACACTCATACACGTATACACACTCATACAGAACCATCCACACAGATGCACACACTTGAACACATGCAAATACACGTGCACACAAAAAAAAACAAGTATACATACACAAGTGCACACATGCACAATCATCCACAAGTGCATACAAACACATGCACACACACACACACACACACACACACTCAAGCAAGAATATACACATACATGCATGCACATACACACATGCATATTCTATCGTGTATAATAGCACCCAGCCGTATGCTTACCCAAATATACAAGCTTGCACAACACACATGTACACAACCATGTGAGTACGTGCACATAAGCACACACAGATGTATGCACACACACATAAATGTGGACATTTGCATGCACATAAACACCTTCACACATGCATATACATGCACACACATGTGTGCACACACAAGAAAACACTTATATACAAGCATGTGCAAGCATTCACACACATGGATGAACACACACATACACACATGTACACAAAGCAAGCATATTCACATGATAGCATGCACACACACATGCACCAACACACACACATACACACACAAGAACACATGGACACACAAGTATGCACACATACATCCACGTACACCTACTGACACATGAGCACCAACATATAAACACATGCACACACATGAACATGCTCCCATACAATCACACATATAAATGTATGCACACATGCAAATGCACACACATAAAATCATGTGTATATTGGGGACAAATGCACACACACACACACATGCACACACATAGGAACACACTCACACACATATTCATATACAAATACTCAAGCAGACATAGGCATGCATGCATGCATACACATACGCACCAGCACTTGTGCACACACACATACATGCACATACACACACACAAACACAAATCCATAACAATTCCCACTTATGAACACACAAATATGTTCAGACAAACACATGCATTCAAGCACACAATAATTCATGTAGACACATGCACACGAACATTAACACAAATGCACACATACAGTTGCACATGTTAGGAAGACATACACCAATAAAGACATGCATTCACATGTGCACATAGGCACACAGACATGCATATGCATGCACACACACAACATATACATGCACATGCTTGCCACACACACACTTGTATGTACACATACAAACACACACACACACACACACACTCATGCACAAATATAAACACACACACACACACATGCACATACATGCATACACATGCACAACATGCACACACGCACATGCATGTACATGCACAACTATACACATGCACACATACGCACTTGCACACTCACACACACATATGCACATGGATGCACACATTAAAGTTCCATCATAGACATACACATGCATGCACTAACATACACAAATGCACAACAAGCAAACCTGCACAAATACACAAGCACACGTATACACACCTAAAACAAATACATATATGTATGCATGCACGCAAAAACACATGCATACTTACATGCACACAAACATAGATTAATGCACACGAACACACATGTGCGATTGTAGAGACACACACATACACAATCACAAAGAAATATGCATATTCACACATACATGTGTGTGAACACGAACCCATGTGCACATATATGCACATATACATGCAAATGCACACCCCAACACACACTCACACAAGCACACACAAACACACACTCAAAAGTATACATAAACATCCACAAAAGCACACACACATACACTCACTCGTCCACATAAGCACATATACACACATGCACACATATAGACATGCACACACAAAAACATGTGCATACTCCAACACAAACACATGCACTTGCACATGCACAAACATTCACACACATGCACTCACATAGATACACATGCAGACATAGAGGTTCACACACATGCACAAACACTCATGAAAACACAAAATCATACACAGATATAGACACGTACACACACAGGGTGCATACTCATACACACATAGACATGCACACATGCACATGCACACACAAGCATGCACATATAAATAAGCATAGAGAAAGGCAAACATAGGCAAATAAACACACATACACAAACATATATCCACATTTGTATGCATGCACAAACACACAAACACTTTGACACATGCATGCACAAAAATACACACACTTGTGCTCATATGCACACATGCATAGGCACACAAACACACACATGCACCCATAGACACATATGGACTCACATGCACACATGTGTATACGTGCATGCACACAGCTACATTCCCCACCTGTGCACACACATGCAAGCACATACACACGCACACACACATGCACCCACATGCACATGTATACATTCATGCAAACACATTCAAACAAAAATGCACATGCACACGCACATATGCACACATGTATAACCACACATTCACACCCCTGCACAAGCATGCAACCAAACACACATGCCCACAAACACATTCACACACACACACACACACACATAAACACACATGCCCATGCAAAAGCACACAGACACATAGACACACAAGTATCAGAGCACACATGAACAAACACACACACACATACAGACAATCATACCCACATACATGGGCATTTGCAAATATAAAAATGCACTTGCTCATACGTACTCACACTCACAAAACATGTATGCACAAAATACACACAATTACACAAATAAGTGTGCACACATACTTAGGCACACCAGCACACATGCATGGACAAAAACATGCACATGCTCATCAAATTTTTCGCAAATGCACACACACAAGCAAGAATAAGCATACATAGTCGTAGACACACACACAAACATTCTGACACACATAAATGAAAATATGCACACAAGTACACATGCACACACACACACATGCACATACTTGCTCACATGCACACAAACACATGCATACACAAACTCAAATCCACATGCACATGCAAACACACCTATACATACTCATGCCTACATGCACATCCACATGCACACAAAAATACAACCACACCCACACACACAAGAACATACAGACACACACATGCACATGCATTCAGACTGGTACACAAATAAGTACATACATAAGTGCACTTGCAAGCATAAAAAGGAATGCACTCATGCACATCCACATGATCACTCACATAGGCATAAATGCACATGCACACACACACACACACGTATGCTCATGAAGGCATGCACATGCATGTACACACCCTCACAAACACAAATAGATGAATTACTATGCACATATTCATAGACACACATGCACACCCACACATACGTGCATGCATACACACACAAATACACTCATGCATATGCACATGACATGCATGCATATACAAATCTATAAACACACATCGACACAAGCATGTGTGTGAGCGTGTGCTTGACTGTGTGCATGTGTGTGTACATGTGTGTATGTGAGCTTCCAAATGTGTGTGCCTATGAGTGTATGTTATGCATGTGAATGTGTTCATTAGTGCATGTGTCTATTTGTTTGAGCATGTATGTGAATGGATACATGCGTGTGTGCATGTGCATATGCATATGTGCACATGTTTGTGTGTTTGGGCTTGTTGGCATGCGTACATGCTTGTGTGTATGTTTACATTTTTATGCATGTGCATGCATGTATCTGTATGTGGCATGTGTTTGAGTGCTGTTAAATACATGCTTGCAAATGTGCATGTGTGTGCATGTGTGCAAGTTTGTGCATATACATACGTGTGTCTATGTCTACGTGTGCATGTGTATGTGCATCATATGTGTGTGCATGTGTATGTGCACGGTATATGTGTGCTGGTTATGTGTGTGCATATGTGTGTCCATGTGTCTGTGCACCTATGTGAATGAGTAAGTTAGTGTGTGTCCTTGTGGGTGTGTGTGCATGCTTATGTTTGGTTTTATGCACATGTGTGCATAGGTGTGCATGCATTTTTTTGTGAACATGTGTAGGCATGTATGATTTTGTGCATGTATATGTGCATATGTGTGTGTATGCATACAAGCATTTGTATCAATGTTTGTGTGAGTGGACATGTGCATGTGCATGTACGTATGTGTCCATGTGAGTGGTTGTGGGTGCATATTTTTGTGCATGTGAATGTGCATGTGTGTGTATGTGTAATTTTGTGTGCATGTGTGTGTTTATGCATGTTTGTGTTCGCACATGTGTGTAGGTATGTGTGTGCTTGTGTTTGTGTGTGTATGTGTGTGTGTGAGTGCATGTGAGCATACCTATGTATACACACACGTGTGTGTGTGTGTGTGTTTGTGTACACTAATGTGCTTGTGCCAGTGCATGTGCATTTGTCTATGTGTGTGTGCATGTGCATGTGTATTTGTGTATATAAGCATATATATATATATATATATATATATATATATATATATATATATATATATATATATATATATATGTGTGTGTGTGTGTGTGAGTATGCTTGTGTATATATGAGCATGCATGTGAATGTTTATGCAAGTGTAGTTGTTCTTTTGTGCGTGCATGTGTGTGTGTTTGGGCACACATGTGTGTGCGTGTGTGTGCATGCATGTGTTAGTATGAGTGTACATGTGTTTGTGTGTGTGCATGTGTGTATATGTATATATGTGTGCATGCATGCTTATGGTTACCTTTTTATGCATGTGTCTGCATGTGGACATGCACTTGTGCATGCATATTTGTGTGTGTGTACATGTGCATGTGAGTTTGCATGTGTAAGTGTATGTGCATATGTTTATGTGTATGTGTGCATAAGTGTATATAGGTGCATATGTGTATGTGTATGTGTTTGTGCATGTGTGTATGTCTACGTGCACATGTCTGTGTGTGTGCATATTTGTGTGGAAGTGTGCATGCTTGTATATGTGCATAATTGTACACATGTGTGCATTTGAGCATGTAAGAGTGCATGTGTGTGTACAAGTGCATGTGTAAGCATTTGTATGTGTCTTTGTGTGTGTATGTGGATGCATGTGTGTGTTCCTACATGTATCTATTTATGGGTGTGCTTGTTGTGCATATGCATGTGTGTGCATGTGTGTGCTTGTGTGTGTAGATGTGCTTGCATCTGTGTACATAAGTGTCTGTGCATCCATGGGGGTGCATGTGTGTGTATGCCTACGTGTTTATGTATACATGTGTGTGTGTGTTTGTATGTGTGTGTGCATGCGCATGTTTGTGCAAGAGTGGAATTTGCGTGTCAGGGTGTGTGTGTGTGCATGTGTATTTGTGTGTTTATTCATGTTGTAGTGAATGCATGTGTGCATGTGTTCATGCGGGGGTGTATGTCTATATGGGTATGAGTGTGCATGCATGTGTGTGAATATGTGCTTATGTGCATGTGCGTGCTTGCGTGTGTGCTGGTGTGCATGCATTCTTGTGTATGTGTGCATGTTTTTATGCATGTTTGTGTGCATGTGTATGTGTGAGAGCACATGTGTTTACAAATGTGATTTGAGTGTGCGTACGTATGCATGTGAGTGCATGTGTGTGTGCATGTGTGTGTATATGGGTGTGAGAGTGTTTGCATGTTCATGTGTTCATGTGTTCATGTGTACTTGTACATGTGTTTTCTTGTGTGCTTGTGCATATGCATGTGTCTTCTTATTTGTGTGTGTATTTATACATTTGTGGGCATGTGAGTGTGAGTGCATGTGTGTTTGCTATGCATGTGTGTATACATTTGTGTATGTGTGTCGACATGCATGTGCATGTGTGCGTGCATATGTAAGTGCGTGTCTGTGTGTGATGGTGTGCATTTGTGATGTTGTGTGTATATGTGTTTGTATCCATTTGCACCTATGTACATCCATACATGTGTGTGTACATGTGCATGCATGCATATATGTGAGTGTGTGTGGGTGCATGACTATGCATGTTCATGTGTGTGGGTGTGCATAACTGTTTGTGCATGTATGCACATGTGAGTAAGTGTGGACATGAGCACATGTGTGTGTACATTGATGTGTGTGCATATTACTGTGCAAGATTGTACATGTGTTTCTGCATGTGCATGCATCTGTGTGTTCGTGTGCGTATGAGTTTGCATTCATTTCTACACATGAGTGTTTGTCTGTATGTGTTTGCATGTCTGTGTGTATGAGTGTCCATGTGCATGTGTGCATATGCATGTACTAGTGCAACTGTTTGTGTCTATGTGGATGTGTTGTCATGTGTTTACTTATGTGTCTGCATGTTTGTGCATGTGTATGTGTGGGAGTGACTAAGTGTGTGTAAGCACATATTTTTGTGCATGTGCATGTGTATGTTTGCTAGTGTATGCTTGTGTGTGTTCTATTATATTTGTATGTGCATGCATCTAAGCATATCTGTGTGTACATGCTTGTGCATGTGTCTACATGCACATGTGCTTCTGTGTGTGCATGTGTGTGCTCATGTGTGTGTATGTGTGTATAGATGTGTGCATGTGTGAATTTGTGTTCATGTTATTGTGTGTATTTGTGTGTTTTGTTATATAAGCATATAAGTGTGTTGCAATTATGTGAGTGTATACACACATGTGTGTGTGTGCCTCTAAGTTTGTGGGTGTGTGTGCATGCATGTGCCAATTTGATGTGTGCATATGTGCGTGCATCTATTTGTTCATGTGCACATGTGTGATTGGGTGCATGTGTTTGCATGTGTGTATGTATGCATCACATGTTTGTGTTTTGTGTGTGCATTTGTGTGTGTGTGTGTGTATGTGTTGTGTAAGTGTATGTACATGAGTGTTCAAGGGCGTGTATATATGCCTATGTGTGCATGCATATGTTTGTGTTTGTTGTTGTCCATGCATGTGTGTGCATGCATAGTTTTGTGTGCATATATGTGCAAGTGTGTATATCTACATGCATGATTGCACAAGTTTGTGTGCACATGCATGCATGTGTGCATGTGTGTGTGTGTGCCTATGTGTGCATGTCTATGTGTATGCACATGCATGCATATATACACTTGTGTGTGTGATTGTGCATGTGTGTGCATGCATATGTGTGTACGCCTATGAGCATTTGTCTATATGGGTGGCACGTGTGTATGTATTTTCATTCATGCACATCTGTGTATGTGTATGTATATTTGTATAGTTGTGTTTATGCATATGTATATGTTTACGTGCACATGCCCATGTGCTGCATATTTGTGTAAGAGTGTGCATGCTTGTACATGTGCATAAGTGTACATATGTGTGTATTTGTGTGTGTACAAGTGCATGTGTAAGGGTGTTTATGCACTCCCACACACCCATATGCACAAACATGCACATATGGATGCACACACACTCATACACACAAGTAAAAACCTCGTGCATTCATGTGCATGAACTCATACACATATGCACAAATGCATGCATAAACACAAGCATAACTTACACACACGCATGCACGAACACTTGCTTGCCCACGCGTATGTACAAATGCACACACACGTAAGCACACCCTTACACACAAACAGTATGCATACCTATGCATGCACACACATGCACACTCACATGTGCATATACATGCGCACATGAAGGCAAACACACACATGTTCATGCACACAGACACATGAAAACATGCTCGTGCACATGCACATATAAAATCACACATGAACTCACACACACACATAATATCATGCACACATGCACACACACATATGCAAACATACAGACATGCTCATGCACACATGCACATACACACATGCATGCACACATCTACACAACAACATAAATACACACCAATAGACACACATTAACATAAGTATGCATGCACCTATGGACACACATGAATAAGTATAGAAACACATTCACATACACATGTAAGAAAACACTTGAACAAGCACGTATGCACACACAAACACACTCATGTAAACAACATATTCACACATGCTTATGCAAATGCATGAACAAAAATATGAACATGCACACACACACACCCTTGTACACACAAACATGCATGCATAAATGCACACAAATACATGTTTACACATAGACACATAGATACACACAAATTGACATGGACATACACAACCACATGCACACACAAACATATTTATACATACACACAAAAACACACATACATGCTTACACACTTGCACTGACACATACACACACACATGTGCATCGACACACACTCATTTCTCTGCATGCATGAACACAAACTCACACATCATAACACACACATGCATGAATCCACAAACACAAACATGTGCATTCATGTGCATACACACAAACAAACACACATCCACACATGTGTGCACTTGTACACACATGAATTTTTTTTTGTATACACATACAGGAACCCACACATTGTAGAACAAATACACACATGCATGCATGCATGCACCCTAACACACACATGTGAATGTATTCACACACACAAAAAATGCACATACACCCCCCTCATCTCCACACATGCTCGTATGCACACTCACACACTTAAATGTCTGCATGCATACAACCATACACACACTTGCACACATATACAAAACCACACACCTACACAAACATGCACATACAAACATGAACATGCACACATGTACACTCAAACACAGAACACATGAGGACTTGCACAAGCACACATATGAACACATAAGCACACACACAAACACATGCAAACACATAAGCATGCCTACACATAATCATGCACACACATGTAGGCACATGCACACATGTAGGAACATGTACACAGACACATGGATGCATAATACACACAACTACATAAAAATAGATGCATAAGTACACACATGAACACAAGTACATGCCTGCATGTGTGTGCAAGTACACACACCCTCACTCACTCATGTTTGCACAAATACACACACATGCATACAAGTAAGCACATACACAGCCACACACATACATACAAATATGCACACATGCACACACAAACATACACATGCACATTCCCAAATACACACACACACACACATCCAAATAAACGAACACACACACCCTTATGCACAAACACACATGGACATGCATAGGTACACACATGCACACCCACAGGTACTCATGCTCAAGCACACATATACACACACATGCACATAAACACACACACATACAAAACCACACATACAAAATCACACCCACACAAACAAATACATGCACACACACACACACATACAACTACATGTACATATGCACACACAGACAGACACCCGCACAGAAGAGCACACTTGCACATACACATATACACACATGCACACACACACACATACACACTCTCACACAAAGATGCACATGCATAAACATGCACACACATGCACACCCATGTTTATTATGCTTGCCAATGCCAACACACACTATCACAAACAAGCATGCACACATAGTTCACACACACACACATGTGAATCCATATAGACAGATGCACATGCTCAAGCAAACACACACACATACTCACATGCACATGCAAAGGCACACATACAAGCACACACAAGCACTCTTGTATGTGTATGGACATGCACACACTCATGCACACAGACATGCACACACACACACACACACTCATAAAAACAAAAAATCATACACACACACACACACACAAAGCTACAATCACACAATCACATGCATGCACTCAAGAACATGTATGCACACACACTCACTCAATACACATGCACTTACATGCTTGCACACATGCATAAAAGCGTTAATGAACATATAGACACACACACACACATACACACAAAACACACACAATGTGCAAATGCACACATGCACATAAACACACACATGAACACACATGTGTATACACACACATAAACAAACATGTACACACATGCATAAACATATAGACAAACAAATAGGTACAAGCACACACACATACACACAGACATGTATAAAAAAATAGGCTTGCACAAGCACATAGTCACACATATACAACTTGTAAACACTAGCACACATAGGTACACACATGAACAAATACACGTACATACACGAACATACGTGCAATGACACATGCACATGGCCATGCACACAGACTCCTATAAAACAAACAAACACACACACACAAACACTGATGCATAGCTACACACAAAGACACCCACACATACACATGCATCATACATAGGCAACATGCACATAGTGATGCACATGCACACACATATGCACAAATGCACACATACAACCATGAACAAACACATATGAAAAGAAACACAATTATGTACACAAACACACACCTATGAATGCACACATGCACACTTACACCCACATGCACATGCACACAAAAGCATGCACTCATACAACAACACACACCAGGATACCTACATGCACATATGCACACAACAACACGTGCACACATGCTCTCTCATGTAGACAAACACAAGCTCATGCATATGTGCACATAAACACATAAACACATAAACACATAAACACATAGAAGAACATACACACATATTTCTACAAACACAAACACATGCAGACAACATACATAAGCACACAAACATGAACACATATCTAGACAAGTATGCACACACACACACAACTACAAACTCAAACATGTACACTAGCACACACGCACAAACATGGATACCCACAAATGCACACATCATCATTTGCACACACATTTACGTTAACACATGTACACACATACATAAGTACACACGCATCCACTGCCATACACATGTACACATGCACATGAGCACACCAACACACTCATGAACACACAAAAATATGCCCATGTGCCGTCTATGCACACCACACATACATTCATGCTCATGCATACACACAGACACAAAGACCTACACACAGACACACACAAAAATGTACTCACACGCACACACACCTCTTCACACTCACATAGGCACACGTGCATGTACATGCACCTATATGAAATCACACACACATGCACAAACACACATGTATATAAAGCTACACACATACATACAAGCATACACAAAACAATCCAAAAACATATGCACACACACACGCACCCATTTAGGCAGACACACGTGCATGAAGAAATGCACTAATACATGTACAAATGCACACCCACAACAAGAAACGCACATATTCATGTGCACCAAAACACAAAAAAACATGTGCTTACAAGCACATAGATGCAGACAAGCACACACTTGCACACACCTACACATATTAACTCTCACATGTGCATGCATTCACATAGATACTTACACATTCACGGATAAGCACATAAGCATGCACATACATATACTCACATATAGACAACATGACATAGATGCAGTCACACAAGCACATGCATAAATGCATAGACAAGTAAGCACGCACAAATGCACACAAGCATATGCATAACCATTCACATAGATCTTCACCCTCACATACCCACACACCCACACACATAGACACACCTATACATAAACACACACACACACACATCCTTGTATGCATGCATGTGGATGCACACACACACAGAAACACACGTGCATGTCCCCATGCCCAAATGCTTTGACACACATGAACGTGCATACACACACATATGTACACATAAATAGATATGCACAGGAACACAAAAACACATGCACACATAAACACACACATACATGAATGAATACATGCAAACTCACATGCATACACACACACACACATCTGCACACACATTCATCCACACTAAAACACATGCATACAAATACACACTCACATGCATAGACACATGCCCATGCACACACACACATGCACACACACTAGTGTACTCATGCATACACATGCACACTCACATACATACATAAACACATGCATGCACCCACAAACACACACATACAAATGCATAACACACATGCCTTTGAACATGCATGCACAAGCACATGCATAGACTCACATGCAAACATGAAGGCACATACACATGCACCCACACAAACACACACACACATTAATTCACATACCCACACATGTGCACATATACATGCATGTATGCGCATAGACTGACATGCACCCATGTACACAGGTGTACTCAAGCACCAACATGCATGGAACACTCTAAAAAGGATATGTACAAACATACATGCACAACCACACACATAAACATGTTCATATGAAAATATGCAAGCATGCATATATGCACACACACACATATGCATGAACATACACAGAAACACAGACATCTACATAAACATACACACACTCATGCATGAACGCGCATACACACATGCTTACATGCATGCACAAATGAGCAAACACACACATGCTCACGCATGCACACATCACACATGCACCAATGCACACACATGCACAAATGTGAAAACATAAAGATGCATGTGCACGTGAGAATGCACACACACGTGCGAATGCACACACACACGAATGCAAAAAAGTGTGAACATGCATATGCAAAAACTCACACATCCACACACACACACATGCACACATGAACATATATACATGCAAACACCCACATGCACAAGCACTCACACATACAAATGCCATAAGCATGCACATTCATGCACACGATTACCCCCCACACATGCATAAATAAAAACACACACACACTCATGCACACTTATACACAAAACTTAATGCACACACACACATATTCACACATGTACACATTAACACACACACACAAGCACTTGTATATTGACACTTGCACAAGAATACACCTAGACCCATATATGAACACAAGAACACATGCACACATATGCACGTGCACACACACACACACATTCGCATGCATAGAAACTCACATACATATGCAATCACACACATACACATACATGTAGAAAAACAAACACACTGACACTCACACACTCGATTGCACTCACACACACACGCACACATGTATGGACAAGCATAGATGCACATGCTTGTACTAGCACAACTACATTGACATACACATGCACAAACACACATGCACACATATACACTTGCACACACTAACACACAATCCTACAAATACATAAACACAAGAACACACATCAACGCCATTATGCACAGACACACACATTTAGAATCAAGTACATGCATAAGCATATATGTGCACTCACTCAAACAAGCACACCCACACATAGGAATATAAAATCACACACACATACACACACGAACGTATAGGCACACACACATGCATGCATGTATGCACACACACACACTCAACCACACACATACATATTCACATGCATATATATGCATGCATAAACACACACGCATGCATGCAAACATGAACACGCACACATAATCACACACGTGCTTGTTCACATGAACACATGCACAAACACATGCATACATAAATAGAAACACACAAGCACACACTAACATGCACACACAAGTACACATGTACACACACACTTGCACTCACATGAACACAAACTCATGAACACATGCAGACACATACACACTTACACAAAACACATGCTCATACACACACACACACAGACACGAAAGAACACAAGTAGACCCATATCCATACCACACACACTAACATATACACACAAGCACATAAGCACACACCATGCAAAAAAACAAATGCATAAAACACGAGCACACAAACACACATACACATGCATAAGCCTGCAAACAAGCACATAAGAACACAAATGCACTAGCACCCACATAGGTACACACACCCATACAAATATGTGCACACATGCACATGCATAAGAACACAAGCAGATAAGCATGCACATGCACGCATATATAAATAAAAAAAATCATAAATGCATAGACACATGCACATGCAAATACACACACTTGCATGCACACACATGCATAAAAATGCATGCACACACATGCACACAAACAAGGAAACACACACCTATGCACACAAATGCAAACACTCACATGCATGCACACACACATGAACACATACATTCACATACACAAACACACATATACATGCACAAAGCACATGCTCACACATGCATGAATTTATGCACTCACACATGCACACATACAAACACATGCTTACACAAATAGACATGGCTAAACACTTGCACACACATACAAACATACTTATGCACACACACATACACATACACATACATCCAGATACATTGATGGATACATGCATACACAAACAAATGCATGCATGCACTGACATAGGCACACGCAAACATACACACATGCACACTTCCATGCACACATACACAAACTCACATGCTAATACACCCACACACACTCATGCCTACACACACAAATTGACATACATACATACACACCCATGCATGCATGCATGCACTAGCACCCATAAGCACTCACACATGGACACATAAATGCATACACATTAACACTTGCATGCACACACACACACACGTGCTTGAATCCATGCGCTGATAGGAACATGCACATGACCATGCATACATGCACATGCACACAAGACATGCTTGCACACACTCACAAATACAAACACACACACAATGAATGCATATGAACACACATATACACAAACCCATACATGCACACACACACACATCCACATTCATAAACCCTCATAGACTTGACATACTCACAGACATGTAGACACACATACATAGAGATACGAACACATAAACATGCACATGTGCATAAACAAACACACATACACACACACACACTCATGCACATGCACACACATGTACACACACATACATGCACATGCACATACATGTATGCAAAAACACATGCATGTACACAAGCTCACACATGCACACACATGCTCAAAATCATGCATTGAACCCCTATGCACACATACACACATGCATGTAGACATGCACACACAAAAACATACTTAGACTCATACATGCATAGACTCACAAGCACTTACATGATCATGCACACACACACATGCATATAGATGCACACATACATGTAGAGACACACACACACATAAACACACATATGTGTCTGCATACACATGCATGAACACATGTGCATACAAACACATACATATGCATACACACTTAAACAAGCACACATACACAGTCCTATATATGCACACATGCATTCACATACACACATTTGCAAGTATACATACACACAAAAGCACAGATAATCACAAGAACACACACACAATATACACACAAGCACACACAGGAACACTCACACCAGTACCGATGCACACACTCAAACACGCATGTGCAAACGTGTACTTATGCACAAAATTATATAAAAATGCATGCACTTCTGTACACTTAGACATACATACACACACACACCCAACACAAACAACAACACACATACTAATATATATGTGTGCCTGTTCACACACAAAAATCTCATAAACATATCCACACACACATGTACTCATGCATGTGAATAGTTAGACATACAAATAAACAAATACACATGCACGCACACAAGCACAGACACACATGCACATGCATATGTACTCGTGTTGACACAAACAACCACACATCCATGCATACAAACACAACCAAGTATATAAGCAAGCACACATGCTCACACACTCCCACACCCACTCACACGTAAACACACACATCTATGCATGCTCATACACAAATACATACACACACACTCACACTTAAATGCACACACACATACACACATATACACACAAGCACATGTAAACACACACCCAAACACACACACATACATGAATGCATGTCGACAAGCACACATGTATGCATTGATACATAAAAACAAGCACACACACACACACATGCACACACACCCACATACATGATGCACATGCACATACACAAACACACATGCACATGCATACACGTACAAGCACACACACCAACAAAAACATGCACACAAACACTCACAAGTACACATAGGCACACACATACACATGCACACTTAAATGTAGGCATGTACACACACACTCATACACGTGCTCATACATACACATGCATAGATGCACATATAGAGATGCACACACGACCATACACAAGCTTACACACTCACATGCACACACACACACATGTATCCACACATAATGACACAAGTACACATGCACATATGTGCACACATTCACCTACAGATACATAGATGCATGCAAACACACGTAGCCACCTATACACACACACATGCACCCTTCTACACACTCATATACATGCACACACCAACATGCACATACACATACATACTTACACTCACACATACAAGCAGACACAAACACATATATGCATACACACTCATGCACACATGGAAGAACTTAAAAACAAACACACACGTGCACCCTACAAATAGTTGCACACAAACACAGACGCACGAACACGCTCATACACAAAAACATGTACACACATGCAAACACGCATGCACATAAACACGCATACCTATGTGCACATATGCACAAAAGAATGCATGTACAAACATGCAAACATATGCACCCACAAAAGCATATGCATAAACACACATGCACACACATGCAATTCACTTGCACAAACAAGCACACACTTGTGTAGACATACAGAAGTATACACACACATGCAAACATAAAGGAACACACACATGTGTACACACACTCACAAGCATGCAAACACACGAGTGCAAGAACACTCATTCACATAAACACAAATTTGCATACACATGTACAAATGAACACACACACAAGCACAAACATGTACGCATGCTCAAGGATGTACATACAAATGCACACACACACATACACTTATACATACACAGAAGCACACACACACACACGCACTCATATGCACACAAACACATATACACACATAAACATATACAGTCAAAGAAAGGCATACATATAAAAAAATACACTTGTACACACACATGCACAGACATGAACATCCACACACATACATACTCATGCAAACAAAAAAGCACATACACACTCACGTATGCACCAAAATACTCAGTCACACACACACTTCTGATCATGGGCACAGACACGAACACAAACACAAACAAGCACACCCCCAGACTTCTGATCATGGGCAAACACATGAAGGAAAACACACACACACACATGCACTCATGTACCCATACACACACACACACATTCACACAAAAACCCACACATGAACATAATCACACACACTTATGTATGTATGAACACACACAAACACTTGCACAGATATACACACACACACACACAAAAACAAACACACACACACATGCAAACACATGCACATATGAACATGGAAAAATGCACAACCACACACACACACAAACACAAATGTGTGAATACATGCAAGCATGCATGCACCAACCCACACACACAAGCATAAACACTCACATAGGCATAAACACACGCATACACACACACACACACATAAATGTCAATGTACAAACTCACAAATGCATGCATGCACATGCTTACACTCGCACACTCATATGTGCACAAATGCACATACACATACGTGCACACATGCACACACATATATAGTAGCAAAAATAAGCACACAAACATGTATAATTTCCTAAAAATATGCATATATATGCACACATAACACACACACACACACTCACACACACACATACGTGCAACCATACATAGAAACACATGGAGTAATATACACATGCATATATACATACACACACATAGAGAAATGCACGCACGCGTACACACACACATGCACAAAGACACACATACACCTAGGCACTCGTATGTAAAAGCATACATGCATACACACCTGCATCAACACAACTGCACACACAAACATGCAAATCACACACATGCATACCAACATAAGCACGCACGTACTCTAACACTCACACATAAATTCTCACATCTACACATGAATGTACACATATACACACACACACCCATCCACCCATGCACAGTCATTAACGCAAGCACAAGCACACATTGGTGCACACACAAGTACTCACTAAAATGCACATACAGTCACACAAAGATGTATAAGCAAACATAAAGAAACATACACATTTGTACACACATGCATACATACACGTGCACACACACAGACATGCAAATGCATGCACACATAATTAGACACTTAAACACACAAGCACACTCCCACATATTCACACACACAAATACACACATATACACATGAACAAGTATGTACACATTGACGCATGCACATGCCCCCAGACACATAGACACAAGAACATACACATACGCACAAGAGCACACACACAAATAAATATGCTCACACATAGGAGTGGACACATGTATCAGCACCTATACACACACAAATGCATAAGCACTTGTACACAAACATGCACAAACATACATGTGCACACACATGCACACACACATAGACTTACACATGCACGCACACATGCGCACATGCACATGCACACACACATGCACATGCACACACACATGCACACTCACACACATGCCCACACACACAAGCACACACATGCACAATGCACACACACACACTCTCAGATGCACACACACATGCACATACATACACATGCACACACACACAGACACACACTTGCACACACAACCACACACACACACACTCGCACACATATACACATAGCGTGCACTCACACACATGCATACACACACATGCACTCATGCAGAAAAACACACACACATATGCTTACTCCTAAACAAAGACACATGCAAAGGAACACACACACATGTACACAAACACACGCACACAAGCACACACACACTTACGCATGCATGCATGCAAGCACATGCATACCCTCATATATACATGCAAGCATGCACACATACACACAAACACAAACACCCACACACACCCTCATACTCAAACACACATTCACATGCATAAGTACATAAATGCACATAAACACACACACAAATAAAACAACAAATGCATAATCACATCAACACACACAAGAACACATGCACATGCACACACATCCACACACAAACATGCATGCACACATAAAGGGCCATATGCATAGATAGACACTTACATATATGAAGAGATAGCTAGACACACACATGCATGTACACATGCACAAGCATGCACACAAAAGATGCACATGTACACAAACATGCACACACACTCAGACAAATAAGCAAAAAAATGCATGCATGTACATGCACAAACTCATGCACACATGCACAAATGCATGCATGAACACAAGGATAACCCACACACAAACACACATACACATACACACACAGGCAGTAACACATGCATGCACACGCACATGAACAAATGCACAAACGTGCATGTACACATTGTTTAACACACGGCATGCACGGTCACACGCACACCTATACACACCCACACATGTAGAAACATGCACACATGAAGTCACACACACACACACACAAAACACATGTACACACACAAAGGCACATACATGCATGCACCAATGCATGTATGCATACATATAGACATGCTCACACACACTTGTAAATACACACATAAGCACGCATGCACACATGCATATACCAACTTAAATACACACATGTGTAGACACACTTTCGCACACATGAACAAGCATTGAAACACATGCACATACACATGCAAGCGAACACTTTCAAATGCAAATCTACACATATGCACACACTCACACATACATTCATACACAGTCATACACATACATGCACAAAAATATGAACATGCATAAATACACACACACACACAAACATACACACACTTACACACAAAAATGCACACACAAGCACACATACTTGCATGACACACACACACACGCATGCATGGACACACATACACATAGGAAGACACACATGCATGCACCCTTACACACACAAATTTATTTGTATACACTCACAGGAATCCACACACTATAACACACATGCACACATGCATGCATGTATGGACCCACACACACACACATGTATGTGCATGCACAAACACAAGCACAAGCACATATGCACATACACCCACATATACACCCCCTTATCCCCATACACGCACACATAAAAACTCATGCTCATACGCACACAAACACATAAACATATGCACGCACAGAACCACACACACACCCGCACACATATATATAACCACAAGAACGCACATGCACACATGCAAAAGGACGTACATGCACACACGTGAGGACTTGTACAAGCACACCTATGTACACACAAGCACACACCCATGCTTGCACACAAACACGAATGCAACACATGTAGGCACATGCACAGATGTAGGTAAGCACATGCACAGATGTAGGAGCACGTACACAAACACACAAGGATGCACAATACACACAACTACATAAAAATGGATGCATAAACGCACACACATGAACACAAGCACATACATACATGTGCACACAAGCACACACACACACACACACACACTCATGCAAGGATGCACAAATACACACATGCATGCAAGTAAGCACATACACATCGACAGACATACATGCACACACGCACATGCACACACATCCATAAAAATGCACACACACACCCTCATGCAAGAACACACATGCACATGTATAGGTACACACTTGCACAACCATAGGCACTCATGCCCATGTACTCACATATGCACACATTCAAATAAACACACAAACAAACAAAACCACACATGCACAATCACACCCACACAAACAAATACTCAAACACATGCACACACGAGCATGTAGACACATACACAGATATAGCTACATGCACATATGCACACGCATATAGACACACACAAAAAGAATGCATGCACATACACATATACACACATTCACATACACATTGATACACACACACATGCACACTCTCACACACATATACACACACAAGTTTTTATTCTTGCCAATGCCCACACGCACAATCACAAACATGCATGTGAACACAGATGTACACACACATGTGAATCCATACAAACACATGCACAAGCACACACATAAAGAAACACACAAATGCACATGTGTGCAAGTACCCATGCACATATGCAAATGCACATGCACAAGCTCAAGCAATCACACACACATGTGCTCACATGCACATGCAAAGGCACACACACATGCACCCCACATGCACATGTGCACACACAGTCATGCACACATAGATGCATGCACGCACACACACAAACACATACACATGTGCACCCACATAAAAACACGAAAACATGTACACACACACAAATATATATAGTCATACAATCATATGCATGCAACCAAAAAATGCACACACACACACACACACCCAATACACATACACAAATTCTAGCATGAATGCACAAAAGCACAAATGAACACATAGACAAACACATACACACACACTTGCTCAACAACAAAGATGCATGCACACACACATTTGTATAAATGCACACATGCACATGTACACACACACACACATAAACAAATATATACACACATGCATAGACACATGGACAAAAAATAGGTATAGATGCACACAAATATGCACACAAAAGTAGGCAAGCACACACACAATCACACATAAACATTCATGTAAACATTGACACACAAGGTACACACATGCACATATACACGTATGCACATGGACATATGTGTGAACACACATGCACATGGCCATGCACACACACCTCCATAAAACACACAAATGCACACAAACACACATGTACACAAACACTCACACATAGCTACATACAAAGACACCCACACACACACACACATGCATTGCATGTAGGCAACACCACATAACAATGCACATGCACACACACATGTAAAAATGCATACATACACGCATTAACAAACACACATGCAAATAGACACAATTACGTACACACAACCCATGCATGCACATATGCAATAACACCCACCTGTACACGTGACAAACTCATGCACACAAACATACACAAGCATGCTCACATGCACATATGCACAGAACATATGCACTCACATGCACACAAGCTCATGCATACATGTACCCAAACACGTAGAAGAACATACACACATATTTTTATAGACACATGCATACACAAACACATGCACATGCACACATACCTAAACAAGTATGTTTACACATACACATCTACAAACACAGAAGCTTGTACACTAGCACACATGCACATACATGTACACCCACGAATGCACACATACACAAATGTGCATGTGTACACACATGCATGTAAACATACGTACACATATGCACATGCCAACACACATCGACTACCAAACACATGCACAAATGCACATAAGCACACTCACACACTCATGAACACACACAAAAATATTCCCACGTGCCATCAACACGCACCAACTCATGCATTCATGCACAAACATAGGCATGCACATGTAGACACACACACAGACACACAAAAATATACTCAAACACACACACACACACGAACATGTACACACACATATATGCATATGCACATATGTGCAATCCCATCCACATGCACAAACACACATATACATAAATGTGTATACATGCACATGCATGCAAGCACACACAACTACACACATGCACACACACAACACAGACACATGTGCACACACACACACACATGCATGCATGCACACATTTGTGCAAACACACATGTATGAAGAAATGCAATAATACACACATGCATGCCCACCTAAACAAAGACATGCACACATGGATGTGCACCAAAACACATACACACATTTGCCTACATGCACACACACACACAAAAACACATACTTGCACACATCCACACATATGAACACACACATATGCATGCATGCAAATACATACATAGACATGCATGCATAAGCACATAAACATGCACATGCACACACACACACAAACACATCTGCACACCACGACACACACGCTCACACACAAGCACATGCAAAAATGTGTTCACTCATAAGCACATAAACATGCACACACATAAACACTTATGGACACATGCACACACAAGTAAGCACACACACATGCGTACAAGCATGCATACACATAAGCATGCACATACACAAGTACACATATATACAAAAAACACACACACACGTGCACACTCATGCATACACATACAAGCATGCATACACAACACCCCACTTATAGACACACATACACTTGCACTAGCGAATGCACAAACAAACAGACATAGGCACAAGCATCTAAATAGGCACTTGCAAGCACACATGCCCTCACAAGTATACACACATGCACACACATTATCTCTCAAGCACTCATGCACACATACGTATTCACACACACACAATCATGCACACACGCACATGCACACACACACACACATGGACATGTATATACAAGTACACATGCACATAAAGATACATAATCACAAACACACACAAATACACACATACATACACACATAAATGCACACACATGCACTCACACACTCACACACACATTGACAAAAGCACGTGCACACATGCTTGTCTAAATACACAAACATACAATAATGCTTGCACACCAACATCCACACACTCGTATATACATGTACACATGCACACAAGCATGCATAAACATCCACATACCTACATAGATAGATGCGTGAACATGCAAACATATACACATGCAAGATTTCTCACACATATTCACACGCACAAGCTCACAAACATACACAAATGTATCACACAAACATATGCATGCACACTACGAACAAGTACAAACATGCACAAATAGGAACACACAAGCACACATATGCATACATATGCACAATCATAGATATGCCCACACACATGAGCACACATGCATGTACACAAGCACACACATGCCTTTGTGCACTCACACACACAAAGCACACTCACAAACATGTAATCATGTCCACACATAGAAACACCCACAAACCATGTAATTACATGTAAACACATGTATGGACATTCAAAAGCATAGAAACGTACAAACACACACATACACATACATGCACACACTTCCATACAAATGCATGTGTACACACACATGCATGCACATTCACACACACACAAACAAATACATACCTACACACATGAACAAGCTCACAGAGACACACATGCATGTCCACACACTCAAGCACATAGCCACAAAGACACAAAACATGCACATGTACACTAACATGTACACATATGCACATGTACTGACACACAAACCAACACACACACAAGCACAAACACATGCATACACATAAGTGTGCACACAGATGAATGCACATGCTCACATAGCCACATCGACACCCATGCACACATATTCCTGCATAACATACACAAACACATACAAGCATGTGCATGAGCACAAATGTGCATGCATATATAGACACACACACATGCATTCACACGTGGACACACACACACACATGTGCAAGCATGCACAAGCATACGTGTTCACAATCACGCACACTCATAAGCAAGTGTAGACACACAAACACATGTTTAAGCACACACATACATGCACACACACTCACGTATGCACACACTCATGCACAGACACATTCATATGAATGCATCTATACACACACAAATTCATGTACCCACCCATACATGCAAGCAGACACATATACTCACATGTACACTTACAGACACAAATATATGCACACAAACCAATCCATACAAATCACACACAAATGCACATGCATGCACACACATGCATACACATATAGGAAAACAAGAATACACACATGCGCATGCAAACAAACATAAACTCAATTGTCGAAACATAAGCACAAACAAATACACACACACATATGCACACTTATACACATACACACACACACAAAAATACATAGTCATACATGCGCACACACATGCACACACAAATGTAATCACAAATATGCACACACACACACATGTACTTACAATCACAAAGATGTACACTTAGGCAGACATATGCACAAAATATCATGTGCACATACATGAATGCAAACGCACACACACATGCACATATACAGACAAACATGCTCACCCGCACATCAACATGCACATATATACCTACACAAAGCACAGTCACACATGCATAAATGTATGCTTGCACACACCCACATGCACCCACAGACACATACACACAATAACACACCTACATATACACAACTGCATATGCACGCACACATGCATGCACATGCACACACACATGCACACATACACAGGAATACACACACACACATAAAAACATGCCTGCATGCACACACACATGCTTGCACCCATGCAGCCATGTCACATTCATGCACATAAGCACACATTCACAAGCATGCACTCACACACACGCACACTCATAAGTGTGCATAGAAGAACAAATATAGGCACTCATACACATGCACACACATATGTGTAAACATGCATACACATGTATACAGTCACACATACACCCAAACGTACTCACTTATTTGCACACACATACACATACATGCACACACACTCACACACATAAGTGCACTCTCACACAAACACACACATACACACACACACTCATGGATGCTTAAATGCATGCACATATATACACAGACACACAAAGACACACACATTTGCAAACTCATTGGAACTCATGCAAACAAATACATACATCTACACGTACATAAACACACACACACATAATTATAAATACACACATAATTATAAACACACACACACATATTAAAGCACATGCAAACATGCACACACATGCACAATCTTGCATGCACTCACACACTCACACACACATGCACAAACACAAACATGCATACATGCACCGTACCCACACACAAACATAAAAATGCACACACATGCACACATATGCACATAGTTGCATGCACACGCACATGGACAAGCACATGAATATACACACATACAAAGGTATACACAAGTACACACACATACAAATATGCATATACACATGAACAAAGCATATGTTCACACATACATGCATGCATGCAAGTACACCAACACACACACACATAGACACAAGCTTACACACACATATACATGCATACATACACACACATGTACAAGAGCTAGTGCACACACACACACATGCACATGAGCTCACACACACACATACACGTGCACATATGCACATTTGAATGCACGCAAATACACATATGCACATACACACAAAAACAAACACATGCACACTCACACACATGTAGACACATTGGCACAAATGCAAAGACATGCATACACAAATGCATAAACACTTAGACATTGTACACATGCACACACATGCACACCTGCACACACACACATGCACACCTACACACACACTCACATGCACACATAGGATTGGACATAGACACACATGCATAATCATGAAGAAACACATACGCACACGCACACATATGTTCAAACATTAATGCACACACTTGTATACATGCACATGTGCACACAAACTCACACTGACACACACAAACATATGCATGTAAACAAACCAAAACATATACCAAATCCCAAATACACACATATAAACACACAGGCATACGTACATAGGTGCATGTACTCCCCCACACACCCATACACAACCACACAAAGACACAATTGTGCACACACACATACACACAAGTGTGTCCAAAAATACACTCACATGCATTCACACAAACACAAACACACACATGCACATATGCAAATACACATGTATGAGCACACACATGCCCATATTCATGCAAACACACCCACACATTGGCACGCTCATGCACACACACATGGTTGCACACGTACACAAACAGGCACATAGACAAGCACACACACATACACAAACATGTACACATGTGCATATGCACTTACACACACAAACATGCACACACAAACACACTTACCCACATGTGCATACCAATGAAGGCACAAACACACACATATATAGGCAAATACACCACATAGCTACATAATGTTGTAGGCACCCATACAAGTACACACACACACACTTGTAGGCTTAAACACATCCAAGCACACACATATAAAGCACATAGACATGCACACATAGGATCACTCAAGCATACACATGCACAAGTACCTACTTAGACACACACACACACATGCACACTTACACACATATGCATGCATAAACACAAAGATATGCATATATAAAAACACATGCACACAAAAATGCACACACACAAATGCACATATACATAAGAATACATCCACAAACATAAATAATCACACATGCATGAGCACACACATTTGCACATGCATGTAGACACATGCACCTAAAAAATTAAAATCATTCACACATGTATGCACACCTACATACACACACATGTGCATTCATGCACACATGCACATCTATTTGCACACACACACACACAAAGAGAGATGTTGGCACATGCAAACATTGAGACAAGCGTGAATGCATGCACACACTTAAGCATATACACAACTACAATCACATGTACATGTATGCACACATACACACATAGAAGCACACAAATGCTCACAAACAAGTGTTCTTAGGTATACACAAATGTACACACAAACACATACACATAGGCACATGCATAATTAGGTACACACACACACATGTATACACATGTGTATACACACTTGCATAAACATAGCTACGCATGTACACACACACACACAAAGACACCCACATGTCCACAGACTCATAAAACACACACGTGTGCACATGTGCACATGACCGTACATGTGTAAGAACATGCACACATGCGTGTATGGATACACTCACATGTATACATGCACACACACAACCACACATTCACATACACATGAAAACACACACACGAACAAATACGGGCAAGCCAGTGCACACACACTTAAGTATACATGCACATACATATGCAAACACATGCACACACACTAATGCACACATGTACCAGTATACACATATGCACATAAGCATGTAAACCCACACTCACCCCCCCACACACATGAACTTGCTAACACACATAACTATAAACATGAATAATCACACACACATACACGTGCACATATGCACTAATGTACATGTGCCATTATATGTACACAAATGCACATGCATATATATGCACACACACCCAGACATATGCCCATGCAAACACACACATACACATGCACACACAAACATAATCACAGACATGAAAATACACACACATGCACTCATGCATTAGGACATATGCACACATACACTCTTGCAGACATACACATGCATAATGATGCACACACAAGCAAACACACACGTGCACACTAACATGCATATGCACAAACATACACATGTGCGCATACACCCACACACTTGCACAAATGCTCTTACACAAATGCCCACAAGCATACACCTGAACAGATATACACACACACATGTGCAAACACAAGTGCTCCCATGCGAACACATGCCCATACACACGCCCATACACACACGCGTGTATTAATGCAAACGTGTTTATCCATGCACACATATACATGCAAAGGCATGCTTATATGCACACACATAAGCACACACAAACTCGCACATGCATAAAAATTCATGCACACACCCTCGAACACACACACACACATACATACTGATGCACACTCATGCACACACACACACATGCACATGCATTTACACACATGCACCCAAATACATGCACAAGAACACACACATACACACACACACACACACCTACACATGAACACAAACACTTACACATATGTACCCATACATGCACACAAGTACACACACATGCATGCTCACATGTATACACATATTCATGCAGACACTCACACATGCACACACACACATGCATACAAGCACACATGCATACACACACAAACACACTCATATGCACTCAAACTCACACAAGCACATGTGCAGACACACACACACATACATATATACACAGTGTAGGTTAACATACACATACAAACACACACACATGTAAATGCAGATATGTACACACATGCATGCTCATATACACAGATACACATGTTTGCATGCTCACAAACATGCATACAAACTCTTAAATGCACACATGAACAAGCAAGAGAGCATACATGCACATGCACACGCACACACATAAGAGCACACATGCATGCACTTATGCACACACATGCATAATCATGTACATGCACATGCACATATGCACATACACAACAATGCATAACCACAAATAAAGACATGTTTTTGCATGCATAGATACACATGCACACACATGCATACACACATACACTTGCAAACACATGCATGCACACATACATGCACATGCATGCACATGCACATACATAATCACATATATGCATAAGTACACAAGCACATCACCACACGCACACACAAACATACATACATGTACACACACGCAAGAAAAAAACACATACACATGCATACAAATGTGCATGAATATAGATATACAAGCAGACATGCACAAGCTAACACACATACAAACACTCACATGTACAGACATACACCTACACACACATACATGTACACACACACACAAAATAACACAAGCACACAAGCACACAAGCACAATTAAAAATGCTTGCACACATACGCACATGCCCATGCGTACCAACAAGCACTTATCCACACACACTTGCAGACCCACACCAACACAAATGTTTACATGCACCCACACATACACTTATGCACATGCATATACAAAAGCACAAACACAAACATACTAGCACATACACATACATGTGCATGTACACTTACATGCACATTCTTATACAAACACACATACACAAATGCACACCTAAAAACTTAGTGCAAAAGCACAAATACACACACACACATAAGATCGTGCATACACAAATCCACACACATGCCCACACACAAATACACAAACCCACGCATACTCCAACACACTCACACATGCACACACACGCATGCATGAACACATGCACATATACACAGATGCAATTGCACACATATACAAAAAAAAGGCATGCACACACACGTAGACACACTCACACACATGTAATTGCACTCATACTGGTGCATATGTAGACACATTCTTATGCACACACATGCACACACATACAAATGCCTGTATGAACACACACAAACATTGCTACACACACCCACACACATGTACACACATGCATCCTCACAAACACACACGCACTTATGCACAACACTTTCCCTCTAGCACATGTGTAAATAGCACACATATACACCCATATCCACCCACACACACACACATGCACACATACACAAAAAGTTGACACACATGCATGCACATGCACGGACAAACACATGCAGACACATGCATACATCTAAACACATAATAACACATATAATCTCAAACACATATTCATTTACATGCACGTAAGCACACATGCACGCACACACATATTCACACAAGTACGTAGTATGCACACACACATAGATGCATGGATGCATGTGCACATGCACTCAGACACACAGACATGCACACACACATACATACATGCTCACATGAATGCATAACCACACAAACACATGCATATGCACACGCACATACACACATACACACACATACACGAGAACACAAGCACAAACACATGCAGATGCACATACATACATTTGCACAAACACACACATGAATAAATGCATGTATACACGAACACATGCATGCACATATGCACACACACACATGCATGCATGGACAAGCACACAAATGCACACAGATGTAGACATAAACACATACACACTTGTGCATGCATACACACACAAGCATGCATGCATGCACACACACACACAAGCATGTACAATCACATGCATGAATGCACTCTTGTATGCACACACTCATCTACAAACACATGTGCACCTTTACGCACACATGCATATAGATGCACACATTCATGTGCACATGTGCTCATGCACACCCACACCAATACACACATCCCTGATACACATGCACATAAACACACATATGCATGTGAACACACAAACACAAACCTACGTAAGAATGCACTCATACACACACATACATAGACACAGACTTATGAAACACACATATGCACGTGCACAGCTACACATACACAAGTGCACATACACACATACATGCATGCATGCATGTACATAAAAACGCATAGAGGAACATACACACATAGGTACAAGCATAAGCACATGCATGCACACAAAGAAACATAAACTCATAGACACACATATACACAAAAGCATACACAAAACTGAAAGTTCTTACACACATAAGCATATGCATAGACATACTTATGCACACACTTACATAGCTCACACATGCCAGTGCACCTCCCCACACATACAAAGTCAAAGGGACAGACTCACATATGCACAAATGCACACACACACACACACAACCCCCCTCCACACACATACATGCACACATGTATGTACACATACAAGCACACTTGCTTGCACACACAAGCACACACTCCCACAGACCCACTAAACCTTCACCCACATATGCACATTCATACACACGCATACATACTTGCACACATGCACAAAGATACACATACACACAAACTTACATGCATGCTCACATACATACAAGCAAACACTTATAAACACACACATTGACTCACGACCACTCACACAAAACGACACACACACACATACACATGTACACATGCACTCATGTACACTAGCACAAGCATGCACACAAGCACATGCATAAACGCATGAACACACCTCCATAATCACGCACACCCAAATGTGTAAATATACACACATGCACACAGACACACACATGCATAAGAAAACAAACACATGCATGCACACAAGCACTCACATATGCAAGCACACAAATTCATGCTCACACATATGCATCCATGCATAAAAATCACACAAACACATGAACACACACACATAAGAACATTCACTTACACAAACATGTACATACACAAACATGCACATGTATTACAGAAATATTCGCTTACACAAACACACATGCAAAAAATAGAGGCACACATACAATGTACATGCACACACACGTACACACACGCACACACATGTGCAAATGCATGCACAGACAAAGAAATATACACATATAAGGTTGCACACACACTCACTCACATATAGACAAGTGCACATGCATAAACACATATGCACACACACGCACACATTCACATTTGGAGATAAGTACGCATACACAAGTCCATCTACATGTAAGTAAGAACACATACGAAAAGGCATAGACACACGCACAAGCACACTTGTACACATATGCATACCCATGCACACACACATGCGTGCACATCGACATGCTCTCATGCACACATATGCAAAAATATGCACACACATGTATGCACCCATAGGCTCATGTATGCACACACCCACACACATCCACACATGAAGACTCGCATGTACACAAAACCAGACACACTCACTACCGTTAAAACATATACACATGCACACACACACAACAACACATGCATACACATGCATAAACACACACTCACACATGCAAGCACACAAACATACACAAATGAATTTCCCACCAAAACAAACACACAACCACACACACACAAATGCATGCATATATGCATATACACAAACACATGCACATGAACACAGACACATACACAATTCCATGTAAATAAATAATACTCACAAATGCACATGCACATGTATATATGCACATCGAAACATAAACAAGCATAGATGAACACTCATGCACATATACACATGCAAACGCATGCATGCACAACAAACCCACTCACGAATACAAACATGCACTCACACACACATGCACAAAAGCACACATATGCAGACAAACACAAGCACAAACATCCATGCACATGCACAAAAACACAAACACACACACATGTAAGTGTGCATACACATGCCAGATGAACATGGACAAACATGCTCATAAACATATATACACAAACAAGCTCACATACACACACATGCATGTGTGCTCAACCAAAAACATGCATACACATGCAAAAAAACATGTGCTTACACATGCACGTGTGTGCATGCACATAAAAACACATACATTCATATAGTCATATGCAAACACAAGTATACACACACATACACACACTCATGCACATGCATACACTCACATGACTATGGAAAGGTACAAACACACCCAAGCACATGCATGTACATCAAAACATATGCATTCAAAAGCACACACACACAAATAATATCATATATGTATACACACATACATAAACATACACATGTGCACACACTAGCACACATGCACATGCACACACACTAGCACACATGCACATTCACACATACACATAGACACATGCTTGCACACACACAAACATAAACACATGTACACACACAAAGATGCACACACACATACACATGTATATGAGTGCACATACACATACACACACAAATGACACACACATGATTGCACAAAGATATACACGTAGACATGCCACACACACATAAGTGCACAAACACACACACACACACACACACACATACACATGCATGCATGCACATATGCATGCAATGGAACAAGTACACACACATCTACACAAATGCACCATAGGCACACACACACAAATATTCACACACAACCACATATACATGCACACACAAACATAAACACAAATAAGCACAAATACGCATATATAGATGCACTACACACAAAAACACCCATGCACGCCTATACACATGAAAAAGCACAAACATATAAATGCACTCACACAACTGCACATATAGATGCCAATGCACAAGCACACACTCACACTCATCCACAAAGACATGAATAAATAAGCATATACCCACATTCAAATGCCTATACATACATAAAATCAAATATGCACAAGCACACCCCTAAGCACATACACATGCACACACAAACACACATAAGCACACACACAAACACATGCACACATGTGTACACAAACTAACACATGCACATGCACACACACATGCACCAACACATGTAGGAGTAAGCACACACATATATATACATGCACATGTGCACACACATGCTTGTAGAAATGTAGATATGATTGCAAACGCACACACATGCATACAAACATGCACAGATGCACTTGCACAGTAGCACACACACACAAACACATCTGTGCAAACACATGTGCACATACATATACATACATGTATACACACACACATACACAAGTAGACACTCACAAACATATGCACATATACACATGCATACACAAAGACACATGCACTTACTCACGTACAAACACTCATGAACACCCACCCTCACATACTCACACATAACAGGAACCTACACATACATACAAGTGTGGACTTGTATGCAAACACAAACTTGAACATACAAGTGCACACACACAAACCTACTCACATGTAGATATACACATGCACATAGACACAAGCACAATCAAGTAGGCACACACGTATACACATATGCACACAACCAAATACACACATGCACACATGCATGCAAACACATATACCAACAGATACACACATACACACACATGAGGAACACACACGCACACACACTAACATGCACACAAGCACAAACTGACAAATACACACATACATACACACATATATATATATACACGTTTGCATGCACACGCACACACAACCACACAAACTTGCACCACACGTGCGCATAATATATGCAAACATGTGCAAATCATGCATGCGTACACACACATGCACACACATGGACACAAAAGCACACAAACAAACATACACAACCTCACACTCATACATGAGCACATTGGACACAAAAATGTGCACATACAAGCACATGCACACATACAGCTACACACACAAGCACATGCACATGTACGAGTGCACACATGCACATTAACACACACTCATATGTGGCCACACAGATGCACATGCACATACACACACAAACCCACATGCACATATGCACTCACGCTCTAACACACACACACACTAGAACAAATACTCAAACCCATACCCATGCCTGTAATTACTCAAAACACACACAAACACATGCATACACTCATATGCACACACATGGACAAACACACATGGATAGACACACACTTGCTTACATGTACACACATGAGTCCATAGCACACAAAAGTATGAACACACAGGCACATACACATGCAAGGATGCACACATGCACACTTATATACACTCTTACTTGTACACATAGATGCACATGCACACAAACACAAACACACATACACACATGCCCACACACAATTGCACACAAACACAAAGGTGCACACATGTACCCACACAACACATGCACTCATACATGAACACATGCACACATGCATGATTAATGCACATACACATGTACACGCACATGCATAAATACATGTAAGTAAAGGCACTCACACACACACAACGACATACATGTTCACATATGCACACATACGCACACACATATGCACACCCACATACACACGTGAAGACACGTACATGCATACACACATAAACACACTCACACATAAAGCATGTGGACTCAAACACACATATGGATAGGTACACACACATATGTACATGCAAATGCAAACACATAAATAGGCCCACACACACACAATAAATGACATTGAAATACACACATACATCCACATTCACACACACAAAGACATGCACACATGCAAGCACATGCACATAGACACACACACACACACACACCAATGCACCACAAATAAACACATGCACAGCCACATGAATGCATGAACACATGCACACACACCCATATGGACACACATATGCATACACACATATATACACATAGACACACACTTGCACATGCCTATGCCCAAGGTTACACACAAACACACACACATACACACACATGTATACACATGCACACATGTGCACACACCTGTACATATGCATACACAAAGATACATTCAAATATAGTACAAAAAAATGCATGCTCACACTATGCACTCACAAATACACACTCAAATATAGACATGTACATGCATATGCAGACATGCACCCAAATACACACACATATACACACACATGCACACACACATGCATGCACACCTGCACACTCACACACACTTGCAAATGCAAGCTTGCACAAATGCACATGCACATGCACACAAACCTATCCACACACATACACACTCGCACAAGCATGCTTGTAAGCACGCATGACAAGCATACATGTACACTTGCACACACATACACACACACACACACTTGCATGCACACACCCACATGCACATCCACATGCACATGCACACACACATACATTCACACATGGACAAATATGCATGCACACCTATGCAAACACATAAAACACACCAACACAAATGTATGCATGGATACATGCATATGTGCACACATAAAAGCACACTACATACATGACATGCACGCACGCACATACACACATAGCCCTATATGCATACACAAACACATCCACGTGCACACATGCATGTACACACATATAGATACAAACACACACACTTTCACAAATGTGTATTTACACACATAAATAAACACATACACACACACACAAACATGCAAAAGCACACACACATATGAACCTATACATGCACACAAGCACATATGCACACACATATATACACATATAGGAACACAAGAATACACACGTGCATATGCAAACAAACATAAACTCAAATACAGAAACAGAAGCACACAAAAGAACAGACATGTATGCACACACATGCACATCTATGCACATACACAACCATATACATAGTCACACATGCACACACAAAAGTAATCACAAATTTGCACACACACACACAAACATAAAAATGTACACATAGGCACACATATGCACAAAAGTGTATGTGCACATGTATGAACATAAAAGCACACACACACATGCACACATGTACACACAGTCACACATGTACACACACACACAAACATACACACATGGGCACACGCACATAAACACACATAGTAACACATGCAAACACTCATTCACACACACGTGTATGCACACATAGACATACACATGCACAATCACATACATGTAGAAGCATATTCATGTACACGAACATATGCACACATATTCACACACACACATCTGTGCATGTGCAGACATATACATACTTTAATTGACACACTCAGACATACACACATACACACATGCACACCTACACACAAAAATACCAACACACACAATTGCATGTTTGTGCATTCACTAGCACACAAACAGACACATAGGCTTGCACAAGAATATACACACACACACACAACACACATTTACTTACACACACTTGCATGCACATGCTCACATGTATGTGCTTGTAAACACATGCACAAACCCATGCATGTACACATAGCACACACATAGACACCCACACACATGTACACACTCAAACATGCAAGGCATCCATTAACATGCACACACATGCACGCACGTGCTCATGCACCAACACATACACACATAGGGGAACACATAGGTGTATGCACATAGAAACAAATGCTAACACACGCATAAGATGATAAAAGCATTAGCACCAATGCGAACACATATGCACACACATGCACGCACACACATGCATGAAGCACACATAAACATGTGCACATACACATACATGCATACATAAGGACACACACACACACATGTCCACACATTTTCAAACAATCACACGTACATGCACACACGCATATACTCACAAACACATGGACACACATGCACAAGCCCATGCATGTACACATGCACAAGCACACACAGACACCTAAACACATGCCAAGGCATGCACAAATATGCACATACACATGTGCACATGTACTAACACACACACATAGAGAAACATCAAAGCATATGCACACAAAAGAAAATGTTGACACATGCATATAATGATAAAAGCACAAACACCAATACATACACACAAGCAAACACATATGCACACACACATGCACAAAGCACACACAGACATGTGCACATACACATATGCATACATAATGACACATACACACATATCCTAGGACAACACTCTCATTGTAAAAAACAAATCAAAACAAGCACAGACACTTACAAGCACACACACACACACATGAAAACACACAGGTGCACACATGCACACACACTCACAATGCACACACACACATGCATCAACACACACACACCCACACCTACAAATGCATGCATGCATACACACACATATGCATGTAGGGAGACATGTAGCACCCATGTACACACACAAGCATATAGATATACACATGCATAAAAACATTTATGCACAAAAACATGCATGCACAAACATGCACACAACCACCAACACACAAACATAAACACACATGCATACACACATACACACTCACACAGACAAAACACATAGACAAACATGCATACAGAGAAACATGCACATATATATACATGAATATGTAAGCACATGCACATACATACACACTCATTTGTACCCATATGCACATAACACATGCACATAATCATGTTTACATGCATGTATAAGCACAAGCATGCCTACACACACACACTCGCTTGCACACACGAATGCATGCACACATGCACACAAACACACATACATACAAATACATGCACCCAAAAAAATGCATGCATGTAATCATACACACATGTACATGTGCATGTGAACACTCAACACATGTACACACGTGCACACATAACATATATGCACCTATGCACACACCTGTGTGCATGCATTAACACAAATGCAAACACACACATGCACCCGCACACACAAATGCAAACACATGCACACATGCATAGACACACATGTGCCTGCATGTGCACATGCACACACATGCAAATGCAAGCTTACACACATACACATGAGCACACACATCCATCGATACACACACAAACATACTCATGCATGCATGCTAGCATAAGTGCATGACCTAAACACATATACACATGCACACATGTGCACACACACACACACATAAGCATACACTTTCACACATAGAGATATGCATCCACATGTACATGCACATGCACATATATGTACATGCAAATATACACATATAGATATTAATAAGCACATGAACACACAGGATCGCAAATATGCAAACACAAGCTCAAACACATAAACATAGGCATAAACAAGAATGCATGTGCTTGCACACACACACATGAACTTGCATGCAAAACAATGCACAAATAGAACAAACAAGCACAATAAAGCACATATACATAAACATATAAACAAGCACAGGAATGTGTGCACACACACACGCACATAGATAAGCACACACACACATGCATACAGAAAAACAAGCACACACATAGATGCACATGTAAACATGCATGTGCACATTCATAAACTCACAAACACACACACATGCATGCACACATACACATAGAAACACATGCACACACATGCATAAATACATGCACAAATGTACGCACACACATATACACACATGCATATGTGTACACACACATGCCCATGTACACACAAGTTCACACTCACATGCACTTGCATACACACACACACAAACACATGAACATATGCACACACACATGCACATGAATGCACATGTATACACAACTAAACATGCATACACACACAAACACATGCACATACATGTTCATAAGCTCACATGAAAACACATGCATGCCCACACACTCACAGACACACAAATACATGCCCACACACACCCACATCCAAACAGGCACACACATATGCACACACAATTACATTCAAATACCCACAGACACACACACACACACACACCTATGGTTGAACAAATACAAACATACATATATACACACATGCACACACACACACATTCACACTTTCACAAATGTGCTACAAGCACACACAAAAGAGAACACATGCACAAAGCCGTGCACACACATACAATACAAACAGACTCAGACATCCACACATGCGCATGGACACACACTTACACACATACAGTGACATGCCCAAAAATGTATTTGCATACACCCATACACATATGTACACATATAAACATGCACAAAAGTATGAAGATGCATACACATGCACAAGTAAATGCATGCACACATATGCCATTCAAATGCATAGGCATGCAATGCACAAGCAGACATGCTCATGCACATGCATATACATGTGTTGAGACACACACACATGCATATGCACATACACCTACTCTCAGGTACATGCACCTATATACAAACCTATGCACAGTTGTACAAAAGCATGCATGCACATGCTCACAGCCTAACTCATAGACACACTCATGCATGTAGATACATGCCATATAGGCATTTTCCTGCTCACATGTACACCCACAACCAGACTCTCACATACCCTCACACAAATGCATACAAGCACTTATAGTATACACACACAAGCAAACATACACACATCCACACACACACAAATGCACACTCACATACAAATGAACATGCACACATATATACTTGCACAAAGTCACATCCACCCATGCACATGCAATTGCATGCATTCATTCATGAATGCTTACACACACACACATGCATCCACACACATAGGAACACATAAACACATTAGTATACACACACCCACACCCACATGCTCACAAACATATTCACATGAACATAAACAAAAAAAATGCAAACACACATGCACATGCTCACACACACTATCATGCTCATGATGCACATATAGGTACACACATACACGAGAGAAAATTCAAGCACACACAAATGCACATTCACATAAATACCCATGTACATACAACCTGAAAATGCATGCACACACATGCATATGCTAACAAACGTATACACAAAATGCAAATGCAAATAAATACACACTGATACATGCATAGACATGCACATAAGCAAACATGCACACACACAAACACACAAACATGCATACATGTACATGCATATACACACGCACACACACGCATGCATGTGCATATGCCCACATGAAGGCACACACACACACACCCACATGCAAACATATAATGACACACACACACATGCAATAAAAAATAGGCACATGCACACACACACATGCTTATACACAAACTTGTTTGCATACACATACTTATAGGCACTTGTATAGCCATGTTGACACATGCACCCCCACACATACACACATGCACACACATTGATGCACACACCCAAGCACAGAAACATATTCCAACAAACAAGAATACAAGCACACACCCACACACACAAACACATGCACACATACACACACCTACACACTAAAACATGTATGCCCAAACACACAAATAGGCATATGTAAGCATAAACACACATATACACAAAGAAATATACAAGCACGTACACAAACATCCATAAAATGACACATGCACACACACATGTATACATAAATAGATTCATGAATAGGCATGCATACATACACAAAAGCCAATGGATACACATGCTCATACATGCACACACTCTCATCCACACACACACTTAAATGGATGCACACACACATGCAAACATACATGCACACACCAGCACACACCTGCCTACACATACACACATGCAGACACTTGCTCATACATAAGCAAACATACCCACGCATGCACAAATGCACACACACACACACATGAATAAATACAAGCATACACAAACATGCACACATGCATATCCACGCACGCACAAACACACTTATAAGCACACAAATAAACATGCATGTATATACATACATGCACCCCTATATGCACAGACACACATGCACATGCACCTACATAAGCACTCACAAACATACACATATAATTGCATACATACATACAAATACACATGCACACACATGATCTTGCACATATGCATACACACACTAACATACATGCACACACACACACATACACGCACACACACATGCACATTGAACACAAATAAACAAGTACACACAAATACAAATGCATATGCATGCACACATGCACATGCACGATCACATACATGTACACACACAGACACATAGTTTGTTCACACACAAAAATATGCACATTTGTACACACAAGTACGAATGTACAATTCCACAAAGACACATGCAAATGCATACACACCTGCATGCACACACACCAGATGGGCATGAACATGCATAAACACACACACACCAGTACCAACACACAAAGAATCATGCACATACACACCTATAATCATGCGCAAATGTAGAGATATGTGCACACACTCACACACAAGGAGACTCACATAGAAATACGTACACACTCAAGCACTTGCACATGAGAACACATGTACTAATGCACACACATGAATGGACATGTGGAGAACCAGTACACACACATGCATACTTGCATCCACATGCACACATACATGCATATATGTGCACACACACAAACAAACCTATGCACTCACATTCACACACACACACACACACATGCATACCCACATACAAATATGCACATAGGCAAAGGCAAACACATACACAAAATCATGCAAACCCACACACAAGCACACATGCATGTGCAAACAAAAACCACACGTAGAAAAAAGACCAACTTGCACATGCATGCACACTAACACACAACCATTTAGACACACATGAAGGGACACATGCATGTGCATTCATACAAATAACCACACATGTGCACATGTAGAACCACACACACACACACAAAACAACTCATGCAGTTACATACATGCATATATAAATACCACAGCCACATATGCACACACACATGCATGCTCACACATGTGCACAAATGCAAATGCACAAAAAATCACTTGCATAAAAAAAACACATGTGCATAAGCACATTCACACACACATGCTCACAAACACACATGCACATACATGTGCACGTAAACCTTTACACACATGCACTCAAAGACACCATGCATGTGCACACACACATGCACACTCACATATATATAAACATGTGCATGCATGCACACATGTGTGTTCCCACACACCTATATATGTGTACTGTACACCCATGAAGACATGCATGCACACACACCCCAAAAAATTTAACCTTACAGACACTCACGCATAAGCATATGCACATACACACTCAAGATCATATTCACACAACTGTACATGCATGTAGACACACTAACGTAGATAGAGTAACACACATGCATATGTACAGTGGCACATACACATGCATAGATGTACCCAAACATGTCCAAGCGCACTCACATGCACACATGCAAACACATAAAAGAATACATACACACACATGTAGGAACACACACATATACACACTCCCACACATACTTTCGTGGAGTACACACACGTTAGCTAGTACACACACACACACACACACTTACTAACACATGCACAAATGCACACACATAAATACCAACACATGCACATGAACATGTGCACATAAGCATACATGCATACACCCACACACACAAGCACACATACACACACCCACATGCACACACAACTATACATATACACACAGACACACACTCACACAAACACATACAAATGCATGGAAACACACATTCACATAAAAAAACATGCACACACACACACACATATACACATATGTCAACCCATAGGCAAACATGCACAAGCACACACAAGCACCTACACTCACACACATGGACATGCACACATTTACAAACATAGAGGCACAAACACAAGTGCACAAACATGTGAACACACAAAAGCAAGTGCACACATGCATGCACACACACATGCATATGCATTTAAACACACATGCACACATGCACACACACATAAGCACACTCACGCTCATAGACAATCATCTGCACACCCATATTCACATGCTCAAGTATGCAAAACACATGCACGCACGCACACACATTTAGGCATGCACAAGTGCACACATATGCACGAGCATGCAAATGCAAACATGCATATGCACACAAATAAACACAAGCATGCACACACACACATGCATCCAAACACACTGATGCATGCATACATATACAAACAAATGCACGCATACACTCAAACACAGGTACACACAAACATACACACATGCACACTTCCATGAAAACATACTGACATATACACATGCTCACACATCCACACACACTCAAGTCGACACACACATGGACATGCACACATACACACCCATGCATGCATGCATGCACTAGCACCCAGAAGTACACACGTATGCACACACACACACACATGTATGCATACACATTAACACGTGTATGCACACATGCACTAACATGTAGAGACACACACATGTATGAACACACCTGCATACAAACACACCCATTAACATACACACTTATGAATGCGCACGCACACACACGTGTACATTCACCCACAAACACACATGTGCACACACACACATGCACACATAGTCACAACAAACACACACACATACACACAAGCACACACATGAACACTCACACTTGGACCCATACACATGCCTAAACACACATGTACACATGCATTTATACACAAAAGCCTATAACCATGCATGCACATGTACACACACAGACATACACTTACACACCAAAACATAGAACTTCACACACACACTCACACTTAGATATATGCATGCATGTTCACACACAAAAACCCATAACATAGTCACATAGACATGACATGTGCACACACACATCTACTCATGCACATGAATAACTACACATATAGATAGACAAATACACACAAACATGCACTGACACACACATATAGGAACACATGCACATGCATATATACTCACACAGAAACAAACAAGCTCACATGCATGCATACTAACACAACCATGCATACAAGCATACAAACATTCATACACATGTAGGAATATGCACACACACACACACACACTCATACCCATTCACACACACATCCATGCATGCACATACACACATACACATACATGCACTCACACTTACATGCACACACTTACACACATTTATACACACACATATGTAAACATACTACCACACACACAGATGCATGGACACATGCACATGAATGCATGTAGACAAGCACTCATGCACACATTGATACAAACAAACAAACACACACACGTGAAGACTCATACACATTGATGCACATGCACATACGCACATATAGACATACACACACATGCACAACCACACACATATAAAGGCACACACCAACAAAAACATGCACGTAAAGATGAAAAAGTACATGCATGCACACATGCACATGCACACCAAAACACATGCATGTGCACACACACTCACATATACAAATGCAAACATGCATAGATACACATGTAGCACACACACTCGACGAAGCACATTTTTACTTACCCACACATATGCACAAGCACACACATTCATAAACATACAATGGCACATGTACACGTGCACATGCACAAACACACAGACATGCATGCAAACACACACAACCACCTACACACACATGCACACACCCAAACACTTACATACATGCACATACAAACATGCACATACCCATACATTGTTACACAGGCACATACACAAACACAAACATGTATATGCTTACACACTCATGGACACATGGAAGAACTTACAAACATGCACACACATGCAACTTACAAATAGAAGCACACCAACATAGACACTCGAACACCCTCATGCACAAAAACATGCACACACACACACACACATCCAGAAAAACATGCATACGTGTGTGCACATATGCACACAAGCATGCATGTGCAAACAAGCAAACATATACACCTGCAAAAACACTCACACATAAATACACACATGCACATGCATGCAATGCACTTGCAAAAGCATTTGCACACTTGTGTAGACATACCAAAGTACACACACACATGTAAACATAGAGGAACACACATGTGTGCACACACATGAATAAGCATGCACACAGACGAGCACAAGCACACCCATGAACATAAAAACACACTTCCACACACACACATGAACAAACATGTACATATGCTCAAGTTTACACATATACATGCACACACACACACATACACAAGCATACACACACACACACATGCTCATATGCACACGAACACATGCACACACACATACATATGTAGTCAAAGAAAGGCATGCACATGCATACACACATGAAAAAAATACACTTGCACACATACACACTTATTGATGCAAACACATACACAAACACACATGCATAAACCCACAACTGCACACACATACACATGCTCACATGAATACACACACACATATTCACACACACATACACATGTACCCACACATGTACATACATATTTTCACATACCCACACACACTCACACCCAGACATTCACAAAAATACAATATGCCCACACACATGTAAACATAAAGGAACACACATGAACAAGCACGCACACAGACGAGCACAAGCACACCCATGAACATAAAAACACACTTCCACACACACACATGAACAAACATGTACATATGCTTAAGTTTACACATATACATGCACACACACACACATACACAAGCATACACACACACACACATGCTCATATGCACACACACATACATATGTAGTCAAAGAAAGGCATGCACATGCATACACACATGAAAAAAATACACTTGCACACATACACACTTATTGATGCAAACACATACACAAACACACATGCATAAACCCACAACTGCACACACATACACATGCTCACATGAATACACACACACATATTCACACACACATGCACATGTACCCACACATGTACATACATATTTTCACATACCCACACACACTCACACCCAGACATTCACAAAAATACAATATGCGCACACACGTATACATATGTGTGCCCCCATGCGCACACACATAAACAAAAACACATGCATGTACAAAAATAAAAAAAATACACACATTTGCATGCACATTAACACAAAAACACACACCTATATGCATAGATGCATGAACAGCTTCATGCAAGTACATAAACACTCACAGGCATACACCTACATGCATATTAACACACACATACACAGACAGACATGAACACACATAGACATCGACACATACACACACACACACAAAAATACAAACACACATGAACCAAGCACACATGTATAGGTGCACACAAGCCCATGCTAATGCATCTATGCACACATGCACACATAAACACCCACATGTAGCCATGCTTACACACATCCATAGGAACAAATACAATATGCTCACACACATATACACACAGACACAAATATGGAAATGCACACAACAACCAAGCACACACACGTACGCACACACCAAATGCATAATCACAAAGAGAAACTCACTTATGCATGCATTCAAATAAGAAAATAAACATGCATGTTTGCACATACACGCACACACACGTGCACCCATGCTCATACTAGTGCATGCACATGCATACAAAAACACATAACTATGCACAAAAATGCACACATATATGCATGCATATGCATATATACACACAAATAGACACACCCCTACACTCATGCACATGCACACAAATGAACATCCACACACATGTATGTACACACAAACACAAAAGCACTTTCACACTCACATATTCACCCACATATCCACACACACAGACATACACACCATTACACAAACATGCATAGACACACAAACACAAACACACACACACACACACACACACTCAAATGCACATATGCCCACACATGTGATCACGAGCACACACATGAAGGTAGACACACACACATGCACTCATGCACCCATGCCTACACACACATACACAGAAACACCTACACATATGAACATAAACACACACACTTGTGCACACAGACACTTGCACACATATACACACACAGACATGCATACGCACACTATCACATAGACACACACACATGTGCCCACACCCACTCACATGCACACTCATGCACACATGAACAGGAAACAATGCACAACCACACACACATGCATGACTGCACACATGCACACAAATGCATGCACACATTCAAGCACCCATACACACAAGCATAAACACTCATACATGCATAAACACGTGCACACACAAAAGCATGCACACACATCCATGTGCATGTACAAACTCACATATGCATGCATGCACATGCTTACACTCATGTACTCATATGTGCACACACACACACATACATGTGCACATGCACACAAATATATCGGAACAAAAATAAACACATAAATATATACAATTGTCTACAAACACTCATACATATGCACACAAAACACATGCACACACAATCACACACATCCTCACACACATAATACGTGCAAACATGCATATAAACATGTGTAGTCATATACACATGCACACACTAACACACACAAACAAAGGCATGCATACACACACATGCATAAACACACACATAAACATGTACACATAGGCAATTGTTCTGACATGCATGCATGCATGCACACCCACATCAACACAAATGCACACACATGCATACACACATGCATGCACACACTCTAACACTCAGATTCACATGCTCACATTTACACACCCATGCACACATATACAACCACACAAACACACCCATGCACACACATGCATGCAAGCATAAGCACACGTAGATGCACATGCAAGCACTCACAAAAATGCATACACTTGTACAAACGTGCATAAGCAAACACAAAGAAACATGCACATTTTTACATGCATGCATACATACATGTGCACACACAAACATGGAAATGCATTCACACATAATTAGACACTCAGAGACACAAGCACACTCCCACATGCTCACATGCACAATGCGCACACATACACATGAACAAGCATGCACACATGTATGTACATGCACATGCACCTTGACACAAAGACACAAGTAAAAACACATATACACAATACACATACACATAAACATGCTCACACATAGGAATGGACACAAGCATGCACCTGTTTGCACACAATTGCATAAACACTCACACACAAACACCCACAAAAACACATGCGCACACACATATGCAAACACCCATGCACTTACACATGCACACACATATGCACGAGCACACACACATGCACATACACACATGCACACACACACAAGTACACACATGCACAACACACACTCACACATGCATACACATGCACACACAAACACTCACACACACATATACACATAGCATGCACACAACTACATAGACACACATGCACTCATGCACAAAAATACACACACACATATGCATACTCCAAAGGAACACACACACATGTACACAAACACACGCATGCACATGTCCATGCACACACAAAGGCACGCACACAAACTCACACACATAGACATTATGCACACATACATACATATACTTGAATACACACAAAAACAATCACACAAGAATGCACACATGCACATACGCACACATGCACAAGCATACACATGCACAATGCACACATTTGCATAGCCACACACAAAGACTTCCACACACACTTATGCACACATGCACACACACACACATGCACTCATATGAATACATGTGAACTCAGTCACATATATACTCATAAAGACACACATATGCACAAGCACAAACATGACCATGTGCACACATTCACACATAGATACACATGCAGATGCACATGCACACAAGTACATATACACACACATATAAGTGCAAACACAAACCCACAAGTGTAAGCACATACACACTTGAACAAACACAAACACACATGCACACACACACAAACATGCACATAGATAGGAATGCAGACATGTTAACAATCACACATATACACACAAATACTCACACACGCATCCACACACTCATGAACACACACACAAACACACACATACATAAGAACACAAAAGCACACCAACACACATGCATGCATAAACATAGTTACACATACACAAAAGTACATGCACACACACACACACAGACCCACAACACACACACACACACACTCACACAAACACACATATGAATGCACACATGTGCACATGCTCACACATAAACACAAATGCACAAACACGTATGAATGCACATGTACTCACGCACACACACATGTGTAGGCACAAACACACGTATATACACATGCACACACAAGCACAAAAAGTTGTACAAATAGCACACGAATGCACTTGCACTTGCATCTACACAAACATGCACACGAGTACACACTTATACAATCACACACATACATAACCATGCATACATAGACATACTTACACATGTGCATAGACATCGAATGCAGATGTGCTCACATGAGCACTTACACACGCATACATAAAATGCATAGAGATTCACATGTGCATGCACATAGATATACACATATATATGTATATGCACAAATGCACACAAAGCACACTCACAAATGCACAGACACAAATAAATGTACAAATGCACATATGCAAGTACAAACATACAAAAACACACACACACACACGCACATACACAAAAACATGGACAAAGACACATGCATCCATACACAACTAAACACACATGTGTACATAAACACACACATACGCACACAAACATAAGCACACACACACCCATGCATACACGAAACATAACCACATATGCACGCACAAAAATGAAAACAAGCACATATACACACATGTACAAACTTACACACACATTCACAAATGCTTGTATGCATACACATAAACATGCACATGCACGCACACATTCACACATGCTTGCATGAATACTCACACATGCACATGCACATATGCACACACGCACACACATATACAAAAGCACACATGCACAGACACACACACACAAATGCACTCATGTGTTGTCAAAATCATACTTGTGCACACACACACATATGTGAATGCAAACAAGTACACAAAACAATGCGTAAGCACATGCACATACACTGATGCATATATGCCCACACATATATAAGAATATGCACATGCATGCATACACACATGCACGTGCACTAGTACATACACATGAACACACATGCACACATACATACATTCTTGCAAACACCTGGACACATGCATACGCCAACTCGCATGCACCCAAACACATGTACAATTGCATGAATACACATGCACATGTTTACACAAGCAAACACATGCACCCAAACACATGCATGCGCCTATGTGCATACAGATAGACACACAAACACCTACAAATACACGCACATGTATGCATATGCACACACAAACACACACACATATGCACGCACATGTACACACACACAAGAAGATTCACCCATACACACACAAATATGCAAACACACTCTCTCTCACACAAGTGCTTGCACTTGCACAAACACACAAATCAATGCACATGGATGCACACATACACACTCATGCACATATGCACATGTACATAGACATGCACAAACACACACCTTATAGACATGCACACACAGAGCCAAACACACTGACACATACACACAGATGCATGCCCACACACATAGATGTACACACACATGCACACACACACATATGCATGTACACACACGCATGCATGCACACACACACACATGAAAGTACACCCACACCCACACACATGCATATATATTGATATAACACATAGGTACACACAACATGCACACACACACACACACACTCATATACACACTTGCATGCACTTATACACATGCATAAACACATAGATGCACAAACAGACATACATATTGACAGACACACACATACCGACATGCACGCAGACACGAACACAAACACACACATGAAGACATGCATGCACATGTACATGGACATAGTCATATTTATACATATGCATGCACACACACAAAAAGATAGAAAGCCCAAAAATATTCATAAGAACAGGTGTACAAACACATTGAAAAAGGCTCACAGACATTCACACACATGCAAAAATAGATGGGCACAAGGATATGCATATGCATGCACACAAAATACGCACATGCAAACTCACACATAGAAGTGTACACACACACACATAGACATTCACAAGCTTTCACAGATGTACATGCACACACACACACATGGACATGCACATATATGAACTTGACACACATTCACAAAAATAGACATATGCACACACACATGGAAGCAAATGCACATGAACACATTGATAAACGAACAAATATTTGTCCACATGCATGCATGCACACGCACATGCACAAACACACACCAAAACATAGACATATCCGTACACATGTATGCATGCATGCTTACACACATAGACACACACATGCACAAACATTTGCACACACACACACACACACGTAGATGTATGAACACATACATATATGCACACACAGGGACATAGACACATACATAAACATGCACACATGCACACACACACCCCCACACACATGTATGTATGTATACACACTTGTACATGCTCACACACACATACAAGCACTCAAACACACACACATGAACAAGCATAGGCACCCACATACACACTTAAAATGAAACACACATATACACAAAAACACATGCACACACATGCATAAGCATGCATGCACAAACTCATAGACACACATACACAATGGCATGCATGAACACATATCCGCACATGCACAAAAATGCACACAAACATGCACATGTACACAAACACATGCTCACACTTAAGCATAAGCATATACATGTGCACACACACAAGCATTCACACTTACCCACATAAACATGCACACAGACATAAACGGACAAGCACATGAACAAATAAACATACATGCATGCACACTTACAAATGAACATGAACTCATACACAAAAACACATGCACACCCTCACATGCATATACAAGAACACAAACAAGCACAAATACATGCACATGTATTCACACTCATACAAACTCAAATACACACACACACATGAACATGCAAACATGCATACATAGACACATGCACAAACTCACACATGTACACACATGAACACACACACACAATCACACACACGCATGCATGTATGCACTCACACACACACACTTATGCACACACATACACAAACACTTACACATGACACACAGGCACACACATACACACTAACTAACAAAAACACACACACACACATACACGCATGCATGCTTACATGCATGCATTGCATAACATCACATACTCAAGCACACACATGCACACATGCACACACACACGCACCTACACACACGCATGCATGCACACATGCACACAAAGACACATAAAGGAATCGACACACATACACAAAATCACACAAGAAAAAACCACAAGCATACACAGTTGTGCATACACACACACCCTAACAAACATGCACACATGCATGCACAAGCATAAACTTCAATTAAACATGGACACCCAGACATGCTTATGAGTGTAGGCACTCAGATATGCACACAAGAATGAACATGCAAGTGTACAGACAAACACAAAAACTCATATGCACACACATATTATTGCAAAAACTTATGCACACACACACACACACACACAAAAACACACAAATATAGATGCACAAGCATGCACACATACACTGAGAAGCACACACATGCACACAAATACATAAACAAATGAGCACACATACACCCACACAAACGCATCCACATTCACACAAAATACACACGAACACACACACACACATACACACACACACACATCTACACACATACAAAACACACATGCACTCACTTGTCCACAGACACACACACAGAGACTCACGTGCATACACAATTACATGCACACATACAAATGCACACAAATGCACATAAACACACACACACACACCCTCACACACACATGTTGAAGTACACATGCACATGTGCACTCACATGCAAACACATTCACACACACATGCACCCATGCAATCACGTGCATCTATAAAATCACACATGCCCACACATGCACACATGCACACAAAAACCCATGCACACAAACATGCCCACACCCTTACATGCACACAAGCACATGCACAAAGACACACATTTGTACACACACACAAACACATATGTGCATATTCATGTGCAAGCATATACACAAACACCCACTCATGCAAATGCAAAAACAAGCTACATACACATTTGTAAAGACACACACATATGCAAAAACATAGGCTCACACACATGCACACAAAGATGCATACACACACGATCATGTACGCACACACACACTCACACATGCATACACACAGTAGCACACATACATGCTAATGCATTAACGCACACACAAGCACACACAAATCTGAAAACATGTGTACACACACACTCAAAGATGAATACATCCACATGCAAACACATAGATGCACACACAAGCATACAAATATGTATACACGTACTCACTCATACACACACATGCATGCACACAGGCACACTAAAGCATGCACACACATAAGCAATCACAGACACACACCCATATGCACACAAACATGCACAGATGCACACATGCACATACACATACTCACATACATAATCAAAAAACTCATGCATTCATGTCCACAAACTCACACACATATGTAGAAATGCATGCACAATCACAAGGATAACTTACCCACACGCACGCACAAACATATGCATGCCCAACATATGTACAAATGCACACACGTGCATGCACACACCCTAACACACACAACACACACCCACACATGTGCACACATACACTCACATGTGCATATACATGCACACACGAAGGGAAACACACACATGCTCATGTACACACACACATGAAAACATGCACATGCACACGTATAACTACACATGAACACACACATAAACAATCATAAGCACATGCACACACATGGATGCACACATATAGACATGCTCTCACATACATGCACACATCCATAAATGAGCATGCAGTCACACTTACACACACTAACATAAATACACACCAACAGACACACATTCACATAAGTATGCATGCACAAATGCACACACATGAAAAAGTACAAACACACTTGCAAGCAAACACTTGAACATGCACATATGCTCACACTCTCACACACACACACACATTCACACATGTTTATGCAAATGCACACACAAAAATATGAACATGCACACACACACACATCTGTACACATAAATATGCATGCATAAATGTACACAAGTACATATCTGCACAGACACATAGGTACACACAAATGCACATGGGCATGCATAGCCATAAACACACACGTACTTACATACATATGCACTCAAACATTCACACACATGCATACACTCTTGCACAGACACACACATGTGCATAGACACACAAACTCACACGTGTGCATCTGCACACACATAAATTTGTCACACACACAAACTCACACATTATAACACACACACACACACACAAGCATGCATTAACCCACACATACACGCCCTTACAGACTCGCACACACACAAACACATGCTCATACACATACACAACTGAACATGTGCATGCACATAGACACACATACATACAAGCACCCATACACATAACCACACACATGCACACACATGCAGATGCACACACAAACATTTGAGCACACACACAAGTAGAATCATGCACACACAAGCACATAACACAGAAACATGCAAATGCACATACACTGATGCAGATAATCATACACAAACATGCATGCATATACACACACACACACACACACATACTCACAATCTATAATCCTACACACATGCACACAAACAAACATACACACATCGATACACAATACACACAACTGCATAAAAATACATGTCCAAACACACACACACATGAACTCAAGCACATGCATGAATACACACACAAGTACACAAACACACACATACTCATGCATGCATGCATAAAGATATACACACACATGTAAGTAACAATACACACACCCACACATATACATGCAAACATGCACACATGCACAAACAAATGCACACCCACACAAAAACACACATGCCCACACAAATGTGCACACACACATGCCCTCATACACAAACACACATTCATATGCATAGGTACATACATGCACAAAAATGCACAAAAACACACAAACAAAACCACAAATGCACAATCACATCTAGACACATAAACACACATGCACATGCACACAAATCGCACACAAAAAGCATGCATGCACATACATAGCTTCATGCATAGATAGAAACATACATATTTGAACACATAAATAGATACACACATGTGGAAAGACACACACACATGCACGTACACACACACATGGATGCACACACAAACATGCACACTCACACACTCTCTTTTTCTCTCTCACACACACACCCAACATGCACACATGCACGCACACACACTCATACAAACAAGCAAAAAAACTCGTGTATGTATGTGCACAAACTCATGCACACATGCACAAATGCATGCACAAACACTTGAATAGCCCACACAAAAAGACACATACACACAGAGACACACACACAGGCACAAACACATGCATGAATGAATACACACACACATTCATGTACACATGATTACACACACAACATGCATGGCAACACATGTACACATATACTTACCCACACATGCATATAAATACACACATGAAGGCACACACACACAAAAACAAGCACATGTACACATGCACACAAACTGACACATGCATACACACACATGCATGCATGCACACATAAAGACATATTCACACACACTTGCAAATACAAACACATATGCATAAATTCACACATAGGCATGCATACACACATATACATACAAACATAAACACACACATGCATCAACACACAATGATGCACACTTGCATGAACACATGCACACACATGAACAAGTATTGAAACACATGCAAATACACATGCAAGAAAACACTTTCACATGTACATATAGACACATGCACACACACTCACACACACATTCGCACATGCTCATGCACACACATTCACAAAAATTTGGATAAGAACAAGCACACAAGCACACACAAATATGCACACACAGGTACACACTTGCATGGACACACATAAACAAATAGGAAGACTTACATGCATGCATTGTACACACAAAATTTTTTGTATACACACAAATAGGAACCAACAAACCATAACACATATACACACACGCACGCATGCATGACCACACACACACACATGTGCATGCATTCACATACACAAAACACACATGCAAACTTATACACAAACACATATTCACATACACCCACACGTACACTCCCCTTCTTGCTCCACACATGCACACATACAAACACATGCTCATACACACACACATATAAACATTTGTATGCATGTAGCCATACACACTCGTGTACACATATACAAAACAACACACTTGCACATACACATGCACACTCAATCACTGGCAAGCACACATGCACATGGTCACACATGAAAACGTGTGGACTTGTATAAGCACACCTATGCACTCACAAGTAGATGCACACATGCAAAAAAACAAACATGCATGCACACAATGATGCACACACATGTAGGAACACATACACATACACACATGGAAGCACAATACACACAACTACATAAATATTGATGCATAAGTACACACACATGAACAAAAGCACATGCATGCATGTGGACATAAGTACACACACATACACACTCATACATGGATGCACAAATACACACACGTGCATGCATGTGAGCACATACACATCCATCCACATACATGCAAACATGCACATATGCACACATACATACATAATCATGCATGCTCAAATACAGATACACACACATTCACACAAATGCACACACACACACCCTCATACACAAACACACATGCATATGTGTAGATAAACACATGCACAGCCACAGGCACTCATGCCCATGCACACACATACACACATATGTACATAAACATACACACAAACAAAACTAGACATACACAATCATACCTACATAGATGAATACATATGCACATGTACACACAGGGACACACAGACATGTATGCACACACATGTACAACCAGATGCACATATGAATACACAAACAAACACACACACATAGAATAATACACTTGTATATACACATATATACACATGCACACACACCAACATATGCACACACACATGCACACTCTCACACAAACATAAACATGCATACATATGTATACACGCACACACCCACATGTATGCATACTTGCCAATTCCTACACACACATTCGAAAACATTCAGCACATACAAATGTACACACACATGTGAATCCATATAGACACATGCATAAGCACGAACACACAAATAAAACACACATACAACATATGTACATGTACCTACACACACATGCAAATGCAAATGCACAAGCATAAGCAAACACACACACATGTACTCACATGAACATGCAAAGGCATACACACACACATGCACACATAAGCTCTCTCATACCTATACACACACACATAGACACACTCATGCAAAGATACATACATGCATGCACACACACAAGCATATTCACAAAATAAAAATATAAAAATATACGCACACACATACAAAATGATATAGTCACACAACCACATGTATGCATCCAAAAAATGCACCCACACACATACACACTAACCCAATACACACACATGCACACATATATTCTTGCATGTATGCATAAAAGCACAAACAAATACATAGACACACACACATACACACACCTACAAAAACACAAAGATGAATACACACACACAACACACACGTGTGCAAATGCACTCATGCACATGCACACACACATGGACACACATGTACGCACACACACATAAAAAACATGTACACACATGCATAGACACATAGACAAACAAATGGGCATAGACATGTACACACATGCACAAAAAAATAGGCATGCACATGCACATAGTCACACATATACATGCATGTAAATAGTGGCACACATAGGTACACACATGCACATGTACACATATACACATGGACACATGTTTAAACACACATACATATGGCCATGCACTCACACCCTCATTCAATGCACACACAAACAAACAAACAGACACATGTCCACAAACACTCATGCATAGCTACATATAAAGACACCCACACACACAAATGTATCATATGTAGGCAACACACAAAAAATGATGTGCATGTACAAATTCACACATGAACAAACAGACATGAAAATAGACACTGTTAAGTAGACACACACCCACACATGCAAATACACACACAGACACCCACATGCACATGCACACAAACTCATGCACTCATATACACAAACACACAAGCATGCCCACATGCACATATGCATACAACAACATGTGCACACATGCACTCACATATACACAAGCTCATGCACACATGTGCACAAACACGTAAAAGAACGTACACACATGTTTCTATAGACACATACATTCACACACATATACATCCACACACCAAAATTCACACATACCAAGACAAGTATGCACACACACACATACATGTACAAACACACAAGCCTACACACTAGCACACATGCACATGCCTACATACCCAAGAATGCAGACAGGTGCACATAAACACACACACATGCACATGCACACACACATCCACTGCCAAACACATGCACACATTCATATAGCACACGCACACACTCATGAACACACAAAAATATGCCCACATGCCATATGCATTATGCACATACTCATACATATGCACATGAGCACACACAAACACAAATGCACACATAGACACTCACACTTGCAAAAATGTACTTGCACACACTCACCCCTACACATGCACTCTCTCACACATGCAAATGCACATGTATACACATATGCAAGCACATGCACATATTTGTAATCCTGCATACATGCACAAACACACATGTACATAAATATGCACATTTGCATATGCATGCAAACACACACACCTAAGCACATGTATACACACGACAATGCAAACACACATGTACACACACACACATTTGTGCAAACACACATGCGTGAAAAATGCGCATGTGCATGCACACCCGCAAAAAGACACACACATGCGTGTACACCAAAACACACACACACACACATGTACCTTTAGGCACAAACACATAAGCATAGACATGCACACACCCACACATATGAACACACACATGTGTATGTAGGCAAACACATACATACCTATGCATGCATAAGTGCATAAACATGCACACATGCACACACACACACACGCACAGAAGCACACCAACAAGTGCACACAAAAACACATAGACATGCATGCACATACACACTCGTGGACATATACACACACAAGTAAGCACAAATACATACACAAAAGCATGTGCATAAACATTCACATAGATCTTCACCCACACATAACACACACCTACACACACATGTACCCACACACATAAACAAACCCATGCACAAACACACTCACACATACTTGTACACATGCACGTGGATGCGCACACGCACAAAACTGCACTTGCATGCACACATGCCCGAACACTTTGAAACACATAAAAATGGATGCACACACATAACATTTGCATCCATACACACACATATACATAAGCACACAAAAACAATGTGCTCAACTAAACCCACACATATACATGAATAATACATGCAGGCTCACATGCACATGCATAGACACACACTTGCACACTCATTCATCAGCACTCACACACATGCATGTAAATACACACTCACATGCACACACACACAAACACACTTGTACACACAAGTGCACTCATGTATACACATGCACATGCACACACACAAACACATGTGTGTACCCACACACACATACAAATGCACAACACACACATGCCTTTACGCATGCATGAGCAAGCACATGCATAGACTTATATGGGAACATGAAGGCACATACACATGTGCCCACACAAATAGGCAGAAACATGCACACACACACACACGCACACACACCCAAACATGTGCACATTCACACACACGCATGCACAAAGATAAATATGCACTCATGCACACTGAAGCATGCACACACACGGGACACTCTAAAAAAGACACATACACACATGCATGCACAATCACACACATACAAACTCACACATACAAATGTGCAAGCAAGCACATATGCATAAACACACAAATATGCATGCACACACATACAAAAACAAACATCGACATAAATGTACACACACACGCACACACCCACACACACGTATGCACAAACACAAATGCACACACTTGTACTAGCACACCTACATTCATATACACACAAACGAACACACACAAACACACAAATACACTTGCACACACGAGAACACACACCTACAAACACACACAAACACAAGTACACACACATGCACACCATTACACACACACATATTTAGAATCAAGCACATGCACATGCATATATGTGCACACACTGAAAGACACACACCAACACACATGCATATAAAATCACAAACATGCACACACATGAACACAAAGGCACACACACATGTGCGTACATGTATGCACATGCACACGCATACAAACACATAAATACACATTCACATGCATAAACACACACATGCATGCATGCATGCACACATGAACACACACACACATGGACATGCTCACACAATCACACACGTGCTTGTTCACACACATACATGCACATGAGCATGTGCACAAACACATGCATACACACACACATAAGCACATGCACACACAAGCACACTTGCACACACACTCGCACTCAGTATATGTTCACAAAACACATGTATATGTTCACACAAAGGGATGGATGCACACAAGTAGACCCACATGCATACCACATACACTAACATACACATATAAACACATAGCCACACACACATGTATAAACACAAATGCACACACACATGTACACAAACACACATACACATGCTCAAGCATGCATACATGCTCAAAAGAACACACATGCACCTGCACCCAAATAGTATGCACACATACAAATATATGCACATATGCACACACAATGGAACAAAAGTAGACAAACATGCACATGCACACATACATAAACAAAAAAAATCATAAACACATAGACACATGCATACACAAATACACATACTCTCACACACACATTCATGCAAAAACATGCATGCACGCAACACATGTACACATACAAACATGCACACACGTACACACACAAACAATCACACATGCACACAAAAAAGGAAACAAAAACATGCACACAAAAAATGAAACACACACACATGCACACATATGCACACATATGCACACAGTCATATGCACACACATGCATGCATGCACATACACATGTGCACATGCATACACACACACATGCACATACACATACACATATTCACATGCATAAAGCACTGGCCCATGCATGCATGAATGTATGCACATACGCATGAACACATACGTACACATGCTTACACATTCACACATGCCCAAACACTCGCAGATACAAACAAACAAACTTGTGCACACACACACACATATCAGTGTATTCATAGTCACATAAACACATGCATTTGCATTTATATGCATGCACAGCTACGAACATGCACAAGCACACATACACATGAACAAACATAGACACACGCACACAATAATTCACTTGCACATGCATACACATGCATAGGCCCTCACACATGCACACATGCACACATGCACACATGCACACATGCACAAGCATTTACACTTACACACATACTCGCATGCACACGTAGGTATGCACACACACATGCACACTCATGCATAAACACATATGCACACACTTGTGCACATGCATGCACAACCATACACACACTTGTGCACATGCAAACACTCACACAAACACATCCACATATGCACACATGCACACACAAACTTGCATCCACACATACACACACACACACACTTACACAGGCACAAAACAACACATAGACGAACAAACACATGCACAAACTCACAAACACAAGAAAAGGATGCATACACTTAGACATACACAAATGTGTGTCCTTACTCACACACACAAACAAGCATACACACCTACACAGACATAGGTACTGATGCACACACATACATACACACATGAGTACAAAATTACAGTCGTGCACACAAACAAACATGCACATACACACACATGATCACACACACATCTACGGACACACACATACACACGCATGCATGCACACACTAGCAAATGCACATATACATGCAAACACACCCAAACATAAGGCACACTTTTGCACACATGCACAACCATGTGCAAACACATGCACACTGAAACATAGACATAAGCTTGCACACACACAAGTACACACATAAAAAAACACACACCCATACACACATGCACACACCTACACACACATACAAGAATAGACACTAACAAGCACACCCAAAATATCACTTGCAAAAACACATACTCACACTGCACATTAACTAATGCACAAACACACACACATAGGGTCACACACATAATGGGTACTTGGAAGCACACGTGCCCAGACAAGTACACACACACATACGTATTCACATACAAACACTAATGCACACACCCATATGCACATGCACATACACATGCATTTACAAGCACACATGCACACATATACACATAGTCACAAGCACACGTACATACACACACAAAAGCACACACATATACTCACACACTCACATACATATGCACACATGCACATGCACAAATGCTTGTATAATACACAAACATACAATAATGCATGCACACCAACATACACACACTCATGCATACACATACACATGCACATAAGTATGCACACACACCCACACACTTACACAGATAAATGCATGAACACACAAGCATAAACCTGCATGATTGCACACACATATTTACACACTCAAGAACACATACATGCATGAATGCATCACACACACATATGCACATACACCACGAGAAACCACATATGTGCACAATTAGGAACACACAAGCACATAAACAAGCGAACACAAGTACACACATACACACATACACACATACACACATATGCATGATCACACATATGCACTCACACGGATGAACACACACACATGCATGCAAGAACACACCTACCTCTGTGTACACACACAAGAACACAAACAAATGTGCAATCATGCACACACCTAGAAACACACACATGCCATGTAATAACACACATACACAGGAATGGACATTCACACACATAGATATGTAAAAACACACACACATACATGCCACACACTTACACTTTCATACATATGCAAGTATGCACACACATGCACACGTGCACATGTACATGCATACCCACACACACACAGATAAATGCATGCACACATACACAAGCACATAGACACACACACAAGTACACATACTCAGCACATTACCACAAAAACAATCTCACACATGTACATTAAGAAATACACACATCCATATGTATGTGCACACAAATAAAACACACATAAGCAAAAATACACATGAATACACACATGTGTGCACACACATACCTGTGGCATACACGAATGCACATGCTCACAGAGTCACATACCCACATTGTCACATGCACACATATGCATGCATAACGCACACAAAGACATGCATGGATGTGCATGCACACACATATGCATGCATACATAGACACACACATGCACACTCACACACTGACACACACACATGTGCATGCATGCACAAGCATACATGCTCACAGTCACACACACTTATAAGCAAGTGCAGACACACACAAAGAGATGTATAAGCACACATATGCATGCACATATGCTCACACTCACAAACACACACTCCCACACACACTCATGCACAGACACATTTATATGAATGCATGTATACACACACAAATGCATGCACACACCCCTACATGCAAGCAGACACAAATACACATGTGCACACCCATACATACACAAATATATGCACACAAACCAAGCTACACAAACCACACACAAATGCACATGGATGAGCACACATGCATACACACATAAGAACACGAGAATACAGACATGCACATGCAAACACACATTCATAAATATAAGTACATACACAAGCACAGACACGTACACACAAGCACATGCATAACTATAAACACACACACATGTATACATAGTCATGCATGGATACTCACATGCATACACACACATAATCAAAAATATGCACACACACACACACAAATTCAAACATAGACATCCTCACACATATGCACAAAATCTCATATGCACATACATAAACATAAATGTGCACACACATGCACACATACCAACACACACATGCACACCAACACAAATCCATGCATACATACACCTACACAAAGCACAATCACACATGCATGTATGTATGCATGTATACACGAACACACATATACACACACACACATACACACTTACACATACACAAATGTATTTGCATAAACACATGCATGCATAAGCACACACACACACATGCAAACATGCTTGCATGCATGCACACATGCAACCATGTGACATACACCTACACAAGCGTACATGCATAAGCATGTACTCACACACACACAAACTCACGAGCATACAGACAAGAACAAATGTAGGCACTCACAGACTCGCACACACATATGTGCACACATGCATACATATGTATACACACTCACACATACACCCACACCCACCAACTTATTTGCATGCACACACACATGCACACACACAAGAACACTCACACAAACACATACATACACAGACACACATATACATGCAAAAGCATGCACACACTCATGTTAACTTAAATGCATGCACATGTATACACTCACACAAAGACAAACACACACACACCCATGCACTCACATAGGAACACAGGCAAACTAACACATATGCACAGGCACAAAATCATAAATACACACATAATGATAAACACACACACACGCACACATTAAAGCACATACAAATGCACACACACACACACACTAACATGCACACACTTGCACAATCATGCATGAACTCACCACACATATGCACAAACACAAACATGCATATATGCACTGCACCCACACACAAACATAAAAATGCACACACATGCACACATTCACACACACATGCACATGCACATGCACATAAAGATACACACACACAAAGGTATACTCAAGCACACACACTTATAAGACATGCCCACACATACACGCATGCATACCCACACACACACATACACACACATGTGTACACAAGCTTACATATGCTCACACACACATACATGCATGCACACATACATGTATAAAAGCTTATACACACACACATACTTGCAACCATGTACACATACACCTACACAGTATAGATGTGCACATGCACACATATGTAAGCATGCAAATGTACACATGCACACATGCACAAGTACAAATTCAAACACACCCACACACAGCAAGACACATGCAAACACATTCACATACATGCACATACATGCATAAGCACATGCACAGACACTTACACATGCACTTGCATGCATACATAGGAATACTCATAGACACACATGCACATTCTTAAAAAAATACACACTCACACATGCACATGCTCGAACACCTATGCACAAACTTATATACATGCAAATGCACACACACACACACATGCACACAAATTTGCACTCAAACACATGCACCCACATGGGGACAAACAAAAACTTCTAAACAAACCAAAATATGCACAAACTCCTAAATACATACACACATGCACACATGCATACATATATAGGTTCTTGTACTCACACACACACACACATACACACTTGCACAAAGATACATAATCATGAACACACACTTACACAAAGGTGTGCCCCAAAATATGCTCACACAAACACACACATATGCACACACACATGTACAAGCACACTCATACATGCACACAAATGCACATATTTATGCAAACACACCCATACACTGGCACACTCATGCACACACACATGGCTACACACATACACAAATATACACACCAACAAGCACACAGACACACTAATACACACACACACACATACAAGTATGCACACACAAACACACATACCCACATGTGCATACTAATGAATACACAAACACAAACACATGCACAGGCACATGAACACACATAAGTAAAATATTTCATAAGAACCCACACAAGTACACACACACATGTAGGCTAAAACACATACAAACACACACACACACACCCACGATCACTGAAGCACACACATGCACATGTACAAACTCACACACACTCACAAATACACACTTACACATGCACACACACACATATACAAATACATATATATATATATATATACATATATATAAACACATGCACACAAATACACAAACATAAATGCATGTATACATAAGAACACACCCACACACATAAATGCTCACACACACATGTGCACACACATGTACACATACACATGGATGCAAGCACTTACAAATGCACAACATTCACACAAGTATGAACACCCTCGTATAGACACTTGTGTATTCATGCACACATGCACACACACACACACACACACACACACAGATGTATGCACATGCAAACATTGATAGAAGCATGAATGAACACATGCCGAAGCATACACACAACTACAAAGATATGTACATGTATGCACGCATGCACACATACACACAGAAGCACACATGTGCACACAAACAATGGTGCATAGGTACACACAAATTTATACAAAAACACATACACATAGACACAAGCATGCTTTGGTGCACACACATGTACACACACATGTAAACACACTTGCATAAGCACACATACGCATGTACAGACACATACAAAGACACACACATGTGAATTTTACTCACAAAACACACAAGTGTGCTCATGTGCATACGAATATACATGTATAGGAACACACACACATTCTTGTACGCATAAACCCACACGTATGCATGCACACACACACAACCAAAGACACCCACACACCTGAGCACACACACTCGAACGAACATGTGCAAGCCAAAACACACAAACACACACACTCAAGCACACATGCACACACACTTATGCACATATGTTTAGGTATACACATATGCACATAGGCATGCACACCTAAAATCATGCCCCTTCCCTACACACATAAACATGCTAACATGTATAAATACAACATGAATACTCACACATACACATGCGCCTGCTTGTACGCATGTGCATGTGCAAATACACTTGTAAATACACACGCCTACACTTATGCACTCATGTACAAGAACATATGCACACAAACATGTATGCATGCACACACATACACATGCACAAATGCACATTCACAATGATGCACACACACGCATACACACACATGCACACCCACATGCATATGCATAAATAGACACATATGTGCACACACAAACCCACATACACATGTTCATGCATATGCACACTTGCACAACCAACACAAAGACAAACAAAAATGCACACATAAACACATGTACATACGAACCGCACATACACCCATACACCCACACACCAACATACACATACACACACATGCATATGCATGTGCATGCATGCATGCACACACACACATGCACACTCACATGTAATAGACTCCTCCCCACCACAAAAATCATTTAATCACACAACACACATTTGCACACATACACATGCACACAAAAACACACACCAAAACACACATAGAAATAGACATATAAATATATATATATATATATATATAACAATGTACACACATTGGCAAACATACACATAGTACACACATTCACACACATGCACACACACACACACACATGCACTCAAACACACGTAGACATATGAATGCATACATAAAGATGCGTACATAAAAACACACACATGTATACACACACATACACACGAATAGACATAAGCATTGATGTGCACTTCCAAACTAACACATTAATACACATATGTGTATGTGTACACATGCACGCACACACACATATGCATCCAAAACACACATAAATACACATATATGCACTTGCACGTGCACACCCACACACACATGAGTGTACATAAACATAGGCATGTTAGCACACACGCACATGGACACATGCAAGCTCACACGCATATGCACTCACACATACATATATACACATGCACATCATGCATAGACACACATATGAACACACCCACACACACACACACACACACAAGAGCACACACACACACATAAGAAGTCACACATTTGAACACCTTCATGCACACACACTCATGTGCACACACGGATGTACATAGATTCATAAATTCACATGCATACACACACAAACAAAAACTTGCCCATATAGAAACACAAGTACACATACACACACACACATGCACATGCACATGAAAAAACTTGGACACACACATACACTAACATGCACACACATGTACATAAATGCTTGCACACACACAGCCAAACACATGTAAAGAAGCACAGACATGTGTGCTCTTATGAACACATACACATGGACACAAGAATGCTTGCACAGGCCCATATTTGCACAAATGCATGAATGCATGCACACAGATGCACACACACACACAATAATCGATGAACACACAAGTCAGCACATACATACAATGACACACACTAAGACACACACACACACACTTACTTGGACACCCATGTACACACACATACACAAACCCATGCACATGCATATGTACACAAACACGTGCAAACACACATGCACATGCTTACATAAACATAGGCACATGTATGTGCACAAAAGCACACACAAACACACAAACATACAAACAAATAAACACACATACATACAAACACTTGCACAAATACATACACACATGTAATCACATAGATAGATGTACTTTTGCACATGTACACACAAAGAAACACACATGCACTTAGACACATGTACACACATAAAAACATACAAGAACACAAATAGACACACATATGCATAATTACATGAATACACCTGCATACATGCATGCACACACATACCCAAATGTTACACACATATGCATGCATACATATACAAAAACACACACACACATGCATGCACATATACTCACATAAATGCACACGGACATAAAAACACAAATGTAGTGACCTAGACGCATGCATAAATGCCATCCAAACACATGTACAAATGCACACAATCACATGCACATGCACAAACATGCTTAAACACATATGCACATGTACATGCAAAAGAATAAACATATGAACACATAAAGGCATGCATACACACATACATGCACAAGCATAGGCACTTACAGACATGCACACTCACATGCATATGTATGCACACAAATACACACACAAACATAAGAAAAAGAATGTAGACAATCACATGCATGCACATGCACATGCACACACAACTTGCATGTGGATGCACACAAACAAGTGCACACATTTGCACACACACCCACATGCACACACACTTGAACCCACACATGCATAAAGACAAGCACAAGCTTGCATGAACACAAAAATCCATAAATACACAAACACACAAGCACACATGCATGCACATACACATGCACACATTTGCATATGTGCACAAACACATACCCATAGACTCTCACACACACACATATACCCACACTTGCAAATAAACACAAATACATAAACTTGCACAATAACACATATGTAAGGTCACACTCACAACCCACTTGCATGTACACTTGCATGCACATGAACTCAAATCAGATGTACATGCTAGCACCCTCCACACATACAAAAAAGAACACACACATGCAAGCAAACACACACCCATAACCACACACACATGCATAAGCACACACTCAACACATATACACATGCACACACACATGCTCAACACATATATATACATACATATATGTGCACACAAAGACATGTAGGCATACACACATATATAGACATATGCACGACGAGCATGTCAACACATATGCGATTGTACAAACACATAAACACACATGCACTTACATAAGTGTTGTATCGTGTGTTTTAACACTTTTTATTGATGATAATAAAATAATTATGTTAGTTTCTCTAATAGTATTCTCAAGTATCTTTTAGGTCATGTATTTTAAGCTCTTAAAGATCAATGAATTAGAGAGTTTTGACCAAATGTCTTATGGAGTAATCCATAAGTGAGGCAATCTCAAGTTTTGATGATGACTATGTGACATTTATTGCTTAAATCATATATCACAGAGCTATTAATCAATCTTGGTGAAGTAATTAACCATCAATAGTATATATTTAAAGTATCTACTCATTTTATTATTTTCTTATCACTTGTTTATGTATGGCATAATAAGGTTAGATAAAACAATTATTTCACTTACATGATATATAATTTCCAACACATTATTATTTTACTACTTACAAAAATATTTTTTTTAATTTACTAGCTACAAAAAATTTTACAAGTAAAAAATAAATTAATAATTAAAAGGTTTCTTAATAAAAAAATTGGCTTCAGCACCCAAACATGGACAAGCCTAAAGGGTAGGGCTAAGTGGTCCAAATTACTATTAAGCAATAGGGCTTGAGTAGTGGGTCAAGAGATATGGTGAACCAAATTGAGTTAGGCCTCAGTCTTAAACACGACATAATTTCTTATGTAACATGCATTATATGAGGTCAAGAAATAACTCCTAAAGTAGCTAAGGCAAAACGAGTCAGGACAAACTCATGAAGTGTTAAATTTTTGGATTAGGGTAGATCAAACACATAAATATATGCATATGTAACTTTAGTAATTACTTCTTAAAAGCCTAAGTGGTGGACAATCCCATTAGGCTAACCATTTTTTCATTGAGGAAGTATTATAATGCCAAATATCATAAACAAGCTTGTGATTTGGGACTAAAAATCATGCCTTTGTGAACTACAGATTCCATCTAAGCATTCATTTGACAAGCTTGATCAAACATATGAGAACTATTTTGCCATTTTTAATAGTATTTTTTTATCATACTATCCATCCATAAAACCTAATCACTTGGTTGAGATCTTCTCTACCTTTGTGAACCATCATTTTATAAACTCGTCCATTCATAAAGCTCAGTTGAACGATTAAGATTGACTCGATCTTTATTCATCAACACTGTCCTTCTAGCATGCATGATCTAAGGATCTATATCAAATATTGCATGGATTAGATCTAGACCTTTATTTAGCATTCTGATTCAACAACTCCTATTTCAACCACCCAAATTGGATGATGATCATTGTTCTCACACTAATTAGTGTTCTAGAAAGCTATTTGTGTTTCTTTTGAATGCTAAAATGTAATAACTATTTTGATGACCCTTTATAGTTTTTATATAATTTTTTGTTTTAAATATTCTAATACAAATTAAGAAGCCTTAGGAGGTAGAGGATTAATGATTTCAACCTTGCTACATCAACATTTTGGGAAGAGAAGGTGCAAAACAAATAATTATAATTTGATTTATTTGCCTTTGTTGGAGCTATGTTTGCAACTCATTTTTTCTCTTTCTTTAGTAATTTTTTTGTTGCACAACTTTCTTGAGGTTTCTTTATAATTGATAATTTATGTTTTTATTTTTTTATAAAATAAAAGTTCATATTAAAGTAAGATCTTTATTGATTTCATTTTTCTAAATAAAGTTAGCATATATTATAAATCTTTCAAATTTAATATTTTAAAACTAAGTCCTTAAGATTGTTTTAACCATTTTCATATGTGCATTCATATTCTAACATTATAATCTATAGACTAGTGCCATATATTCTTTTATAAGTGAATAGTGATATGTTATAGTTAATTATTATTTTGTGTTGCATTCAAATATTGTAAGCTTTTATGAATGAAATTTTTATGGTGAACCCCTACCTATTGTGACAAAATAGTGTGAATTTTAATGGTTATCTTTACCTATTAGATAGGAGAGAGTAGTTTTGTTAGTAAAATCTTAGTCAGGTTGTTTAGGGTGGATGTATGCATGAGTTAGGCCAAACAACTTAAAAATTTCTTATCACTTTTATTATTATATAATTTATCATATTTCACATATTTAATAATATTCTAATGAAAACTTATATAAAACAATTATGAAAATTATTTTTTATAATGTATAAACATTTTATCAATAAATATTTTTAGAATTATGAACTTTTTATTTTCTTTTTTACATTTTTATTTAGAAAAATTATTAATTGAATGATTTTATGATTACTAAATTCTCGTTTGAAAAAATATTTTAAAAATGGCAAAATTTTTAAAGGGATAATTCACCCCCTCTTTTATTCATTGGCTTGGACAGATTACATCAAATGGTATCAGAAGGAGTTACATCGAGGGACAAAATTTTCAAAAGTAGATCCCAACTTTTTCATTTCTTATTGTGTAGTTAACTATTACTTATATTGTGAACTACATGGATCCACCATTATTTGAAGGTCAAAATTTTACTTCAGGGATAGATAATTTCAAAGATTTTATTTAAATATTAATATTGATTTATAGTTTTTAATTGGAAATTATTTTATTGTTTCAAATATATTTGATGAATAATGTAGATGTTTAAGGCAAATAAATGCTAAAAGAATAAGTTATCTTTATTTTTTTGCCTCAATAAATTGGAATTAGTATTTGTCATCTAAAAACTTATCTTGAGGCTATGTAGAAACTAGAGAATTTATATGATAAATAGGTTGTATTTCCTTCCCAAGATAAGAAGAAAATAAAAAATCAAAAGAAAATGAAGTGGAGAAAGAAGAAGAGAGAAGCTTTAAGCACCTCAAAATTAAGAGAAGAGAGAAGCTTTAAGCACCTCAAAATCAAGCTCTTCATTCTAAGGTGTAGAAACATTTCTTCTTCTATTAGTTATAATCAAAATATTAGTAATGATGAATTGACCATTATTTTTGATAAATTTATAGTTGAGCATAAGAAATTGAATAAGATGTATGATAGACTTAAAGTGAAATATGACAAATAGGAGCATCATGTTTACATATTAAAAATATAATGCAACAAACTTAATGATAGAAAGGAACTATTTCAAACCATTTTACTTATAAATGTTACTAATTTAAGTACCTTATAAAGTAAATTAATGAATATGAGACATCTTTGGCCTTAAGCAATTCATGTTTTAATTCTTTGAAATGTGAAAATATTTTTAAGAGAAAAAATACTATTTTAAAAGAAAAAGTTGTAAATATTTGTTTGATAAAATGAGAGTTAAATGATTTGAAAGAAAAGTTGGCTAGTATACCTTCATGTATTTTGATTTCTTATCCTTATTCATATGTGCCTGTACATCCTTTATCATTTACGCATTTGAATAGAAACAATAGTTTGTGAATATAAGTTATAATTTTACATCTTGTATGACTAAATCAATATAAATTGAAATTTTCATTTGTAAATGTGAATGATAATAGAAGTTATCCTATTCCATATATACATGAACATGCTTCATCATATAACTATGTGATAGAAATAATACTAGTCTGCATACTTTTCATTTTCATGTTGAATCCTCGATTAAATGTAGTTGTTGTGATAAGCATGAAAATATTTCTTATGATAGCCAAATAAAGGAATCAATCTATTTAAAAAAAGATAAATATAAATTAATTTATAAGAGAATATGTTTAAAAAATACATTTATAAAAGCATCTCAATCACACATAATTACAATTGAACTCAAGATATTTTAGATTTCTAAATTTATAGTTTAGGTAGTTATATTGGTTTGACATGGAGACAAGCCTTATCTTGTGAGTTTGCATGTGACTCACTTGCAAAATATGTATGGTCATTATTTTTAGGATAAACAATTTAATCTCCTTAGAAGCTTTGCTAGAATTATTTATTGTCTCTTTATGTAAATTGAATAGAACATATTTCAATATCTATCTTGAATGTCAAATGTTAGCTTATGTAGAAGAGTTTTAGGAAGATGAGAATATAAAGATTTATGTTATTTTTTTATTTGTTATCATAAATAACTAGACTAATATGGTCTTGTACTTTGATTATTAAGTTATTCATGTAAGCAATAAGAATCTATTTAGTGTGTCATTAAAGTCATGTGAATTTTATTGAATTAATGATTATATGTGAGGTAAGTGAAAATGCTTTTTGGAATGATGTAAGTTTGGAAATCCGGAGATAAAATTTGTAAGAATTCAACATGGAGCTTAATGTGACAGATAATGCTCATACACATCAAGCGCTTTGTGGATTTGATGGAAATTAAGGACACTAGTCATAGTGAGTAAAACCTAAAGATTTCTTCAAAAAGCTAGTGGACATTTGTGAAATTATTTTTTTATTATTCCATCTTATTGTAGATGAATTTTGAAATGCATTAGTGCTCATAACAATATTTGATTTTTTTTGACCAAATCATTATTTATTGAAACCTTTCACAAGTTCACATTATTCATAAGTATGACTACATAATTGAGTGATTACAAAAGGAGCATAATTTAGTTCTAGAAGATTGGGTTAGTTATGGTCAAATATCTCACGGAGCAATCCATAAGTGAAGCATTGTCATGTAGTGATGGTGGCCATGTGACAACTATGGCTTAAATGGCATATCAAGGTGCCGTTTGTCCAATTCTTGGTGGTATAGCTAACCATCAGGAGTCCATCTCCAAAAAATATATTCGTTTGATTTTTTATTATATTATTTATTTACATTTGACACAATTAGTTGTACAACATTATTCATTCACTTCCATGATAATTAATTTCTTATACATTATTATTTTAGTACTTAAGAAAATATTTTCTTTGCTTTTTTAGATATTAAAGTTTTTTGAAATTAAAGAAAATTAATATTTTAAAGGTGGCTTAAAAAAAGTTGGCATAACCACCCACATGCAGCCAAGCCCAAAGGCCTACATTAAGTGCCTTGAATTGTTATTGGGCAATAGGCCTTGAGGAGCTATGAGTTACATGGTGAATAGAATTGGGTCAAGCCATATCTCACTCATGACATAATTCCCTATGTGACTTGGATTGAATCGAGTCAAGGAATAAATCCTGAATTGGCTTAGGCATAACGAGTAAGGATGGACTCATGAAGCGTTAAGTAATGGGATTAGGTTAGATCAAACAAGTAAATATATGCACAGATGATTTGGTTCAGTACTTTCTAGCAACACTAGAAGCTACTAACCCAATTAGGCTAACATTTACGTACAAAAGAAGTATTATAAATGCCAAACTTCATATACAAGATTGTGATGTAAGACTAAAGTTTAGCACTGTTCCTTTCCAAAATAGAAGTGAACCTGTGTCGTCTGATTGCATGTTTTTATGATTAAAAGGTTTATATAATGTATGATTTTTTGAATAATAGATTCCATCTAAAAAACTTGATCAAATGGTTAAGATCTTATGTGCATTTATGAATCGTGCATTTCATCTTGTTGTCTACTAGTAAAGCTCGATCGAATGGTTAAGATCATCTCAACCTTTTTGAATAATGCTCTTATACACCAACTTCGTCCATGCAGCATGTAGGATCTAATGATCTAAATCAAATCTCCTTTGTAATATATCTTGATGCTTTATTCAGTATTTGGATCAAATCTTACTCATAGTTAGCATTTTAGAAGCTATTTTTTGTTTTGAATGCCAAAACACAATGATAATTTTAGGTGACCCTTTCAAGTTGTATAAAACTTCTTTTTAGTATAAACTATTCTAATATAAATAGCAGAGGATTTTGAAGATTGTTGATTTTAACTTAGCTATGTCAATATTTTTGAAAGAGAAAATGCAAAACAAAAAAGTGCAATTTGATTTTGACGCCTTTCTTGGAGTCGTGTTTGGAATGCAGTTTTACTCTTTTTTGCTTCAAAATTCTGTTTGATTAAAATTAATTATTTATTTCTTTATTCTTTTTCTTTTTTTTGAAAAAAATTATATTAAAACAAGATCTTTGTTGATTCTACTTTTTTAATTATGTTAGTGTATATTGATAAGTCTTTTAGATTTAATATTTCAATGCTAAGTCATTTAGATTGTTTCAACCTTTTTCATTTATGTATTTATATTTTGATATTATAATCCATACATCTTTTACCATATATGTTTTTGCAAGTAAATAATAAAACATTATGGTTAATTATTGTTCTTTATTATGCTTCAATATTATAAGTTTTTATAATTGAGATTATGACAATAAACCCTTGCTTAATATTGCAAAAGGGTGTGGTTTGTAATTTATCTCTACTTTCTATGGCAAAAGAGAGTGGCTTTGCTAATAAATTCTTGGTTGGGTTGATTGAGAGTAGATGTAGGCCAGTGTTAGGCCAAATCACTTAAAAATCTCTTCTTAATTTTAATTTTTTTGTTATTATACAATTTATGCTATCTATTATTTAATTATAGTCAATTATACAAATATAGAAAAGAAATGTATCAAAATTATTTTTATCAGGTACAAAACATTTTATTAAAAATAATTTTTAAAACTATAAAATTTTTATTTCCTAATAAAATTATTAAATCAAGAGTTTTTTGATTGTGCTAAATTTCATTTAAGAAAGAATTTTAAAAATAGTGGAATGTATAAAAAGATAATTAACCATCAATCTACTGCATTAGCTTGATAAAGATTACATAAATAGGCACATACACACAGACTGACACATATGCACACACACATACATACACTCACATGCACTCATAGACACATGCACACTCATGCATGCACACATGTGCATACACACATGCAGATGCACAAACATGTACACATGCACATGGAAACAAGCACACTTACATGTACACAAGTACATATATGCACACACAGGCACACACGCACACATGTTCTAAAACATATACATACATGGACACATGCACACAAAAACGCATGCATAAACACATAAATACAAAAAAGGCATAATTGCAAAGACAAAAGCACATAAGCATTCACACACATATGTACAAAGATGGTTGTACATGCAAGAGCAGTCAAACATGCAAACAAGTGTGCATGCACACACGAACAATCTTAACACATGCATGCAAAGACATACAAATGCACATTCACACAAACTTAGACATGCGTGCACATGCACAGATAGATGCACACACACACACACACAAATAAAGCATATGCTCATGCACACACACAAAAGCACATCCATGAGCATAAACCCATGCACAAACCCATATGCACATATGTACACACACATGTGAACACAAATGCACACACACATACACAAAAAGACATGAATAAGCATGCACACATGCATGTGCGAACACACACACACACACACACACACACACGTACATATACACTATGTATACACACAAACATGCACATACATACATGAATGTGCAGACACATCCATGAGAATGCACACACATGAGCACCCACACACTCATAAGTGTGCATAGCGATACACATTCACACTAGTATGAATGCACATGTACACACAGATGTATGCACAAGCACACAAACACATGCACACATGAAAATATATACATGCACATAGGCATGCATGCATGCACATCCACACATACTAACATGTGCATACACAATCACATACACACTTACACACACACACAAAAAGATGTGAACTACACACATGCACACATGCACACTCACATACAAGAACATGCACACACATACATGCCTACACACACATGAAAGAATAGGCACACTAATGTGCACACAAGTATACATAGACACATGCACATATATTCATGTACACACATGGATATACATATGCATACACATGTGCATATAGAAATGCATAAACCCATACGAGGATGTACATTTACACACACATATGAAGATACATAAGTGTGTGTATCCACACACATACATGTGTGTTTAAGCACACACACACATGTGTGTACACATGCACATGCACATACACACACGTACATATGTCTATACACAAGAACATGTATACATGCACACACACAAAAACAAACACTCAAATGTGTGCACATGCACACACACAAATATGCACACAAATACACATGCCAGCATGCATGCATCCACACACGTAGACCTAAGGACACACCCCCCTCACACACCTAAGAAAAAACACATGAAACATACGCATGCATATCTACATGCACAAACACAAACTCAAACATGCACACACATGCACATGCATACACACACAAACACATGCATACATGCATGCCTACTGCCACACCCACCCATCCATACAGGCATGCATCCACAAAAATACACATGCACACACATAGATAAACACTCACACACAAGCATACACATCCACAAGCACACATGCACACATGCACACATGCACTTAGACTCATATGCATGCACATAATTGTGTGCACACATGTAGGCACATGCAAAAACACATATATATACACATTTGCACATACATGTATGCACAACTCATTGACACACATGCAAAAGGATATGAGTACAAACACACACATATGAACGCAAGCACAAATGCTCACAAGTATAGAGATACACATGTATACACACATGCACATGCACACACGTACAAACACATGCATATGAACATGCACACACACACACACACATGCACATGCAGACATAAGCAAACACACATGCACGCACACACTCATGCACATGCAAGTACATAGATATGCATATGCACTTGAACAAATAAGAGCATGTACACATGTACATTGAGACACAAAAGACACATGTGTGTGCATGCTCTAACAAACACACATGTGCATGCATGCTCATGCACACACATGTTTAGATACACTCACATAAGTATGACATACACCAACACACATGAACACACACACGTGCACATGCACTTGCACACACATGTGCCCTCATGCACACACAAAAACATTTACCTATACACATATACACCCATGCACATACACATATATGCATGCACACATATACACACCTATGGATGCACCCCCACATAAAAATGTAGACACACAAACATATGCAAGCACATGCACACACACTGAGATGCATGCATGCATGCACAAATAGACACAAACACAAAGGTACACTGCCACACACATACTGACATGTGCACATAACTACTCGTAAGCACATACTTGCACCAATAATGACACATCCATACACATTCACTAATACACATACACACAATTAAACATGCATGCACCCATACAAGCACACATGCACAAACACATGCACACACACACACACATATGTACATAATTGCTTACACACCAATTAGTACACACACATAAACAAATGCACACATGCATGACACACACACATACATGCACAAAAACACCTATGTTAACACACACAAACTCACTTACACACACTCATGCACATAAGTATGCACACATCCAAACACAAATATGTCCACAAAAATATATACAAACACACACAAATGCACACGTACCCAAAAAAACACATATGCATGCACATGCACATACACACACACACCCTCACAACCATATAGATGTTCACACACATGCACATAGACAAACACAACTACACATGCATAAACACACACATGCATCCATTCACACATGCACACAAGCACACATGCACACATGTACATAGAGACACATTACCATGCGCACACACATGCACATGTACATGCACATTCACACATAGATAAACACATATATAGATGCATATAAGCCTGTATTCATGCACATGCACATGCTCACATGCATGAATGCAAAAATATTCTTACATATGAGAATAAATGCAAGCATACACACACCCTTATAAGTGCACACACAAATAAACATGTATAAAAATGTGATGCCCTACGCACACATACCCATGTACACATACATGCTTGAACCCATGCACGCATGTTAATGCAATCATTCATGCACATGCACACCTATTGATACAAACAATGTGCACAAATACACACACACAATCAAATGCACACATACACATATGCATGTACACATAAATGCATATACACAAATACACAATCATTGATGCAGACAAGCTGGAACACACATGTGCATACACATACACACACACACACACATGCACATACATACACACACACACACACAAGTTCACACACAAATACACCTTCATAAGCACACACACATGCACACATGCGTACACAATCACATACATTTTATTATGCACATGCAATCATATACATGCATACACATAGGCACACACATGTGCACTGACATGCAAACATATCCACATATATAAGCACACACATACATATATGCACATATACTTGCATACTCATAGGCACAAACATGGGTACACACACATATTAACATGTTCAGACATGCAAACAAACACATCCACATATACATGCACACTTTTGCACATACACACCTTCCTACACTCACCTACATACATGCATGTAGATAAATACATACACACATGTACACACAAATACACTCAGAGACTCACATGCACATATATACACACACATGCACACACATACATACACATAGCCACACACGCACACATGCACATTTGCACATGAACACATAGGCACAAACAAAAATGAGCACAGACATGCACACACACACACATACATGCATACACGTACACACACAAGCACACACACATGCACATGACACACATGAGGACATGTTCACACACACACAAGTATGCATAGACACATGCATGGATATGCATGGACATAGGTATACACTTGTGAATCCACAGGCATACACACATAAACACACACACACATGCACGAACATATGCACGCTAACACAAACACACACCCACATGCACAAATACACACATGTACAACATAAATGAATATATGACACACATACATATACACATATGTGTCTGCATATACAAATAACCATACACATTCACTGGCATATGCACATAATTGTGTGTATTCTTATAGCAAACGTACACTTACCAAAACATAGATGCATAACACACACACACAAACATGCATGCTTGAACACACATACACACACACACACTCACACAAAAGCCCACATAACTACACAAATACTCATACACACATACACACTCGTGTACAAATGTATGCACACACACACACACCCCTACATGCACACATAAAAATATACTCACATACATATAAACATGGACACACACACACACGAACATACACATGCATGCACATGCACACACACACAGACATGTGAACATGTACATACATGAACACACATTCACACTTACTTGTACACACACTCACATGCATGCACACTAATACACACACACATGCACCCACAAACACATCCACACATGTATAGACACAGACACATATAGACGTACATAGATGCATGTTTGCTCACACACATGAACACACATTATCACGAACACATATGCATGGAGTTGCATGTACATAATCCTACAAGCACACACACAAACATGCTTGTACACACACATGTGCATAACAAAAGGTTACCTATTGTAATAATATTGATTCTCAAACATACTTAACTTTTGAGTTATAAAAAGATGTAATGTTTTATTATTAGTGTGGCCGTACAAAGACCTAAAAGTCAAAACATATAATTGTTTGATAGTTGTCTCGGAGAAAAAGAATTGTGAAAGAAAATTTTTAAATTATTGTTTGTTTACATTTTTTTAGATAATTATATGTTTGTTATGTATGTCAAAGTATATTCAAATTATAATAAATTATTTAATTTGAACTAATGAGATAATTATGTATGCTATACTTTCTTTTAAAGGAGACAAATATATACAAAAGTTTTTTTGCACTAAATTACTCGTCATATAAATAAAAATTAAAAAATATTTATGGAATATCAATGATAAAAATAAAAACTAAAAAATTTTATTAATTTTTTTGTATTATTTATTTCAAATAAACCATTATGTGTAATAAAAAACGAAAAAAAAAATATTACTAATTATTATGACATTAAAACTAATATTTATTTACTTTTAAATGAATAGAAATGAACAAATTTATCATGAATTATATCTCAAACATATATATATATATATATATATATATATATATATATATATATATATATATATATATATATATATATATATATATATATATATATATATATATATATATATATATATATATATATATATATATTTGTACATACTTTAATGTTGACATATCAAATCATAGTATTTATTATAAATATGTTTTTAAAGATTATATTATTAAATTTCATAAAAAAAAGAGATTTCATAATTAATGATAATTGATGGAGCTAGAGAAAGAGATATCAAATGGTATGGGAAGGAAACATGAAGAAATAGAAGAGAGAAGAGACAAAAATAATGATAAGCAGAAGAACAAGGTTAAAAATGAAAAGGGAATATTTGCATTTAAAAATATGTATATTGTTTTAAAATATATTGTAATGAAAATTAATTATAATAGTCTTATTATGTTGTATAAGAAAAATAAACATAATGTTTTATATTAATTATCAAATAAGATGTAGAAAGAAAATTATTACATAATAACAATTATAAGGAATAAATATCATAGTTATACTTGGGGTTCAAATATAATTAAAATTTATATTTTACATTTAAAGTAAAATAAAAAATTATAGTTATTATTTTAAAAAAATAAAATATTATTTTTATTTTAAAGTTTATCACATAATGGATTATATGCATATTAATATTGGCATATTATAGCTTGTCTTATAAGTATATGTTTTTAATAATTTCAATAAATTAACAAAAAATGATACAATAGAAATAATAAAGTAATAAATGAAATATTTAACTTGAATATATTATATATGAAATATTATATCAAATATTTAGACATAGAATTTCAAAAGGTAGTACTAGAATAAGGTGAAAGAAACTGAAGGGGTAAGAGTTATAAGGAAGAGAGAGATGAAGAGGGGAATAAAGAAAAAAGAGAGAGAATGAAGAGAGTGAGATCCAATGCTTTAATACTAGTGTAGTTGAACACATACCCAAAAGTCAAAACAATAAGTTTAACCATTGTTTCTAAAATAACAAATTATGCATATATTTTAAAAACATACTTTAATGCTTATTATATGAGAGAATGATGAGAGTGAGATCCAATGCTTTAAAACTAGTGTAGTTGAACACATACCCAAAAGTCAAAACAATAAGTTTGACCATTGTTTCTAAAATAACAAATTATGCATATATTTTAAAAACATACTTTAATGCTTATTATATGTGTAATAATATATTTGAATTTTAATAAATCGTTTATATTAAATTAATTAGAAATTACATATATTACACATTCCTTCAAAGAGGTTATTCATACAAAAAGTAGTTTTTGACAAAATTATATGTATTATAGATAATTTTTTTATAAATTATAAATAATAAAATATAAAATAAAATTTTATTGCAATTATTTTTTATATTAATTACTTTAACTAAATCATTATGTTAATTAAAAAAACTAAAGCATATATATTACAAATTATTATACTTTTGAATCTAATATAATATATTTTTTAAAAATTTAAAAATATCATTAACTATATAAAAATGTATCTTACTAATACATAATTTAATATAATATATCATAATATATGTTATGGATATGATTTATATTATATTGTTAATCTACAACATAATTAATAAAGTAATGAATTATATATTATATTAAAAAATGTAACATTAGAGATTTCTTAATAATAGAAAAAGACAATAGAAAGAGAAATAGGCTTGTGGAAGTCCAAGAGAGATATGGAAAGATAAGATATAGTTAGAGATAAAATAATGATAAAAGGAGAAGATGGAGATGATAGAATGAAAAGTTAAAATTTCCCTTTTAATCAATATATACATTTTTTTTCTAAAACTATATCACAATGAAAAAAATAAATTTTCCTTATTATATTTTCTAAAAAAGTATTTTTTGTTATTACTTATAAAATATGATTCATAAAACAATTAGTGACACATTGATTATCAAAAAGGATGTTTATCATAGTTAGAAATGTGACTAAATATAATTGAAATTTAAATTAAATTTTTTTTAAAAATTAAAAAACATTAACTAATTTAAAAATAATGTTTTTCATTTTTTTATGATTTGGCTACAAAACAAATTATATATGAATTTATATTATTATATTGTAACATATGCTATAAGCATATGTTTCTAATAATTTTATATTTTAAATAAATAAAGTTATTATAACAAAAACAAAGTATCACATAAAGTGTTATACTAACATGTATTATATATAAAATATTTTAACAAATATTAAATAAGGGAAAAAAGGAAAGTGATAAACGATAAAGATGAAAGGAAATTAAGTGGTGTGGGATATAAGGAAGAGAAGGCATAAGGGTGTTTTGAAGGAAAAGTGGGACAAGAAAAAGGGTGACACAAAGAGTAGATAGTGTGTGATAGAGGGCTTTGAATTGAACTGAGGATCAGAGAGAGATGGAGTAATATAATGTATTGTATGGATAAAAAGTATAATTGAGAAAAGAGAAACAAAAAGAGGTATGAAAAGATAGGGAAAGATATGAGGCAAAACATGAAAGACATAAAGTATAAGAGAAAGAGAGATGACAAAAAGAAGGTAAGGAGATAGAGATAATTAATAATAAAGCAAAAGAGAGACAAATGATATGAGAGAGATAGAGGAGAGAGAAAGAGAAAAAAAGGAGATAGAGATAAAAAAGAGATAAATAAAAGAAAAATAATAAGATTTAGAAGAAAGTGATGACTATTAAAACAAAGATAAATAGTAGAGAGAAATAATTAGATAAAAATTATATTTTAATAAAAAATAAATCTTTTTGTAACTATTTTTTATTTGGCTAATATTTAAATTATATATTAACTATTAATTTACTCTTATTATATTAATATTAGTAATTTTTAAAATTATTTAAATAATAAATAATATCATTTATTTAAATTTATTATCTTCATATGATATGGCATAGATAATAAATATAAATAACATTTCATATTAATGACATAATGTAAGGTTAAATGTCATATAATATGTTTTAATGATAAAACAAGTTATGCACATCATTTGTATATTGTTTTAACTATATATTAATTCCACTTTGTTAATGTTTATATATGTAATGTTACAAAATATTAAAGTATATTAAAAGTATTATTTTTTAAATCATATTAAAGGTTACATTTAATACCATGCAAAAATGGTAACAATGTTACGAACATAATATCAATAAATAATAACTAAATTAAAAAATTATAATATATCATATTTATTAAATTTATTTATTAATAAATGTTAACATATTGTTAACACAAACTCATGTTTATTAGAAAAAAGATGATTACAAAAAGATTTGTTCAATGTGGGAGTTCTTAAGAGGGCACCCACACCAATACAACTCATGTTGAGGCATTGTTCGCTTTTGAGTTTCAGTGATGTTTTGTGTTGTAATTCCATAAAGACATGCTTCTATGACTATTATTAGAAAGATAATGAACCATTTAAAAAAATTTTAAATTGGCACGATTATACGCAATGGAAAAAAATTTTATGGTTATTATATACGTAATAATTTATTTATAATGAATAAAATAAAATTATTCATATAAATTTTTATGAAAAGTGACCACGCACATATAAGGAATCTTTTCATTAAATTTAAATCTATATATAAGGAAAAAATTATTCACATATTAGTTTTAAATAATAAAATATAAATTAAAAAATGTATGACAATTATTATTTATTTTAATTATTTGAATTGCGTTTTTATTTATATTAAAAAAACTAAAGCATAATGTTAAAATATTATAATATTGAAAGTAATATCTTCTTTTTCTTAATTGTAATAAAAAAAATAAATTTAACATTAATTATCATAGACATATAATTAATTAGCCTAACTAAATAATAACATATCATAATATACATTATATGTATGACTTTAATAATTTTGTTTTTTTAAATATACAACATAAGTGGTAATTTAGCGTACAAAAAGTTATATTGAAGTGCGTAGCAAGAGAGATTAATATTAATTGATGCACCAAAAGAAAAGATAATGAAGATGAAGAAAAGTATAGCAGCATTTAAAGAGAGTGAGGGAGGGATGAGAGGGATATAAGAAAAAGAGACAAAAAATAAAGAGAAAGATGATAAAAAGAAGGGAGAATATTATCAATTAAAATATGTTTATTACAGCTTTTTAAAAAATATTAGTGAATATTAATTTAACTTTTCACATTGAAATAAATATAATTTTTTTATTTTTTATATTATTTTTCCAAAAATAAATATAAAGTGAATTTTTGTCCATTAATTATTATGAAGATCATTTATTATAGTTATAAATTCATTCAGATATAATTTAAATTTAAAGACTTATAAAATTTAATGTTATTTAAGTACATTAAAAAATGAAACTTTTGTAGTTATTCTTTTGTATTAGTAATGCTTATAGTAAACGTTGACTATAATTTAATATTTTTTATTAATATGTATAATCTTAAATGTTAGTTAAATATCAAATAGTACCTCTTATTCTAATATAGTTTCTTGATATAACATAATATAGATAAGAAATACAAATAACTATTCGTAATAAAGATTTAATTTTGGATAACTTGTGTTATATAATATAATACATATTACAAATTTTATTCACATAATGTCTATATTATAATAAATATATATTCATTTTACTTTATCAAAGTCTTTACAAGTAATATTTCATATACTTATCATATATTAAATTAATATTTTATTATGTCATACTTAAGACTTTATTTAATCGTATGTGAAATTATAAAACAATGATATATAGGTTATATTCATGTGAAGTCAAGGGGAGTGGGCAATGGAGCGATGGTGAAGGATTGACGGGAAGGAGCGGCGGAGTGACATTCGGGGTTGGCTGACGGTTGTCGTTGCCGGGTGGTGTACCGCTGGGACGTCATCATTGCTGACCCGACGAGGTCGGGTTGTGGGAGACGAGGCCTGGTGGTGGCGCAGCGGGGGAACACAGCTGTCAAAGGCCGCCAACCTTATTTCGCTCAGGCGTTGACCATGTGGCAGCTTGCGAATTTGAATTCAAACACAACCCGGTATAGGCGGGGGCGCTCGAACAAGATTAACTGCCTCTCTATTCCACGGTTTACTATACCGCTTCCCCCCGAGCTCGGGCTGTATCACCTACAGCCCTAACGGTGTGGAAATGGCCGGGAGCAAGGCCAGAAGGAGCAGCAGAAGGACTCAGACTCCTCTGAGTAACTCTCCCATACAGGAGGGGTCTTCTTGCACGTCTGAAGGAGGCTCATTGGCTATTGGCGGTTTGCTGCAAATTCCCCTGGGTTCCGACGTTGAGGGGGAGAAGCTCTCAGGCACATTAGCTGCGCATGAGGGGGGTGTCTCTTCAGGGCCATCGTGGGTGCGTGCCTCATCCGAATTCGTCTCTCGATCTCAGGTTCAGGGTTCTGCTGATGTGGATGTCCGGGATGGTGGCTCTACGAGAAAGATCATGCAAGGGCAACTGGAGCACATGGGGGAGGCGGCCCCTGGGGTCATGTCTAGTGCTGGGGACCCTAACCTTTCGGAGGTGGAGAATCGCACAGCCACGGTGAACAAGGTGAGCTTCCCGGATGCCTGAATCGCTAACAATGCTCTCAGTTACAGCGACAGGGTGACCTCGCATGTGAGGCGGCGAACATTGATGCCAAGGAGCGTGCGACGGAGATTCCCGACTACATGGATGACAGGGACGTTATTATGTCCTCGGACACATGTCAACGGCCTCTCGAATATCATAAATTCGATCTTGTTGGCCGTCTCTACAGGAATAATCTCCCCTTTTCTGTCATTGCGTGAGTTCTGCTTAAGCGCTGGGGCCACTAAAAGAATTTTAAGATATTTGACTTAACCACCAACTGCTTCTACGTGCATTTTGAGTCCATCAGTGATCGGAACGACGTCTGGCTTGGCTGGCCTTGGCAGATCACCGGTAAAGCCATGGGGCTCGATATGTGGTTGCCTGAGTTTAGCCCTTACTCCACCTCTGTGATGAGTGCTCTTGTCTGGATATGGCTCCTGGGCCTCCTACTAATTTATTGGGATGTAGATAACATCATATGCATAGCCAAGGCAATTTGTGATCCATTCCTCCTTGATGGCTGGACGACGAGATTAGAGTGCTCTACTTATGTGCGTGTCTGTGTTCGTGTGGATCTTTCGAAGCCACTCAAGCTGGGCATTTGGATCAACGGAGACTACGGGAGGGTCTATCAATCCTTTGAGTACAAGGGGCTACCACGTATCTGCTTCACCTGTGGCTACGTCGGATATTTGGAGAGCCACTGTAAGCTTATCTAGGCAGGGGGTGCTGACCTTAGTGGGCCCCCAACCACGGCTAAGGTGCGGGAGGAGCATCTGGGGGATATAGTCAAGGCCCAAGGTAGTGATGTTCCTGAGGAGCCAGAGGGAGCCAGCAGGCCATGCATGCTGGATGAAAAGGTAAAAGTAGCACTTGGTGAGGAGCACGGGTTGGGGCCTTGGATGATTGTGCAGCGTAGGAAACTCAACCTCAAAGGCCCTGGGCGATTGAACAAGCTGCCTCCACGTAATGATGCTAGTCGAATGACTCGGGGTCGTGATGGGCCAGCACGTCACGAGGAACAAGAAGTCTGCCCAAGAATCGTGCAAAAGAAGAGTAAGGTGGGCTGTCTAGGCGGGGAAGCAGAATTTCCTGAAGAGCAACCCCCCGTCGGCAAGGTATTCGGACATTGGGGCATTTGCTGAGGGGAGCAACGCGAACTCATCCTTGCCACAGGTGGAGATCTTGGATGATTGTGCCTCCAACCCTGATGGGGTTTATCCTTAACTCAGATGTTCTACTGTCCGTGCTTCGTGGGGCACAGAGGCCGACAAGCTGGCTGTTGGTGGGGCTGGTCCTCAGTCACTGAGCGGGTGCATGGAAGCAAATAGTCTCTGCGAATACCAAATGCGGATCATCACCTGGAATATTAGAGGAGCTAAGAACGACAAATCGAGGTCCTATTTGCAGCGCTTGGCACGCGAGTGGATTGTAGAGGTCGTGGTGCTTATGGAAACGAAGGTGCAGACATTCTCCCGGTGCGATGCAAACTGGATGATAGGGAAGGAATGGGAATTTGTGGCCCAGCCCTCTTTGGGTATGTCAGCTGGCATCATCTTACTGTGGAAGAAGGAGATTAAGCTTGCGATCACGACGGCCTCGGCTTTTATGGTGGCCTGTTCGATCATCCCTCGGAAGGATATCACCCTCAATTGTTTCTTTCTGTATGGTCCAAGGGACTCTCACAATAATATTACTATTCTAAGATATTTTATTCATATTAAATAACATAAATAAAAAATATAAATAATATTTCATATGCATGATAAAATTTTAAATATTTTATGTTACAAATTATATTATTATTTTATAAAAATCAATTTATACAAAAAAATTTTGTACTATTATAATTTTATATAAATTCTAATTTATTATAGGTGATATAAGTTACGTTGCAGATAACTAAATTTTTTTAACTTTATTCTTTTAAAAAATAAAAAGATGTTCTTTTTTAGATAATAAATTAAAATTATTGTGATGTTGTAATGTTACCATAAATGAACAATAGTAAATATCATTCACAAATATGTTATTTTTTCATATTAACATATTATTAAAATAAGTTTCCATTCATTAGAAAAAAAATACTATGAAAACATATGGGCAACATTAGTTATTGTTTGTCACCTATCCAAATACGTGTCTCTTCAAAGTTAAAGTTTAAGTTCTATTAAGATCAAAACTATAAAGCTAGTGTGCTACACATGCATATAAAGGCTTGAAAATCTTGTGTTATTATAATCCAAAAAGAATGAATTTGTTAAGAAACATTTATATATTGAAAGGTAGGGTGATGCGATAAGCATAGTAAGAGAGAGGGAGGTCATGAATAGATAAGAGTGAGATAGAGAGAAAAATATTAATAAAGTGAGAAGAGTAAGATGACTAATTGAAGAGCAAGGGAAAATGGGAGGATAGAAAGAAAGGACTAAAGACAGAATAAACAACAATATGAAAGACAGAGAATTGAGGATATGTAGTGAGATAAAAGAGGGAAAAAAATGAAAGGAATAGAAAAAGATAAAGAATGAGAGATAAATAAGAAAATTAAAAGATAAGATAGAAGAAAGTGAGAAAATATGAGAGCTATTAAGATAAAAAGAATAAAGCTAGAGAAATAATTTGATAAAAGTTATATATTAATAATGTAACATATAGTGCTTACTAAAATTAACTTGTTAAACATATATAAAATTTAATATTTTATGAGTAAAAAACTAAATGTTTTGTTGCATTTTAATATATTTCAAAGGTTCAAAGCATATGTTCACTTTTAATTTAACATTATGTTATGAATATATATAATTTTAAAAGTTAACTAAATAATATAAAATATCACTGTTATCATATATTATTGTTTATTATATAATATAGATAAAATAATATAATATTTCATGCTCATCTCAAGATTTTATGTAGTTTATTTTATGTAATATATAATTATTTTTTAAAATTTTTTAATCAATAGTAATTATATATTATTATTATTAATATATATATATATATATATATATATATATATATATATATATATATATATATATATATATATATATATATATATATAAATTCTATTCTGCTATATTTTATATAAGTTATGTTTCAAAAACTTATATTATACAAAAGCTTTTGATTTTAATTTAATATAGAAATTGAAATATATAATACTATGTAGAAACGATAGCAATGTTATAAAGTTCATAATAATAGGAAATAACTAAAATTTAAATTGTAAAATAACTTTTATATTTATGTTATTTATAAACATAAATATTTTAAAAGTTTAATTATCATTCATTAGAAAAAAAATACTATAAATAAATATGTACAACATAAGGATTTCATAATAGGTCAACCATTCAAGTAACATTGGTGTGTGCAAATCCTACAAGAGTGAGGAAATTGTGGATTTTAGAATAGTTATTTTAATTTTTGATAATATTTTGTTTTAAATTTTTTTTATAGAAAGGAATTTTATGATTGAAGAGAACCATGGTTATATATATGGATATATAAATTTGATGATTAAGAAAAAGAAAATAAAACTCAATTTGTAAACATAACTTTTTTTGGTACTATGATTCAAATTAGAAATTACATCCACCCCTAATTGAGGTCTTGAAAAGTGCACTATTAAAAGATTTATAATTTATAGTTTTTTCTAGTGGTTCACCTCCAGTGTACCTGAGTTTGTTTTGCAATTTGCCTCCAACCTATTAACTTTTGTAGTTTTAATTATAACCCAAGCTTTTGAGACCTTAACACTAACTTTTGTTTATGAGATCAAATAGAATTGAAGCTTTTGCAAATGTTAACCTTCCCAACCCAAAAGAAAAAGAAAATGTAACAAGAAAAAACATTTTTATAAAAAATGTACTTTTCATGTCATTATTGATTAATAATGACAAAAAGAGCTCAACATTATGAAGAGATAATAAAATTAAAGCTTAGAATATTCAGCATTTGATGGAAGCATTTTAAATTTTTAGTTATATTAAACAGTAGTGTGATGTTTCCAAGAAAACTTGCATGAATGCAATATCATGTAGCATTTGTTTGAGATCTTAAAATGTTGTTCACACTCATTAGACATTCACTAATAATGGTTGGATTTATATAGAAAAATATTTACCATAGCCATTAGAAAATTATGGAAAAGCAATTTGAAAAGTTACTACCAAATGGGCTATAAAACTTTTTCGAACTTCATAAATATGTTTTTCCAAAATTGCTATGCAATTGCCATTGCACAAGATCAAGTTGGGTTGATCACTATAATAAGGGATGTTCTTAATCATGAGATAAAAGGTTATAGTAGCAGTTGAATTGTGGTATTTTGATATATAATGATTAAATCTAGGCCATCTGGTCTCATTAGATTAGATTTTGATTATTCAAATTAGTAATGGTAAAGGTAAGAATGATCCAAATCATAGGATTCAAATAAAAGGTGATCTGGGCCATCCAATTCAGGGATGGATTATTTTAAAATATGGAAATAATAATGGCAATCTGATGAACTTAGATGTGATATTGGCCATCTAATTTCAAGCCAACATGAAGCACTTTTAATTGATGAAATGTTAGTTGTCCAATCAATGATTGATTGGTTAAAAATAATGCACACTTTAGAAATATGTTGATAGATGAAATTTAGTCCAACATTACAAAGAAGCACATGCCTTTTCTTTTTATATTAATGTTCATGCATAGTACTATGAGTTGAAATTGGAATTCGCTTGCTCCATGTGTGTTTAGGATTTCAGTACCTTGGGCTACTCTTTTGCATGCAAGTTTATACATGTTTATGGGTCTGACCTGACACATTAAATACTTGATTTGAGTTATGCCTTGCTCAATCTTTCCTCTTACTTTCCCCAATCGGGTTTAGGACTTAGTCTCTTAACTTAAGGCTTTTTAAGACATTTTAGGATTGGTTTACCTATGTGTTTTGCACTTGGGAACATGATTGGGGTATGGTTTAGGAATTATTATTTTCTTTTCTATAATGATGAAAATTTTATAAAATTATTTATCGTAATTTAACAAAAGTTTAACAATAATCCTAATATTTAATTTGTCAAGCACGAATGAGTTGGATTTGACCAAGGAAGGGATTAAGGGACTAGAAAATGGAATCCTATACATTTCTTATATCAAGGAGATGATTGATGAATCGAATGCTTCTACAACATTTGAAATCGATACAAACAAAACGATGTCTTATTATTAGTAATCGATTAATTAACATTTTATTTTGCGATAAAAAGAAAACTTTTCATATTTGATATAAATAACTTCAATCCTTAAAGCTTACTAACACTCCAAGGTATTTTAAAATGATCTAATTCACCATCTTCAGAAGTGCTAACTTCTTTCTCATAATTAAACTTAATTCATAATAAAAATAATTTTATAACAAAATGATAAACATTTATGTCTAGACTTATCAAATAGAAGGATGACCTGACATGCATCCCAATGCCACTCTAAGCCAAGCATGCTTGACATTGGTGTTCTAATATGATCTAGTGTTTTAATGTTGGTTTTGTTGCATAGGCATAAAAGAAAGAAAATCATACTAGTGTTATTATTGTCATGAAAATAATAACTATTAAAACATTTCATAAATTATCATTCATAAACACTTTTAAAGAAAATTATATTTTTATTTGATGTCATAATATATTCTATTAAAAATAATTTAATAGCGTTTCAATTATAAAACATTATGTATATTATTATTTCCTAAAAGTATATATTTATAAATAAGAATTATTTCTATTAATTATTAGTTCTTATAAATAAAAAAATAAAATATTTGTTATTGATAAATATTAAATCTATGTTTTTTAAAAAATAAATATTAAAGTTTGTAACATATGGGATTTCTTAAATAATCTTAATTTATGAAGCTTAAAAAAGAGATAATAATCATGAGATAAGTATACTAGAATAGAGATAGTCATGTTTGATAGAGAGATAGAGAGAAAAATATTAATAGAGGGAGGAGATATTTGATCAAGTGAAGAGAAAAAATGAGAGATGAGCGAGATAGAGAAAATAAAAAAATAAAGTGATAGAGAGAAATGAGAAAATAATGAGAAATAAAGGAATAGGAGGGTAAGGTGAAGACAAAGATAAAAAAAAGGGAGTCAAATAAAAGAAACATTTTGAGAGAGTGAAGAAAGTGAGATAATGTCAAAGTTATTATGATAAGGAGAAAGAAGAAAGAGAAACCATTAAGTAAAAGTTATATTTCAAAAATTTACACTTGGTATTTATTAATATTAACATGTTAACTTAGATAATTTTAAATTTTTTCTAAAAGCAAAAATAATTAGAGTTTTGTTACACTGTGTTAAAATACAAATGTTTAATTTAGGTGTTCACTATTAATATAATCTTATTATTTAAATTTGTATATTTTAAAAAACTATCTAAATAATAAATAATATCATTATTATAAGAAAATATCTTCATTTAAAGAGATATAGATAACAAAATGAATACTATTTCAAATTCATGCTAAACTTTTAGGTAACTTATGTTATATATTATATTATATTATGTTAAAAAAAATTTATTGAAAAAATTTATGCAATTTTATAATTATATATAACTTCTATTATGTTGTAGTTGATATAGATTATGCTTGTCGATATTAAATAGTACTAAAGTTATTATTTTATTACATCGCATGAAGTGCATTACATAATACAACAAATTAATGATAACGATGCTATGAAGTCAATATTATTAGGAAATGACTAAATTAGAAATTACAAAATATCATTCATAAATATGTCATTTGTGAATATCAACATATCATAAAAATTAACTATCATTAATTAGAAAAAAGAATGTTATGAAAAAATATGCACAACATGAGGACCCCTTAAAAGATCACCCATCCTAATATACTCTTCCTTAAGCATGCTTAACATTAGAGTTCTAATAAGATCTAATGCTATAATATTTGTTTGGTTGCACTGACATACAAAAGCAAAAAAAACCATACTTACATGTTGAATGTCACAAAAATGATGAACCGTTCCATCAATTTTGTAAATTATCATATATTTACACTTTTAAAGTAACTTTAGTTCCATTAATATGAACTTTATGTATAATATTATTTCACTTAAAATAAATGCTCATACATAAAAAATATTTCAATAAAAACTTAGCTTTTATAAATATATTTAATTATTTATTAAATATAAATAATAAAATATATTTTCATATTTTAAAATTTATGTTAAAGTGTATAAAATAGGAGATTTCTTAATTAACAATGAGAGAAGAGACACATGATTGAATGAGGAGAAAGATAAATGGGAGAAGAGAGAGAAGATAAACTAGTTAAATATGATAAATTAATAAGTGAAATAGAGAGGGAGAATTAAGAAAATAGTGAGAGATGAAAGAAAGAGGGTGGGTGGAAGGTGAAGAGATTGGGAAGGGGAGACAGATAAAAGAATAATAATGTGACGGAGAAGAAAGTAAGAAAAGTGAGAAAAATTATTAAAAAAAGTCATATCTTAATATTTGAAGGTCTAATAGTTATTAATACTATCATGTTAAAATTAAGCAATCTTAGATATTATTTAAGTAAAACAAAAACTAGAAGTTTTGTAATATTTTGATATATTATTAATGTTTAAATTTATATATTGACAATTATTTTATTATTACTTTATTAATCCATATAATTTAAAAGTTTATTAAATAATTAATAGTATCATTATTATAATATATTACCTTAATATGAAATAACATAAATGATAATTATAAATAATATTTATATTCATGATGTAATTTTAGTTTCAAACAAATTAGAGAATGATGAGAGAAAAGAAAGTGAGAGAATGTGTGTGGTATTGAGATGAAGAGAAAGAAGAAAAATAACTCAAAAAAAGTTGTCATATATTTAACCTGTAGTATTTGTTAATGTTAACTTGTTAAACATATATAATATTCAGTACAATTAAAATACAAAAAACTTAAAGTTTTGTTTTATTTATGTATATTTTAAAATTTTAAATTATGTGTTATTATCAAATTAATATTATCTTTTTTATATGTATATATTAAAAAGTTAATTAAATAATAAATCATATTAAAATTTTAAGATATTTTCTTCATATGACATATTATAGATGTTATATATTAAAAATATCTTATATTCATGATATGAAATTTATATAAATATAATATTACATTAAAAAGTGTCTACGCACAACATGTGTGTAATCTTATAAATATGTATCAATTCAATGTTATTATATTTTATATAAGTTTTGTCATTCATAATTAAATTACATTATAGTAGTTATTTACTATATTATATGAAGTATTATATTTAATACTATATCAAAATGATAATGATATTATAAAGTTCATATTAATAACTAATATCTAATATGGAAATTATTAAACACCACTCATAATTATTTTATTTGTGAATATCAACATATTATTAAAATAAACCTTTATTCATTAGAAAATTAAATGTTGTAAAAAATATGTACAAAATGAGAACTCAATAAGTTCCCATTCTAAGTCTAGAATAAAAAAAGCATCTTAACCATTTTAAATATAGTAAGGTCTAGTGCTATAATACTAGCATAGTTACACATGCATGCAAAAGCCTAAAAATCATATTTGTGTAGTTATTTTCTCGAGAATAATGATCCATTCAAGGAAAGTATAGAATTTAGCACATTTATACTTTAAAAAATAATTTTATTTTATTTTAAAAGTTATAATATATTACAATATTAATACTTTAAATATATTAATTAATAATTGATTATTTATATTATTATTTCATTTAAATTAAACATTCAGACATAAGAATCATATTAAATGTTAAATTATTTTTTAATTATAAATAATTAAATATATATGTATTATTATAGATCTATGTTAAGGTGTACAACATCTGAGAGTTTCTGATTAATCTTAATCCAAAAAACTTTAAAAGGAGAAAATAATGATGTACATAATTATTCTAGAAGAGAAAGAGAGTTATGTATAGAAAAGAGAGATAGAGAAGACAATAATAATCAAAAGAGAAGAGAGAGATAGTTAAATAATGAGCAAGAGAAGAAGAGAGAAGAAGAGGAGACAAAGAGTGAGGGGAAGATAGAAATAGAGATGATGAGATAAATTAGAGAATAGTAGAAAGGAAGGAAGAATGTGAAGGTATTCATATAAAAAGAAAGATGTGATAGAAATAATTAATAAAATTATATCTAAAAATTTAACTTATATTATTTATTAATATTATCATATTAAACATACATAATATTAAATATTATCTAAATAAAAGAAAACTAAAAACTTGTAGTATTTTAGTATATTGAAAATGTTTAATGTCAATGTTGACTATTAAATTTTAATTATTTTATCAATACATGTAATTTTTCAAGTCTAGTAAATAATAAATAACTTCATTATTCCAATATATCTTGTGCATATGACATAATATATATAACAAATATAATTAATATCTCATATTGTTTAATGCATTTTTGTAATTTATTTTATTTAATATATTATTATTATATTTAGAAGCTTTAAACAATATTTTAAGAATATAATCATTCTACTTTATTGTAGTTGATATAAGTAAGTTCACCAACAATTAAATTTATTATAGTTATTATTTTATTATCTAATTTAAAGTGGTACATATACAATTATATTAAAAAGATAATGATATTATGAAGTTTGAATTAATAAAAAATATCTAAAATGGAAATTATAAAATATCATTTATGATTATGATATTTATAAATATTAATATATTGTTAAAACAAACTATCATTCATCAAAAAAATGAATGCTATGAATATGAGCATAATGACCACTTCTTAAGACGCCACCCATACCAATACTAATTTTGCCTAGCCATTCTTATGATTAGAGTTCTAATTAGAAGTGCTACTAAAATCTTAGTGTGGTTGTACATGCACAAAAAAGTAAACAAGGAGTACTTGGGTTATTATTGTCTTAAAAATAAACAATTATTAAAGATTTTTTACTCAATAATTATGCATAGGCACTTTCAAAAAGAATTTTAATTTTATTATATATGTTAAAATATATTCTAATATTAATACCGAAATTATATTTATTAAATAAAAAATTAATCATATCATTATTTCCATTAAAAGTAAACTTGTATAATTAAAACTTTCATGAATGTTTAATTATTTACTAATGTAAAGAGAGTGGTAAAACGAGTTGAAAGAAGATAAAGGAGTTTTATAAAATAAATAATAACAAAAAAATAAAAAAGAAAAATTGCATATAGAAGGATAGAGTGAGTTGGTGGGGAGAGGACAAGAGATTGAGAAGGGGAGATAAAGAAGAGAATGATAATAGGAGAGACAAGAAGGTCATAGAATGCGAGAACTATTTGGTTAAAAAGAGGAAATGAGAGAAATAATTAAATAAATATTATACTTTAATAATTTAGCATATATATTAATTAATATTAACATGTTAAGCATATATAATATTAAATACTATTGAAATTTGACAAAAGTTGAATGTGTGTTTAGTGTTTTAGAATATTACAAATGTTAAAAGTATAAGTTGACTATTAATTTAATATTATTGTTTTGATATATATAATTTAAAAATTTAGCAAAATAATAAACAATATAATTATTATAAGATATTATCTTTATATGACATAAAATATATAATAAATATTAATATTAATAATCAATATATTAAAATGTTTTTATACATATAATATATATGGTATTATAAATTATACTTTAATATTATATATAAGTAATGTTGCTCATAATTAAATTATTTTAACACTATTATATTGTTGAAATCAACTATCATTTACTATAAAAATAAATACTATGATAAACTATGAGTGACATCAGAAGATCTCTTGAGAACACACATCCTAAAGTTACTCTCACCTAAACATGAGATTTAGTGCTATAATGTTGGTGTGATGGCATATTTATATAAAAAGTAGAAAATGTTATGCTGGAATGATTTTTTTACAAACAATAACGAACTATTATAGAAAATTTATAAATTATTATGTATAAATATGTTTTAATTTTTTTTGTATTTATTATAATATATTTCAATACTAATGCTTTACTTATATTGAATTAATAAAAAAAAATAATAGTTTTCATTATTTTCCTTAAAGTAAACATTCATACATTGGAATTATTACCACTTAATTATAGTTCTTATAATTAAATTCTTAAATTATTTTTAATTGTAAAAAAGTATTATTTCAAATGTATTTTAAAGCATTCAATATAAGAGAGTTCATAATTGATATTAATTATTGTAGCCAAAATAAGATGTGATGATAGGGATAGGTATATTGAAATAATGTATGAGTCATGGATAGATAAAACAGAAGTATAGAGGATAGTGTCAATAGAGAGAGAAGAAAGAGATGACTAAATAAAGAGAGAAAAATAAAGATGAGAAAAATGATGATGTAATAAAAAGAATAAATAACAATGTGAAGAGAGGATAAATGAGAAAATAAGAATGGATAGAATAGAGAGAATATATGTAGAGGACAAAGATATTAAAAGGGGGAGATAAATTAGAAAATAATAATGAGACATAATATACTCTCTATCAATTTATACTCTCTCTACTTTTGTCATTAAAATCATCAATGTTATTCCTACTATCTATGGCTCTCAGTCTTCTTTCATCTTCTATATACATCATTATTCAACCTCTCTAAAAAGTTTTATCAAAACTTTGTCACTCACTTCTTTGTTTCTCACTCTTCTCTCTATTTCTCTTACTATCACTCTTTTATTTCCTATCTTTTAATAATAATTTCTCTCCTCCATTATCTCTTCTGTTATATCTTTAATGTGCTCTCCATTACCTCTTTTCCTTACCACTCTAACTTTTTATCTCCCTATCTTTATCTATGTTCTTTATTTATTTCACTTATATTTTTGAACTATCTATCAATGCGTCCTCTCCCTCACACACTCTCCTTTCACTGGTCTATCTTGCCTTTTTGACTCGCTCAATCCACTTTTCAATATATGTTTCACATCTCCTTCTCCTTATCTTCTCTCTTCTCTATGTTGCTCTATCTCTTTTTCTTATCACTCATCTTTCGCAATGCCTCACTTTCTTATACCTTCCCAAACTCTCTCTTTTATCTTAGTCTCTCGCGAACTCTCTCCTTCTCCATTTTATTTTGTCCAAGTCCCCCAATAAATTCTATCATAACTCACTCTCTTATCCCTTATCTTCACATCATCACTTCACCATCTAATTCTATTAACTGATGCATCCTTCCTCAAATATTCCTTCTCTTATAGCTTTTTATTATCTCATTCTTACTCTACATTTCTCCCTCATTCTCTTTCACTTTGTCTTTACACTTGTATTTCTTTCTCTCTCTCTCTCTCTCTCCTCCTCTCTTATATCCATGTAACAATTTATTCTCTTGCTCTCTCACCCTTCCATCACTCACTCTATCATGCACTCTTTATCATACAAATTATCTATCACTTCTGTCTTGGTATTCCTTATTTTTATTTAACTAAAAATATTTTATGCCAAATTTTTCTCTCTACTTCTTTTCAATAATCATCTCTTTTACATTCTCTATTTGACCTAATTTCCTTACCCCTTTATATCACACTCTATTGCCTTTTTGTGTTTCACTTTTCACTCTCTCATTATTTTTTCTTTCGAACTCCTTCTTTCCCTCTTTTCTCTCTCTCCTATACTAAGTCTATCCAATCATGTTGCTTTCCTCTCTCTCTTATTAATATATGTCCCTTAATTTTAATTTCACATATGTCAAAGTTTTAGCTATCTTTTATCTCCTTCATTTCCATCTCTCTTTAATTTCTCTGTCTAACATACTACATATTTTCTTCTCTTATCTTGCTCACTTCCACACTCTCTCCTTCTTTATATCTCTTTATCTTTCTCTATTTAAATGTATTATCTCTCATCTTGCTCTATCTTTCCTTATCTCCTCATCATTAATCAACTTTTACCTTTAAGTGATGACCTTTCCCACTCTTTTTGCTCACTCTCACACTTAATTATATCTCTTTCTCATTCTACTTGATTCCCTTGCTCACTTTCTCTCTCTTCACTCTTTTATTTGTTTTTTTCTATATCTCTTTCTCTCAATTCTTCATATATCAATCTCTTACGTCCTCTATTACTGACTCCCTTTCTCTCTCACTCTAACATACATTCTCTCATTTGTTATTTATCTTCTGCTAATATTTTTATCTTTCCTCTTACCCTATTTTATCAGTATTTATCTAGATATACTTTGTTTCTCACCTCTCCCATCATTCTTTCTTTTTCCTCTTTCTCTCTTTATCTCTTTTTCTATCATTCATTGTATGTCTATCTTCAATATCTTATTTCAAAAGAAAATTTTGAAATAGAATTAGAAACATGATATAAATCTAAATAAGAATATTTAGGTAAAGATATTAAAAGTAGTGAAATAAATTATGTAAAATGTTAATTATTATTCCCTTAATTATTGGATTTTTTAATACTTTTTAATAATTAACAACATTACTTGAAATTAATAATAAGAGTAATAGCAAATTATATTTAGTACTATAATAAATTTTATTTAAAAACTAAAATCGATATAATAAATATGTTTCGAATAATGTAATTAATACATTAAAAATAATGTAATTATTTTCATATTATGAATAATAATTATTGTTTTAAAGTATTCATAATATAAAATAAAAGAAAATATAAATATTATAAAATCAATTAAAAAAATTAAATTAATGAACAATAATAAAAATATTATGGTGATCATCAATAGAATTATTAATAATTTTAAAAAATAATATTTATCCTTTTTAATTATAGATATTTATATTCATCTTTATTTTATTGTATTTGGTCTTCTTCCACTTAATTGTTTTTCTTCTAATGCATTTTATTATCATGCTTACACTTGAAATATTTCATATTTAATTTTATTTTTTTCTTATTTTCTTCATTTGTTATATTTTTTATTCTTATTATTCGATTCACCTCATTAATTATTGTGTTCTATATTTTCTTATTCTTCTTATAGTAGATCGTCTTTTTATAATTACTCCTCCAAGATTTCTCTTTCTTAATCATATTATTCTCATTATGAATATGTCAAAACAAAAAAATAAAAAAGAAAAATATTACTAATTTTTTATCACGTTATTTAAAAAATGATATTAATTGTTTTAATTATGATCATAATTTTATAATTAATTTTAATAGTTTGAAATAAACTCTTATTTTATAATTACAAAGAATAAGATTTTAATCGATTATAAATTTACTTTTTTTCTTCATAACCTTCTTTTTATAATTTGTTCTTATTTATGTTTTCTTATTTTGTATTATAATAGTTTTTGCTAAAATTTGAGTAATGGAAGAGAAAAAACATTTCAATTATTTTTTTGGATATTTTTAAAATAAAATTATTTATCATTTTTTGTTATAAAAATTTAATATTTTATAGTTTTTTAAAATGTTTTTTACTATAATTTACAAATACCTTTTATAAATTTTTTATCTAATTATAAGATTACAATTAAAATGATTATTATTTTATTCTTAGTACTTTTAATTTTTTCTTTAGAAATTTTAGAGCATAATAATAGAAATAATAGTAGCAATTGTTCATATTTACAATATTAGTTATTTAATTAACAAGGATAGAGTTATAATTTAAATGTGCATAATGTTTTTATACTTAAATGATTATTAGAGCAACTTTGATTATTTAGGGTTAATACTATTAGTAATAATTAATGTAATATCTAATTCTTAAAAATTATGCAAAATAATTAATTATTCTTTATGTGAACTATAATAATTAAGAAGTAGCTATTTAAATAACTAAAAATTATTTAAGAGCCAAAAAATTATTAAATTTAAAATTAGTTATGCTAATAAATAGTACTTTATTAGTTAATAAAAAAAATATAATTTAAATGACATATTTTTAAATAACAAGAATAATTAATTAAAATTAATATTAACATAATTCAAATTCAAAAAGTTATTCCAAAATAGTAAAATGGAAATTCATAATTACTATATTTATTAAGAAAAGTTGACTTAATAGTTATTCTTAATACAAAAGTTTGGTTTGCTAAAACCTTAACTAATTAATTTTAAAGGATTATGAAAATTACTTTTAATAGTACTATTTTTAATATTTTCTTCAAGAAATAATATTGGTTGTTGGATTAAAAATTAATTCTTCTGCTTCTTTGTCTATGACTCTCCATTATTATTCTCTCTTTCTCATTCTATCTATGTCCCTTTATCCAAAACTTTTCTCTCTCAAAATATTTGTGTCTTTCTCCTTCATATTCTATATCACAGCCTCTATCAACTTTTTCCCAAATTTGTTTCTTTTTTCTTCATCGTCTTCTTCATAAGTTGTTCTTTTATTATTGCTTCTTTCTCCCTTATTGTACTCTTTATCATTCAATTAATGTGTCTCTTTTTAAAGCTATTTCTTTGTATTTCTCTCTCTTCCTAATTCCTCTCTTTTAATCTTATTGTTTGTCTGCCTCTTTGTCTTTCTTCTCTTTTTCTCTTTAAATAAAAATCTTTACCAATGTGTTTCTTTCTCTCGATGACTCATCCATCTCTCTCAATTCCCTTATCTATCTCCTCTTAAGTTACATATCATTCTCTTAGTCTCTCTCACCTATATATCATCTTTTCTAGTTTGTAATTTTTTTTCTCATCATTCTTATATCTCTTTCTTTATCTTTTTCTAACAACCTATAGCTATTTTTTGAGTTGCATCTTCTCTATGTAACTTTGCACTATCTCCATTACAATTCTCTCACAAATTCATCTTTTGCCTCTCTCTTCCTTAATCTCTTCACTCTCTTTCTCTCACCATGTTTCACCCATGTCTCTGCTCACACATTCTCACTTCCATCACTATTCTTTGTCACCTTGTGCATACTCTAACTAAATTAATTATCTTTGTCACTCCCTTTAATTTTTTCCATCTCCAATCGTACTATGACTTTATCTTCTCTTTTTGTTGATCTCTTCGTCATCGTCCCATTATCCAACTATCTATTCAAACATTATCTCTTGTTAATCACTTTTTTGGTCTCACTCACACATCATATTTTTGTTTTATTAATCTTTTCACTCTTATTTATCAATCATGGCTCTATCTTTCTCTTCTCACTTTTCTTTTTCTTCCTCTATGCCTTTATTTATCTCTCATTGGCTACTTGTTCTATTCTCCTCCTCTTTGGCTCATTTTCCTCTCCCTCTTCTTAATTTCAACAACTTACTCATTTTATCTCCATTTTTTTATATTTTGGAATCATTCTCCTTCCTTCCAATAATTTTTCTTTCACTCTATTGATGTGTTACTCTCCTTGTCTATTTCCTCCTACAACCTATTTGATCTCTCATTATGCCTATTTATTTTTTCTTGTCTCACTTCTCTTACCCTCTCTTTCTTGTCACTCCACTCTAAAATTCAAGATTCTCATTTTTTTCCCTTGTTCTCTCTCTCTCTCTTTCATTCTCCCCTTCTAATATATACCTTGACTTTATATTTTGTACTTATCCTTCTTAATCTATGTAAAACTCATTCTTATTCTTACTTGTATTCTCTCTTTGTCTATTCATTAGTCATTAATATCTCTATTTCTTTCTCTTTTCTCTCCTAGAACCTATCTCATAATCTATCTTTGCTGTTCTTAATCCTAACCCCTTAGCCACTCTCCTTTCCCTTTTCTTGGTAATTTCTCCTTCTCCTTTCTCTCTCACCATCTATCTTTTATTACTCTTCTTCCCTTCTTAACCATCTTTCTTCTCAATCTCCTTAAGTAACATTCCAATCCTAATTTTCTCTTCCTTTCTCAATCCTTAATCACCAAAATCTTCCAATTTTCCTTTCGTTTTATTTCGTTAAACTAATTTTAAAATTGTTCACTCCCACTTATTCCCCATTTTTATATTCTTCCCTATCGTTATTTCTTAAGAGTTTTCTCCTTTCTTTTCTATTGTTATCACTTTATCTTTCTCCATCTATCTCTTAATCTATATTGTTTCTATTTTTTGTTTATCTCTTTATGTTCCCTCTCACTTCTCTTTCTTTCCTTCTTACTCTTTATATCTCTCTCTTTGTGTAAGTATTTTTGTAAATATGTCTTTTCACAACCTTTCCTTACATCACTTTTTGCTTTATCTTTTATTTTTATTTTCTCTTTCTTATTTCCTACTTTTCTCTTTTCTCTCTCTCTCTCTATGTGACACTCCATTTTTCTCCCTTTGAGTTGATATCTCTTTATCTATCTTTCACTTTTTCTCGATTTCAATTTATCCTTAATTTATCTATTCCATCTCTATTGTACTCTTTCTCATAGTTGTTATCTTCTCCTTATTTTATCACTCTTCTTTCATGGCCTTCTCTCCCTTTACCTAATTCTTCATTTTCTTTCTATGTCTCTACTTCAACCTCTTTACTCATCAAATTTTTTTTATGTTTTAATGTCTCTTTAATCCCTATCTTGGACTTTTATTTTATATGCTATACCTTTCTTCTCCCACTATATTTATTGACCTCTTTATGTCTTTGGTCTTTCTATGTGTTAGTCTAATTCTTTGTCTTTGACATTCGTTCACTTAATGACTCTTCAATTTCCCTTGCCTCAAAACTTTTTGTATCATCCCAACCTCATCCTCAATCACTCAATCTTTCTCATTTCGTTATCTGCCAATATTCTCAGTTAGTTTTACTCTCATTACTTTTCTCTTTAATATCATCAATACCATTCCTACAATCTATTGCTCTCTATTCTTTTCAACTTTTATATCCATCATTCTTCTACTTCTTTGACAATTTCAATCAACACTTTGACCTCACTTCTCTCTTCCTTTCTCTTCTCTCTATTTCTTCTATTATCACACACTTATTTACTATCTTTTGTCTCCAATTTCATTCCTCCCGCATCTCCTCTTATATATCTGATGTGCTCCCCATTACCTCTATCCCTTACCTCTCTATATTTTGTCTCTCTATTTCTATCTATGTTGTTTATTTATTTCTTCATCATTGTAGTACCTCTCAATCTCTGTTCTCTCTCTCACTATCTTCTTTCACCACTCTATCTTTACTTTTTGGCTCTCTTTATCTATTTTCTTTTATAAATATCACATCTCTAACTCCATATCTTCTTTCTTTTTTATATTGCTTTATCTCTTTTTCTTATCACTCATCCATCACTTTGCCTCTCTTTCTTGTAACATCACAATTTCTTCATGTCTCCATCTCTAAATGCCTTGTTTGCCATAAGAAAACTCTTCCTAACATTTTACCGATTACATTATCACTCAATCTCTCTTACTTTCTCTATTTCACATTTTTCTTTCTTCCCTTCTTTATCTCTTTTACTAGGTTCACTTCCTTTCTATCATACTCACTCTCCTTCTTTCTTCTATTTCTAATCTTCTCTAATCTCTTTCCTCTCACTTTCTTACTTTATTCTATTCCTTTAAGGTTTTCTTCTTCTTAACTCACTTTCTTTTTTTCTCTTACTCTCTCCACTAACTCTTTTATATCTATTTCCTTTCCAATCTCTCACATTATCTTCTCTATATATCAAACTCAATTTTTATCTTATTTAAGTCAAACTCTTTACCTATCTCAAACTTCCAACATTTTTGTTTCTTTATTTTTATTAATGGTACTATCATTACTAGACTGTCTAGCGTTTTGTCCAGATTTTTTAAAAAATTCTTTCTCAGCTCGCTCTTTTTAATCTAAACTCCACACTTTCACTCCATCTAATTCTATGCATTGATGCTTCCCTCCTCTCTTATTCCATTTCTAATAGTCTATGATTATCTCTTTCTTGCTTTACCTTTCTCCCTCACTTTTTATTTCTCTTTACACTTTTACTTCTATTCTCTCTCCTCCTCTCCAATATCCTTATAACAATCTCTTATATCTTTTTCTCTCACTTATTCCCTCTCTCAATTTGTCTTGCACTCTCTCTCAATCAAATTATCACATACTATTATCTATCACTTCTCTTACAACTTTCTTAATTTTTAATTAGCTAAAAATATTTTATTTCAACATCTCTCTTATGTTTGTTGTTTCACTCTAATTTCTTTACACCACAATATCACAATCTGTTATTTTTCCTTATTTCATGCTTCTCTAATCACGTTCTCCCTCATTATTTTTCTCTCTTCACTTTCTTTCTTTGTCCGTTATTTTCTCCATAATTTCTTTCTTTTAAACTCCTCTCCCTCTTTTCTCTCGAACTCTCTGCACTAAATCTTTCCAATCACTTTCCTTTCCCCTATCTGTCTCTTTTTCTCTTCTTAATATATTTCCCTCTATTTATAACTCATTTATGTCAAAGTTTTGGCTATCTTTTCTCTTCATCATTTTTATCTCATTAAGATTTCTCTCTCTAACACACTGTAATATCTTCTCTTTTTCTTTCATACTTTCGCATTGTCTCCTTCTCTATATCTATTTATATTGCCCTATTTAAGCCTATTCTCAATAATCTCTTACTCTCTTTCCTTATGTCTTCCTTATCAATACACCTTTTTATTCTATCATTTGAAGGTTCTTCCCACACTTTTCCTTTAGCCTCAATCTCAATTATTATCTTCTTGTCATTCTACTTTAGTCCCTCACTCACCTCATCTCTCTTCATTTCTATATTTGGTTTTTTCTACCTATTCCACTCAACTCATATATCAATCTCTTTTGTCTTTCTCTCTTGCTCACTCCCTTTCTCTCTCCCTCACGCTAACATATATTCACTCTTTTATTATCTATCACGCACAAACATTTTCCTCTTTTCTCTTAAGATTTTTTTCAATTTATCTAGATATACTTTTTATTACTTTATTTCTCACCTCTCTTAGCTTTCTTTCCTTTTTATCTCTTTCTCTCTCTATTTTGTTTTCTATTATTCATTGTATGTCTACCTTCAATATGTTATTTCATAAGAAAATTTATAAATAAATTTAGAAACATGATATGAATCAAAATAAGAATAATAAGTTAAATAAATTAAATGTAGTAAACTAAAGTATATAAATTATAAATTCTTATTCAATTAAAATTTTGAAACTTTTTATAGCTATTAATAGTTATCAAAATCCCTTTTAGTCAACAAAAAGGGCAATTACAAATTCTTTTTACTATTATAATAAATATTATTTATAAATTAAAGTAGATAAAGTAAATATACTTCGAATAAAATAATTTCATTATATTAGAAAAATATTTATTATTGTAATTATAATAAATAGTGGAATTTATTACAACATTTTCAGTTTAAAATATTTATAAAAAATTAATTTTTCATAATAGTTAAAGGAAAATATGCATTAATAATTCTTTTATTATTAAGAATAATTACAATTATAAATATTAGAAATTTAAAAAACTATAAATATATATTATGAGTTTTAAAAATATTTTAATGGATAACTATAAAAAAATTTATTATAATCATTAATAGTTGTATTAATAATTTTAAAAAATTATATTTTTTCTTATGAATTGTTTTTCATCCTTTTAATTTTTTGGTTTCCTTCCATTTCATTTGTTTCCTCTCACGTCTTTTTATTGTTCTATGACATGACATATTTCATATTTAATTTTACTCATTTTTATTTTCTTTTTTATTTTAAATTTCTTACATTACTATTCTCTTCATCTAGTTAATTATTGTGTTGTACATTTTCTTATTCTTCTTCTTGTCAATAATAACAGTAATGATAGCATATGTTCATATTTTCAATATTAATTATTTTCTTAAGAAGATTAAAGTTATAACTCAAATGGGACTAACTTTTTATTCTTAAATTACAGTTGGATCAATTTTTATCCATTATGTTCAATACCAGTAGTAAAAGTTGTTGTTATCTACTTCTCTTAAACAATTATTCAAAATAATTAATTATAATTGATAAGATCTATAATAATTAAGAATTTGATATTTAACTAATTAAATATTATTATAGAAAAATGATTATTAAATTTAAATAAGTATTTATGCTAATAAAAATTAATTTATTAATTAATAAGGAATTCTAAATTAAATGACATATTTTCAAATAGTAAGAATAATTAAATAGAATTAATCTTAACATAATTATAATTTAAAAAATTATTCTAAAGGATTATAATTTTAATTAGTAATTGCAACATTTATTAGAAAAAGTTGACATAATAGTTATTCTTTTTGAAAATTTTTTTTTATTATAATATTAATTAATAATTTTTAAAACTTTTTAAAAATTACTATTAATGATTTTATTTTTTATATGTTTTGAACAAAATAATATTGCTTTAGTAGCTAAATAATTATTTTTTCTTATTCTTCCTCTCTCCATAATATTATTCTCACTTTCTTTCTTAATCTATATCCCTTTGTCCAAAACTTTCTCTCAAACAAAATAATTGTGACTTTCTCCTTCACATTCTTTACCTTAGTCTCAATCAAGTTTTTCCCAAAATTTTCTCTTTTTTCCTTGAACTTCACATTCATAAGTTGTTCTTTTTTCTATTACTTCTTCCTCTCTTCTTTTCCTCTTTAACATTACTTTAGTGTCTCTTTTTAAAACTATTGTTTTGAATTTCTCTCACTTCCTTTTTGCCGCTCTTTTAATCTTAATATTTGTCTACCTCTTTATCTTTCTTCTCATTTTCTCTTTAAATAAAAATCACTATCAATGTCTTGCTTTCTCTTTATGATTTATCGATCATACACTCTTCCCTTCCTCTTTCTATCTTCTTTTATGTTGCATATCATCACTTAGACTTTCTGTCCCATATATCACCTTCTCTAATTTGCAAATTTTTCTCTCCATTCTTAAATCTCTCTTTTTTATCTCATCTCACAACCTATATCTCTTTTTTGAGTTATATCTTCTCTATGTAACTTTGCACTACCTTCTTTAAAATTCTCTCACAAATCTATCTTTTCTCTCGTTCTCTCTTCATTAATATATTTTTTTATCTCTCTTTCTCTCTAAGTTTCGTTCTCTATAAAACTATGACTTTATTATCTCTTTTTGTTGATCTCTCCATCATTATCACATTATCCCACAACTCTCTCAAATAATGTCTCTAGTCAATCTCTTTTTGGTTCACTCACTCTCCTTGTTTTAAATTCTATCAATCCTCTCTCTTTTATCCATCAATCATAGCTATGTCTTTCTTTTCTCACTTTTCTTTGTCTTCCTTTATGTCTTTCCTTATCTCTTGTTGGCTCATTATTTTATTCTCTTTCATTTTGCCTCATTTCCCACTCCCTCTTGGCCATTCCAACAACTTAATCTTTCTTTCTCCACCTTCTCCCTCTTTTGTAATCGTTCTCACTATTTTTAATTATTTGTCTCATTGACTTTTGCTATTGCCTTACTCTACATGTCTATCTCTTCTTTGTATAGCCTATTTGATCTCTCACTATGCCTCTTTATTTTTTCATCTCTCACTTCTCTTTGTCCCTCCTTCTTTATCCACTCTAAAATTCATGCTCTTCACTTTTTTACCTCCTGCTCTCTCACTCTTCCATTCTCTCTTTTCAACTTGTACTATTCACTCTAAATTTTGTATTTAACTCTATTTGTCTTTGTAAAACTCACTTTTAGTCTTTCACTTGTATTCTTACTTTGTTTCTTTATCTATCATTTGTATCTCTATTTTTTTTCTCTTATCTCTCTCAAAATCTATCTCATATTCAATCTCTATTGCACTTAATCTTAGACTTTTTGTCTCCTTTCCATACCTCTTCTTGCACACTTCACTATCTCCTTTTTCTCTCCTCCATTATCTCTTTCCACTCTTGTTTCCTTCTTCTCCATCTTTCATCACAATCTCTAAGGCCCTTTCCAATTCTAATTATCTATTCTTTCTCAATCCTTAATCACCAAAATCTTACAATTTTCCATTATTTTATTATACCTATGAATTGTTGTATTTAATACTACATGAACATAATAATGTTGTCATAAAAGCAATTTTAATAAATAATATTTAAATGGAAATTATAAAATATTATCCATAATTCTGTTATTTATGAATGATGATAAATTATTAAAGTTAATAATTATTTTTTAAAAAATTAATATTTATTAAAAATATGTGCAAAATGAAGACTTCTCAAGAGTTTAACCATCCCTATACCTCTGTTGGCTAGCCATTCTTAATTTTGGAGTTCTTACGTGATCCAAAGCTATCATGTGGTGTGGTCACACTTGTATATAAACACAAGAAAACCATATTTATATGCTTATTTTATTAAAATTATGAATTACACAAAAAATATTTTTTGTTTTATTATATATATCATTATATATTTTAATATCAATACATTAAATACATTTAAGTAATGGTAAACTATTTATATTATTATTTATTTTGAAGTAAACACTTACAAATAAGAAATATTTCCATTAAATTATAGTTTTTTGTAAGCAAAAAATTAAATTATTTATCAATAATAAATATTAGAATATATATTGCTTAGTTTAATTAATGTAGAAAAAAAATGAGATAATGTAGATTGAATTAGATAAATTAGAGAACAGAGACTCATGGATGGATAATGAAGAGACAGAGAGAAGCAAGTAATGACCGAATGAAGAGAATGAGAAAAGAAGAGAATTGAGAGGGAGATAAAGGACATAGAAGTCGAGGGAAGACAAATTGATATAACAAGGGAAGGCAAATAAAGGGCTCATAATGGGTAAGGGAAGAAAATGAAGCAATATGAGAATTTTTATTTCAAGTGAAAGAAGTTATAGAAATAATGAAACAAAACTACATCTAAATTGTTTAAACTTATTTTATTTATTAATATTAAAATATTAAAAATATATAATATTAAATATTATTTAGATAAAAAATTTGATGATTCATAAAAGTTTAGTTTATTAGAAATGTTTAAAGTATATGTTCATTATTAATTTAATATTATTTTATTAATTCATGTAATTTTAAAAATTAATGAGATAATAAAAAATAACATTATTCTAAGACCTTCTTTCATATTACATAACATAAATAATAAATAAAAATAATATTCATTTTCATGACATAGTTATAGGTAGTTTACGTTCTATAATATACTATTATTATATTAAAATACCTTTATACATTGCATTTATATACTACTATAAATATACAATAATGATACTTTATTATAATTGATATAAGTTATGTTCCCCAAAATTAAAGTATATTAAGTTATTATTTTGTTACATAACAATAATAATAATAATAATAATAACAATAATAATAATAATAATAATAATAATAATAATAATAATAATAATAATAATAATAATAATAATAATAATAATAATAATAATAATAATAACAATAGTAATATTATGAAGTTAATATTGATACTTAAAAATTAAAATGTAATTTATAAAATTTCATTCACAAATATGTTGATTATGAATATTAATATATTATTAATAACAACTACTACTCATTAAATATTTAATGTTGGAAAAGCGTGTGCAACCAAAGAGGACTTTCAAGAGTTGACTATCCTAATACTACACTTAAACAAGCCTAACCTTGTTGTTTTAATGTGAACTAGAGAATAATGCTAATTTGGTCATACATACATATAATTGCAAAGAAAGAAAACTAAAGTGATTATTGTCCTCAGAATAATGAACTCTTCAAGAAATGTTCCATACTATCACGTATGAATACTCCAAATTTTTTTTATTTTAGATGTCGTAACATATTTGAAATTTAATACATTATTTATTTTTAATTTATATGAATTATGTGTAATGTTATTTCCCTTAAAGTAAACATTCAAATATTAGAATTATTTTCACTAAATTACAGTGCTTATGAATAAAAAATTACATTATTTTATTATGATAAATAAAAATAATATTTATTATTAAAAATGTATTTTAAAGTATATAACATAATAGATTTCTTAAATAATATTAATTGAGAGGTAAGAAAAAGGATAATGGGGATATACTTTTGTATACTAGAAGAGAGAGGGAGTTTTGATATATACGAGAGATATTGGGAGAGAAATATTAACAGAGGGAGAAGAGAGAATTGATTGAAAGTTGAAAAAGAGAAAAAGAGAGACAAAATAAAATATTGATTCATTTGATGTACTTTATCTAACATTATATCAAAATCTTAATTATTGTTATATAACATTATTAAATACAAACTAAAATGGAAACAATAAAATTACAATCATAATTATTTTATTTGTTAACATCAACATATAATTAAAGTCAATTATATTATTTGTGGAACACAACACTACTCATGTTAATGAAGGAGTAGTTTGAATGTAGAGATAGAGAAAAAGAGAAGAAAGAGATAAGATAAAGGGGGTAAAATGTATAAATAACATTATGAAAGTGTGTGAAATTTAAAAATAAAGAAAGATAGAGGGATAAAGTATTTTGAACACCAATAGATAGTGGAAGGGCAAAAAAAAGAGAATGATAATAAAAGAGAGAAGTGAGAGAATGTGAGGCATTAAGATATAGAGAACAAATTAAGAGAAATAACTAAAGAAAATTATATTTTAATAATTTAGCTTATATAGTTTTTGTGATATTAGAATGTTATTCAAATATAAGTTAAAACATTATTTTATTGAATTAAAAATTCAAGGTTTTTAAGAATTTTAGTATTTTACAAAATTTTAAAGTATTTATGCATATGAATAATTTCATTATATTTTTATTAATATGTATAACTTGAAAAGATTAAGAAAAATAATATCATTATTATAGGATATCAAGTTCACATTACAAAACATGTATAACAAATATGACTAATATGTCATAATCATGATATATGTTCTTGTAGTTTATGAGGGAAAGGCAAAGAGATTAGGAAGTCAAGGATAATTAAGAGATTGAAAATGGGAAAAGTTAGAGTAAGAGCTATCATGATAAAGAGAATTAAGTGAGAGAAATAATAAAATAAAAGATATATATCTCAATAATTTAACATATAATATTTATTTATATTAAAATGTTTTATTTTAATATTATTTTAATAATTTGTGTAATTTAAAAAAATACTTAAAATATAAATATTATTATTCTTTTAAGATGTTATCTTCATATGAAATAATATTGATAATAATATAAATAATTTTTTCAAATTCATGGCATAATTTTAGAAAGTTTATGCTATATAATATATTATTATATTATATATTATTTATGCACATGATTCTATAAATATATATTAATTCTACTTTATTATGTTCGATAAAAGTTTTGTAATGCATAATTAAATTATAATAAATAAATTATTTTATTATATTATATAAATTTTTTTTATTTAACGTTATTTAAAAATAATTAAAAGTTTTTGTAGTTAATTAAATAAATAATAACTTAAATTGAAGTTATTATATATTATTCATAATTAGGTTACATATGAATATTAAAATATTATTATAATCTATTGCCACTTATTTTTTAAAAAAGGTTGATATGAAAAACATATTTGCGATACAAGAACTTTTCAAGAGGTCAGCATTCCTATTACTACTCTCACAAGAGCATGCTTTACTTGGAATTCTGATGAGATCTTGGTCTATAATTCTAATATGGTCTCACGTGTTCACAATAATCAAGAAATGCATTCTTATGTGATTATTGTCACGAAAAAACTGAACTATTTAAGAAATTTACTAAATTATCATGCATATACACTTCCAAAAATAATTTCATTTTTATAATATATTTCAAAATAGATCCCAATATTAAAAAATTAATTATATTAAATTAATAAAAAATATTTGTATTAAAATTTTATTTAAAATAAATATTCAAACATATGAATTATTTCTACAAAACTATAGTTCTTCGAGGAAAAATTAAATTAATTATTAATAATAAAGGAAATATATATATTTATTATAATAACATTTATTGAATTAATCTTATTTTATGGTACAAAAAGTTTGTATAATAGAGATTACAGAAAAGTTTACTGGAAGAAAAAGAGTAATGGATAGAAAAGAGGGACATAGGGATGGACCCATGATAGTGAGAGAAGAGAGAGATTAGTAAATGAAGAGAAGAGAAAAAGAGAAGATAGAAATAACAAAATGATAAGGAGAGAAATTAAAAAAATAAAGAATAAGACAGATGAGTTGGTGAGCGAAAGTCACAATTTAAGGGTGGAGAGAAAAAATAAGAGAATGATAATAAGAGAGAAAAGAAAGTGAAAGAATACGAGAACTATTAAGATAAACCAAATGAAATGAGTGAAATAATTAAAAATATCATATCTTAATAATTTGTTAAGTAATATTTATCAATATTAAAATGCTAGACATAAGTAACACTAAGTGTTATTTAAATAACAAAAATTTAATGTTTTGTAGTATTTTTCATATATTATAAAGGTTTAAAATACAAGTTGTAATTAATTTAATATTATTTTAATATTATGTATAATTTGAAATGTTAATGAAATAATAATTAATATCATTATTTTGATATATTATCAAAATGCCATAAGATAGATAATAAATATACATAAAATTTCATATTATTGATACCTTTTTTGGTAATTAATGTTTTATGGTATTTTTAATTATACCAAAAAAATTATACAAAATATTTACATAGTGCTATAAAGATATATCAATTCGAATTTATTATAGTTGAAACAAGTATTTTTTATCAATAAGTAATCATTAAAATGGAAATTATAGAATGAAATTCATAATTTTGTTCTTCATCAATATTTACTTATTATTTAAATCTAGTGCCACTTAATAGAAACAATAATTCTTTAAAATAATGTTTGGAAAATAATAACATCCCAAGAAGTCACCAATTTGAACACTATCTCTCAAGCATGCTTAAATGTGGATTTCTAATGTGATCTAACGTGATATTGATGGCACGATTAAACATCCATGGAAAAGCTAGAAAATCATACTTGTGTACTTATTGTCTAAAAAATAATAAATTGTTAAAACATTGTTCTAAATTATCATGCATATACACTTGTAAAATCATTAATCTTATTATATACGTCATAGTATATTTTAATATTAAGATATCAATTATATGAAAATTTTAAAATATTATGTATATTGTTATTTCTATTGAAATAAATATTCATGAGTAGGATTTATTTCCACAAAATTATAGTTCAAATAAAAAAATTAATTAAAATTTAATTTATTTTAAATAATAAAATATAAAACAAAAAGTTTAATTATAATTATTTTTTATAAGGTTTTCTTTAATTACATAATTTTGAACATTAAAAGAACTAAAAGCATATAAAATTTTGAATTAATCTATTTTTAAAATTAAATTTATATTTTATCATAATAAAAAAAATAAATGAAATTTATTGTTTATTATATCAGAAGCATAGAATAACTTTTACATACTTTTATTTGATATTTCATAATTTATGTAAATGGTATGATTTTAAAAATTATATTGTTAATATATAATTTAAATGGTAAAGCAATCTATGATATATTATGTTAAAGTGTGTAATAAGGGAAACAAGATAAGAAAATAGTGATAGAGAGAGAAAATAGAGAGGATATAATGAAATTTTTTTTTACTTTGTAAAATTTGTATATTAATTTTTCAAAATATATAGTAATGTAAAATAATAATATTAGTCATATTTGGTTTATATGAAATCAAAAAAAAAATTATTATGAAAGAAGAAATTTAAAATAAATTATTACACATTAATTATTAGAAACAATGTTTGTCATAGTTATACATGCATTCAAGCAAAATTGAAATTTATATTAAAAGTTCAAAATATTATAGTAAATAAAAATATATATTTACTAATTTGTAAAGAATAATATTTTTAATTTTTTTGATAATTTTGCTGCATAGTAGATTAAATATGAATTAATATTAGCATATTATAACATTTGTTATAAACAAATACTTGCAATAATTATAATAAATTAACAAAATAATTTCATTATATTAATTTTAAAAAATAATTTTACTTAAATGTCTTATATATCGAATATTGTAAAAGATATTTGAAATGCGAATATAAAAAAGTAATAAAGGAGAAAGTGGGAAGAAAGTAAAATGTTGATAAAAAAATGGAAGAGTGTGATTGAGATTGGAATTAAAGGTATTGGGTGAGAAGAGAGTCAGTATACTAGAAGAAGAATGTCAAAAGAATAGAGAGACAATAGAGAAATAATAGTGAACATGTAGAAAGAGAAAGAGAGTTTATGAAATGAGAGGGAGACATAATTATTGCTATTTTTTAAAAAGTAGACACTAAGAAAAAAATGTGCAACATGGGCTTCTCAAGAGTTCACACATTCCAATACTACTCTCAATTAAGCATGTTTAACTTTGTAGTTCATCTATAAAAAAGTAACTAGATCATATTCTTATGGTTATTGTCTCATAGATAAGGAATTATTTTAAAACGTTTCTAAATTATCATGGGTATGCTTTTCCAAAAATAATTTTTTTCTTTAATAAATTTATGATAATATATTCCTATATTAATGTCTTATTTATATTAAATTGACCGAAAGTTATAGATATTATTATTTCACTTAAAGCAAATATTTGTTATAAGAATTATTTCCATTAACTTATAATTCTTAAAAAAAAATAATAAATTATTTATTAGTTATAAATAATGAAATATATATATATATTAAAGTGCACAACATAAGAGATTTCTATATTAATTACAATTTAAGGAGATAAAAAATGGATATACAAGATGGGTATAAAAATATCATAATTGAGAAATGTCATGGATATATAAGAATGAAATAGACAAAATAGTAATGAAGGAGAAGAGAGATAATTGAATGAAGTTTAAGAGAAAAGGATAGAAAAGTGAGAAAAGATATAGGAGATAGAGAGAATGAATATTATAGTGAAAGAAAGAGAGAAATAATGACAATGCTAATGATACAATAGAGATGGTGAGGGGAAGACAATGTGAGAAAGACAAGAGTGATAAATGATAGTTTTGTATAAAATTAAAAATAATTAATATAAAAAAATGTCAAAGGTTTAGAAGTATTTTAATGTATTGCAAACATTTAAGTATACGTTAAGCATTAATTTAAATATAAAAAAAATTTCATAATTATGATAAAATTTTATGTAGTTTATCTTCCATAACATATCATTATATTAGAAAAACCATCGTGGGCAACACGTATAAACTACTATAAATATCTATTAATCTTTTTGTAATATATTAGATAAAAGATATATCTCCATATATTAAATTAAATTAAATTTATTATTTTATCATATCATTTAAACTATAGTTATTAATAATGTGTGAAAAGTATACTAATGTAATAAACTTAATATTAATAAAAAAAATAACTAAACTTTTAATTATTAAATATCATTTATAATTAAATTTTTTAGTAATATTAATATGGTATTAAAATCAAATGTGTATCAATAGAAAAATAAATGTTATGAAAAAACATGTACAACATGAGGATAGCTTAATAGTAACCCTTTGCATATAGCACTTGCCCAAGTATGCTTAATTTTGGTGTTTTAATAAGAACAATCATTATAATTCTAGTCTAGTCACACATCATAATCACAACAAAAAATAGTACTTTAAGATATTGCACCAAACTTGTTAAACTATTTCAAATTATTTCTAAATTATCATGAATATATACTTTCAAAAATAATTTTATGTTTATTATATATTTCATAATTTATTCTAATAAAAATACTTTATTTATATTGAATTTATATGAAACTATGCAGATTATTATTTTCCTAATTGTAAACATTCAAGAATATGGATTATTTCTATAAAATTATATTTCTTATAAGTAAAAAAGTTCATGTTTTAATTCTAAATAATAGGTTTTTATTATTATGAAAAAGGTTAAACTAATGAAATTGAAATTTCATAATTTATATTACTTTATGGAGCTAAGAAAATAGATTGTGTAAATGGTAATAATATTAGAGAAAAAAGAGAGATCGATGAATGAAGAGAAAGAGAAAAAGAGGTTTGAGGGAGAATATAACGAAGATAGAAAGATTAAGTAAAAAAGTAAAAGAGACCAAAATGAGAAAATAAAGAGGGGCAGAGCAATGAAAGATTGAGGGGAAGAAAAAGAGATAAAGAAGTTAGAGACAGAAGAGAACCATAATAGAAGTGAGAAGCAAGTTAGAGAATTTGAAAGTTTTTGAGACAAAGATAAAAAAGTGAGAAAAATAATTCAATAAAAAGTATATTTCAATAATTTGATTTATAACATTTATTAATAATAAATAATTACAATATTTAATTTTAAATACCATTTAAATTAAAGAACAATTTTAAATTTTTGGCATTTTACTATATTTTTATTATTTATAGAAATGCTTACTTACCATTAATTTAATATTATATTATTAAAATATGTAACTTAAAGTTTTAAAATAAAAAAATTATTTTTTTAAAAGAAATAATCTTAATGTGATATAATATAGATAATAAATAAAAATAATAATTCATGTTACTGGTACAATTTTAGATTATTCATAGTATTTAATGTATTGTTGTAATACTAAAGAGCTTTTATACATAGCACATTTTTACTATAAGAATCATATATTAGTTCTACTTTTTTAAAACTGATATAAGTTATGTCACCCATAACTAAATTATATTAATGTTTTTTATTATATCATTTGAAATTTCATTTAATATAATATTAAAATGTTAAAAATCTTATCAAGTTAATAGTCATAAATAATGACTAAATTAGAAATTATGATGTTTTATTTGAAATTATGATATTTATTAAGTCAACATTTTATTAAAATAAATTCTCATTCAATAGAAAAATAATTGTTAAGAAACAATGTGTAACATGTGGGCATCTCAAGAGGCCACTCATCCTAGTATTACTCTTGCCTAAGCATGCCTGCCATGAAAATTCTAATTAGATTGTGAGCTATAATGTTGATGTGGTAGCACAAGTATACGAACCCTAAAAAATTATACTTATTTGTACAAAAAAATTAATAGCTTTAATACAATTTATTTTTAAATAACATGACTTATATCAACGATAATAAAGTCGAATTAATATTTATTTATAATAGTAATATATTATATAACATAGAGTATTTAAAATTTTAGAATGAATGTAAAATATTATTTTATATATATATCCTCTATATTATGTCATCAAGATAATATCTTGTAGTAATGACGTTTAATAGCTCTCATATTATTTGCCTTGCACTTGTCTATCATTTACATTACCTTTACCCTCTTTAACTATTGTCATTCTCTATTTTCTCAATGCTCTTACTCATTCACTTTATTATTTATCTTTTTATCCCCTTTATCTTCTCTCACTCTATCTTCTCTCCTTTTCTCATTCTACTCATTTGAACAACTTGGATTTCTCTCATAGTTACTTTTTTCTCTCTGTTTCCCTTTCCTATATATGACTCTCAGTTTGTGTACTTATCTTAATCAAAACTCACTTATTTAAGCTTTATCAAGTAATATTAATTAAAAAATATCTCATATTATGCACATTAATATATATATATATATAATAAAAATTTATTTTATTATTTATAATTAAAAACGTTTATATGTAAGAACTATAATTTTATTAAAATTATCCATATGTATGAATTTTTTACTGTAGGATAAAAATAAGATATACAATTTCTTATTATTTAAATATGATTAAATGTTAATATTGTTATATATTATAACATATATATAACAAAAATTTAAATATTTTAACTGTATATGCAAGATAAATTATGTTAAGCATAATAGTAAAAAAAGTATGCTTTTTTATATTTTAAATGCAAGTGCGACTACACTAGAAGTTCTAATAAGAAATGTAAAATTAAGAATACTTTGGCAAGAGTATAATTGGAATCGATGTCCTCTAAATATGGCCTCGTGTTCAACATATTGTTTCATAACATTCGTTTTTCTAATGAACAAGATTTAATTTTAATAGTATGTTAATACTCATAAACAACAAAATTATGAACAATATTTTATAATTTTCATTTAATTTATAATTTATTGTTAAAAACTTTATAACATTGTTATTATTTTTATTTAATACAAATTATAATGCTTCATATGATTTAATAAAAAAGTAGCTTTAATAAAACATAGTTATTGCCAACATAACTTATATGTTTGAAATAATATATAAATTCTATGTATCAAATTTCTCTAATATAATAATAATTTATTATATAACATAAATTATCTAAAATTATAAATTGAATATGAAATTTTATTTAATAATAATAAATTTTTTATAATAATAGTTATATATTTTATTATTTATAATAATAAATTGTTTAAATTTTTATTTATAAGAATTTCAAATTGGAAGACATGATTCTTATTTTTTTTATTTTAATTAAAATAACTATATTAATAATTTCTATTATTTAAATATTTTTAAAATATTAATATTTGAATATATAATGACAAACAATTAAAATAAACTTTTTAAAATTATTTTTATATGGAAATTTAAAATTTTCTTTTGTGGAATATTTTCAAGTCAATAATCTTATTAGCATGATATTCTCACTTTAGTATGCATCTATGACATGACCAATATAATAGCAGAACATCTCATTATAATTGTAAAGCTTTGCATGCTTTGGTGAGAGTAGTACTTTGATCGATGGCTTCATGACAAGTCCTCTTATTGCACATTGTTTTCATAACATTAACTTTTTTAATGGACAATTGATTTAAAAAATATGTTAATATTTACATATAACATGATTATGATTATTATCTTGTAATTTTCCCTTTACCTATTTCTTATTAATAAAAACTTTAAAACATCTATATCATTTAAATATTTTATTAAGCATAATAAAGTAGAATTAATATATATTTAATGTAGTATATAAATTTGATGTATAAAAGTTTCTTAATATAATAATATACTATATAAGAAAAACTATTTTAAAATTTCTCATGAGTATGAAATTTAATTTATTTTTGTTATATTTTTTATATCATATGAGAATAATATCTTAGAATACTGATATTATTTATTACATATTATAATATTAAATTTGCAAATAACATAAATACTTTAAGTATTTCCAAAATACCAAAATACTACAAATCAAATAATATTTAGTATTATATATTTTTAACAAGTTAACTTCAATAAATATTAAAGGTTAAATTATTATGATGCAACTATTATTTAATTATTTTTCTCACTTCTTTCTTTTTTTTATCAAAATAGCTTTCATATTCTTACCTTCTTCTCTCTCACAATATCATTCATTTATTTCTCTATGCCTTCTTTGTCTTTTGTGTTCACCTCACCCTTTTACTTCTTTCTTTCTTCACAATTCCCTCTCTTACACTATTATTTATTTCATCTATCATTATTATCTTCTCTCCCTTTTGTCCTTTTCACTTTTCTTCATTCACTCAACTCTCTTCTCTCCTCATTAATATTTATCTCTCTATCTTTGTTTAATCTATTCGTTACTCTCTCTCCTCTTTTATACTCATCTCCATCAGTGCTACCTCATTTTGTTGCTCTATCATTTGACATTAATTAAAAAATCTCTCTTGTTACTCTAATATATGGTCTATAAATATAAATATATATTTATTACTTATGATTAACTATTAATTTAATATTATTTATTTTTTAGGACTATAATTTAGCTAAAATATTACTTATTTTTGAAAGTTTACATTATTTAAAAAATATATATATAATTTTTTATTAATTTAATGAAAATATATTAGCATGGAAATTTATTATGATATATGTAATAAAATTATAACTATTTTTAAAAGTGTATATGTATGATAGAATAAAACATTTCCTAAATAGTTCAATTTTTTAGGACATTAATTGCACAAAGATAATTTTTTATGTTTTGTATGCATGTGTGACAACATGAACATTAGAATATTAAATCCCATTAGAACTCAAAAGTTAAGCATGCTTGGATCAAACAACAATTTGGATGGTTGAGTCTAGAGAAATCCTTGTGTTGCACATTTTTTGTTGGATTTGTTTTTCTTATGAATGAGAGTTGATTTTATCAATATGTTAATATTTATCAATGACATAATTATATGTAATTTTTTATTGTGATAAAATTTTGTTATTATCTGTTAATATTAACTTTATAATATTATTTTTATTTTCATATATTACTAAATATAGTAATTCATATGTTAAAATAAAATAATAATGTAACATAATTTAATACTGAGCAACATAACTTATATCCTCTATAACAAAGTAGAAATAATAAATATTTACAATAGTACATACATGTTATGTATAAAAGTTATGTAATGTAATAATAACATATATATATATATATAATTAAAATTTTACATTCATTATATAATTTTAAGAAGTTAATGTAACATGATATATTGTTATTATATTTAAAAACCTTTATAAATAGCATTTATATATTATTATAAATATATATTTATTCTACACTATTATAGGTTATGTATTATAAGTTACCCATAATTAAATTATTTTCAAGTTATTACTTTATTACATAGCATTAAGTGTTAAATTTATTATCAATAACAAAATTTAAATTATAAAATATTATACATAAATGCAATATTTTTGCTTAGTAATGCATTATTAAAATCAACTATTACTTATTAGAAAAAATAATGTTATTAAAAATCTTTGTTCAACAAAGAATTTCTTAAAATGTCACTCATTTATGCACTACTCTCACCCATGCATGCCTAATGTTAGAGTGCTAATGAAATCCAATTCTATAACATTTGTGTGATCACACATGTACAAAAAAGCCACAAAATCATAGTTGTACTACTACTACCATGATAATAATGAACTTTTAATAAAAGGTTTCTAATATCAATGCAATAGTTATGTTGAATTAATAAAAAATTATTTTTATTATAATTCCATTTTAGTAAACATTCATACAAAATAATTATTTCTTTTAAATTACAACTCAAAAAAATAAATTATATATTAATTATATTTAATTAAAAATACATATTTGTTAGTATATATATATATATATATATATATGAATGTGTATAATATCACAAATTAGTTAATTATTCTTAGTTATTGGAGATGAAAAAAGGGTAATGAAGATGGACATAAATATATTAAAAGTGAGAGAATTAATTGAAAATAGAGAGAGAAATGAAAATAATAATAGAGTGAGAAGGGATAGATTACTACATGAAGGGAAAAAGAAACAAAGGAAAACAAGATCAAGAGAATAAATAAAGAAATGAAAGAGAAAGAAATTAAAAAAAAAACATAGAGAGGAGTGTGAGGGTAAGGGAAAGTCAAAGAAATAGAAGGAAAGACAAAAAGAAGAATAATAATGAGAGAGACAAGAGAAAGAAAGAATATGAGAGCTATTAAGATAATGAGAAAAAGTTAGAGAAATAATTAAATAAAAGTTATATCTTAATAATTTAACATATAGTACATATCAATATTAATTTCTAGCACTCTTATAAAATTAAATATTATTGGAGTACAATAATACCTTGATGTTTTCTTGTTTTTTAACATATTATAAAATTTTAAAATATTATTTGATTAATAGTTTAATTTTAGTTTATAAATAGTTATAATTCTTAATGATAAATCAATTAATAATTATTATCGTTATTTCAAATGTCATATTTATAAGAAACATACATGCAACAAATATAAATAATACCTCATATTCATGATATAATATTAACTTGTTATGTTATATATATATATTATTATTGTATTATGAATATTTTAATATTATATTTTTTTTAATATTATAAATATATTATAATTCTACTCTATTATAGTTGATATATTTTATTTTATCCAACATTAAATATTTTTTAAGTTCTTTTTTCATTTTCTATGATGTTTTATATATAATAATAAATGAAAGTGATATTTATGTTATAAAGTTAATATTAGCAATTAATTCATAAAATATATTTTATAAAATATCTTTCATCACTTAAAAATATCAACATATTATTAAAATCAATTATCTTTTATAAGAAAAGAGATTACTATGAAAAATATGGGCAACACAAGTGATTCTCTATGATACACCTATCTAAATACTATGCCCACTATGGCATACTGGACTTTTAAGTTCTACAAAATTCATTTGCTATAATATTTGAGTTGTTGCACAAGCATAAAAAAAGTTTAAAACTAATACTTATGTGATTATTGTCTAGAAAATAATGAATTCATTAAGAAATATTTATATGATCATGCATACTTTTCTCAAAAAACATTTTAATTTTATTATATATAAATTAATATATTCCAATATTAATGCTTTAAATGTATTGAGCTAATTAGAAATAATTTATATTATTATTTCTCATAGAGTAAAGACAAACAAAAAAATTCTTCCACTAAAATATAACTCCTATAAATAGAAAACTAAATTATTTATTAATTATTAAAAATAAATTTTTTTATTAATATATATATGGATATATTAAAGTTTGAAACATGAGAGATGTCTTTGATAATCTTAATTGATGGTCATAAAAGAAGACTTAATAGTGATGGAGATAGGCATACTAGATGAGAAAAAGTCATTAATAGGTAAGACAGTAGAAAGGAAAGTATTAATAAGGAGAGAAGTGAGATGATTTAATAAAGGAAAAGAAAAAACAAACAAGAAAGAGGATAAAAGGGAGAAAAAATAAAAAATAAAAAAATCAAATGAAAGAATGAGAGAAATGAGGAAATAAATAAAGATAGAAGAGAGTGATGAGGGAAAAAAAGAGATAGAGAAAGGGGAGATGAAGAAGTGAATGATAATAGGACAAGTAAGAAAGTTAGGATAAGAAATCTTTTATGATAAAGTGAAGCAAGAAAGAAAAATAATTAAATAAAACCTATATCTAAATAATTTAATTAATAATATTTTTAAACTTTAATATGCCAAAGATGTATAATATTAAATATTGCTTAAATAAATTAAAAAGTCACTGTTTTATTTTAATTTATTATATTGCAAAAGTTTAAGAGATATGTTGACCATTAACGTGTTATTATTTAATTAATACATTTAATTTAAGTAGTTAACTATATAATAAATAATATCATTATTCAAGAATATTATCTTCATATGACATTATATAGATAATAAATATAAATAATATTTCATATTTTTAATAAAATGCTATTTAGTTCATTTCATACAACATATTATTATGATATTAAAAAACTTTGAAAAACACAAAGACACACACACACACAAACACACACACACACACACACACACACACAGAGATATATATATATATATATATGTTTTATTTAGTTATAATAGACATAGGTTATGTTGCCCAACATTAACTTTTGTAATTGTTGTTATTTTATTACATTATATAAGATGATATATTTGACAATATACAAAATGATAAGAAATATATATAGTTCATATTACAAAAAATAATGAAAGCTAAAATTACATAACAGCATTCATAATTATTTCTTTTATAAAAATTAACATAATATTAAAATTAATTTTTGCTCATAAGACTAACAAATGCTATGAAAAATATGTGTAAGATATGAAATGCTAAAGAAGTCACTGATCTTAGTACTACTCTCACCCTTGCGTGCTTAACTTTGATTCCGATGCTCTAATGTTGGTATTGTTGTAAATGCATATCGAAGCTAAGAAACTTATACTGATGTGATTATAGTCTCAAAATAATAATTACTTAATTAAGTTTCTAAATTATCATCCAAAAAATATGTTAACAAATAATTTTACTTTTATTATATATGTCTTTATATATTCAAATATTAATACAATAGGTTTATTAAATTAATAAGAAATTATTTGTATTCTTATTTATCTTAAAGTAACTATTTATACAAAAGAATTATTTATACTAAATAATAGTTCATATAAATACACAAATTTATTAATTTTTACAAATAATATATCTATTACGTAAAATATACATTAAAAAGTGTAACATGTGAGATATTTTTATTCATATTAGTTAATTGTGCTAAAATAAGTGATAGTGGTGATGGAGATAAGAAAATTGTAATTTAGCAAGAGTCATAGATAGATAAAAGAGACAAAGAGTTAAATATTAATAGAGAAAAGGAGAGAGGAGAGAGAGAAGATATAGAAGATAGAATATATGACAAAGTGAAAGAAAGAGACAAATGATAAAATAGAAAGATAAACAAGATGAGGGTGAGGGAAAGATAAATATATAAATTATTTTGAGATAAGTAGACAATGATAGTGGGAGAGATAACCACGTGAACTATGAGAGATGTTGAGATAAAGAAAAAAGTGAAAGGAATAATTTAATAAATTTTATTTCATAATAATTAAATTTATAATATTTTTTAACATGAACATGTTAGAAATATAAAAAATTAAATGTTAATAAAATGAACTACAATTCGTAGTTTTAAATTATGTTCTTATGTTGTAAAGATTTAAAATATACGTCGAATATTCATATAATATTATTTTATTAATACATTAAATTTTAAAATAAGTTAAGTGTTAAGTGTATTTATTATTTTTAGATATTACCATAATATGAACATAATATTTCATCTTCAAGATATAATTTTTAGTAGTTAATTTTAAGTAATAAATTATTATTATTCTAAAAAAATTAGTACAAAGGAGATACATACATACATACATATATATATATATATATATATATATATATATATATATGAAGTATATATATTACACTTCATTATAGTTGATAAAAGTTATGTCATGTAAATTTTAATTATATCAAATAAAGATGATAATAGTAGATAATAACAAAATGGAAGATCATAAAATATAATTCTTAATTATGTTATTCTTGGATATTAACATATTACTAAAATCAACTTCTTTTCTAATTAAAAGTAGTACAATGAAAAAATATATGAAACATGAGAACTTCTCAAAGGGTCATCCAACACTATGCTACTATTACCAAAGCATGCTTAATTTTGTAATTCTAATGACATTCAAGTTATAATAATGGTGGTCTTACATGTAAACAAAAGTTAGAAAATCATTCTTGTGTGATTTTTGCCCAAAAAATTAAATGACTAATAAAGAAATTTTTAAGATTATTAAGCATATATAGTTTTAAAAAATATTTTAATTTTACTATATTTGTAGTAATATATTTGGATATCCATATTTTATTTATTATAAATTAATTAGAAATTATTTATATTATTATTTTCTTTAATGTAAACATTCATGCCTAAGAATTATTAAGAATGTTAACTTTTTGTTTAATTAAAAATAATAACCAAATATATTAATTATTATATATGTATATATCAAAGTCCTTAAATCAAATGATTTCTTAATTAATCTCATTGTTGGTGCTTAAAAATGAGGTAATGGTGTTAAAGATAAGTGCTTTTAATGAGAGATAGTTATGCTTATAAAGGAGAGAGATAGAGAGAAGAAGAATAACAAAGAGATGATAAAACTAATGGAGAGACTAAATAACAATGTGAAAAATAGAAACAAATAAACAAAATGAAGAGATTGGGTTAGTGGAAGACAGAGATAGAGAATAGCTTTCAAATATGAGATTGTAATGTGAGAGATAAAAAAATATGAGAATGTGAAAGATATATAGATACAAAGAGTGAAAAATAATTGCATAAAAGTTTTAACTAAAATATTTAACATATAGTATTTCTTAATGTTAAAATGTTAAACATATATAATATTAAATATAATCTAAATGCAATAAAAATTCAACATTGTTTTATTATCATACTATAATAAAAAATTTAAAGAACAAGATGATATTTAATTTAATATGATTTTATTAACATGTGTAATTTAAAATGTTAACTAAATAATAAACAATGTTAAAACTCTTAGATATTATCTTCATTAGACAAAATATATAACAAATATAAGAAATATTTGAGATCAATGATATAATTTTGGGTACTTTATGAATTATAACATATTTTATTTAATTAAAAAGCCTTCATATATAACATACATGTGTTACATTATAAATATATATTAACTCTATTTTATTTTAGTTGATATCGATTATGATGGTGCAATTAAATTTCCTTGTTTTTATTAATTCATTACATCATTTGAGCTATCGTAGTTAATACCATTTTAAAATAATAATAATTTTATAAAATATTATAAAAAAAGTAAAAAAACTTGAATTACTAAATATTATTCATAATTATGTTATTTATAAGTATTAACCTATTTTTTGAAAAAATGTTCTTCATTAGAAACAAATGGCATAAACATTGTGTAGTAGGACTTTCTAAGAGGTGATGCATCATAGTGATACTATACACATCCATGCATAAACACACTCACAAACGCACACATATACACTCACAGTCACATGTGCATGCACATGTAAATGAAAAAGAATACATACATATGTACATCCACACACACACACACGTACAACCACACTCATGCATAGACATGCACAAATACAATCACACATACATTTTCACACAAATGCTCAAACATAAATGCATACACATATATAAAAATATACTCAAGCACACACATATATGTCCAGACTCATATACATATGCAAAAGCTTACACATAGACATGCATATGCACATGTGCACATACAGACACAAACAATCATAGGCACACAAAAATACACATACACACTCTCAAATGCATGCACATGTATGCTTAAGCTTAGGCAGACATTCATATAAGCAAAAACATACACACTTACTAAGACACACACACAGGCACATATAAAGATGTACACACACATACACATGCATGCATGCACTCACACATGTAATCACACACACGTAAATCAACACGCACACTTGCCAATATGAACACACATACACACACACACACACACGTGTAAACACACATGCTCACACAGACAAGCACACATTCACAAAATGTACACACACACCCATACATGCACAAAATCACACATAGCCCAAAGACACACATATAATCACATATGCACACATGTTCATGAACATGCACATAGATGCATAGATTACACATGCACACCCACACTAAACATGTGCACGTGCACCCCCATGGACAAACACTCACATGCACACAAGAACACTCATGCACAAACACATATACACCTAAGAACACACACATATGCACATGAATACCCACACACACACACATGTATGAGCACACATACACATGAATTCACCTGATAATACATACATAAACACACACACACATGCATGCACTCTCACATATGCATGTACATGCACATATGCACAAACACACACATGTAAACATAAAAACCCACACACATAGGCATGCACTCACACACCCACATACACACATCAATCATAATCACACACGTACATGTGCAAACATGCACACTAACACATGCTCACACACATGACCATGCATGCACATACACACCCACATGCTCATGCACACACAAAAAATGAATAGACGTGAACAGATGCATAGACATGCACACAAATATATGCATACATGCAAACAAACATAAACATTCATGCACACACAAACACGGACATGCCCACACACAAATACACACATACGAAAAACACATCAAAAGGCATAGACACAAATATACAAATACATATGTAGATGCACACACAAAAATGTACCCACGCACACATGTAAGAAGACACCACTTGAATGCACAAGTCCACACATACATGCACAAAAAACACACATAATAACTAGATGTATGCACAAGCATACTCACATATTATGCACACAAATATCAACATAAATGCACACACACTTGCATGCACATATGTACACATATGCACACCGATATGAACATAAATACATGTACACATACACACATGCACACTGGTAGATACACACACACATACACACAAACCCACAAACAAATGCATATGCACACATGAACACCCATGCATACATAGGCATGCACACACACTCATATGCACTCACACAAACATGCTCAAACAAATACATGCACACACACACACACACAGAGATATAGACACACACATGGCCACACACACAAATACACATGCACACACAGACATACACACACATGAATGCATGCAGGCACAAAAATGCACATACACACTCTCACACACATACACATAAAGACTCATGTGTACACACATGCATGTACACATGCCCAAAGGCACATACACAAAAACATGCAAGCATATGCATACTCACACACACACATGCATGCACACCCATACGCATGCATATGCATACCAATGCACATATACTCACAAACGCACATGTACTCACACTCACATACACACATGCATACCTATGCACATATGCATATGTATATACACATACATTAACACACACTCACTAAGCACACACATGCACACATATAAACATATGCACGCACACCCACCCACAAATGCATGCACACACAAACCAAAACACATAGTCATACACATGCACACAGCACGTGCACAAGCATGCAAACTCACTCACACTCGCATAAGCACATGCATGTTCACATATAAATATGTGTACACATGCCTACACACACGCATATGCACAAGCACACTCATACACATAAGCATGCATAAAGACATGCACATAGACTCGCATACCCAAGCACACTCACATGCACACACAAACACAAGCATGCAAGCACACATACATACTTGCACACAATGCACCCACATAAATGCACTCACATATTCACTAACACACCCATAGGCTTACATATGCACACATGCACAATTTTATAAACACATAAGCACAATCACAAAAACATGCATGAATGCATATGCACAAACAAATAAGTTCATAAACACACCATGCACAGATACTAAGATGGATGAATAAACACATACACACACACACATGCAAATGCAATCACATGCACACATACAAATGAATAAATACACACAATTACACACACACACACAAACACACTCACACCCACACAAACATATACATGCACATGCACACATAAAAACAAAAGCATATGCACATACACACACACACACACTCTTATAAACACACGCAACCACACCTATACCCAAAGACTCGCACACACATCCACTCGCACCCATGCATGCATTCACACACACAAACTTACACAATGACTCACAAACATATCCATATGCCTGAATGCATAAAGACAAACATTAGCATGCACACACATACACACACACAAATGCACACACATATGTGCATAAACTCGGACACACACCCACACATACGAACTAATGCACGCACATACACACACACATGCGCATACACAAACCCACACACACTAAGACACATGCACACACACAAATACACATTGGCATAAACACATGCCAATAGACATAAACATGCTTGCTCACACATATACACAACTTCACTTGCATACAAACACATGGACACAAAAACAAAAACATATCCACACACAAACAAAAACATACATGCACACACATGAACAAATACAGACACACAAATGCATACAAACACATGCACATGCACACATATGCACAAGCAAACACACACCCACACTCATGCAAGCACACATACTCACCAACACACATGCACACACACATAGATTCACTTGTACACATACATATACACAAGCACACACTCGTACACATAGACACACATACATGAAAGCAAACACTTGTGCATGCACACTTCAATACATGCTCATCCACACACATATGCACACCCATATATACATACACATGTACACACTTATACATATAAATGTACACTGGTAGACACACACATACACATACACACACTCAAACACATGTTCATACAAAAATACACACATGCACACATGCAGAGACACACACACATAAGAACACATGCACACATAAACACAAACATATAGGCATATAAACATGCACAAATACAAGGATTAATGCAAGAACATGCCACACACATGTAGATAGACATGCATAATCACACATATGCACATGCACACACATGAACACAAACATATACATGCACCCACACACACACACATGTTTCTATGTATAGACATGCACACACATACACACACAAATGCTTTCACTCATGCAGACAGACATTCACAAACACAAACACAAAAAACAAACACAAATACTAACACAGAACCACACACATGCATAAAAATGCACTAACAAAGACACACATGTGATCGTGTGCACTCACATACACACACAAGTACACACGTATACAAAGACATGCACACACACACATGCATATACACACACACACCCACACACACACATGCAATCACAAATACTCGCATACACACACACACACACAAATGATGGACACATGCACATTAATGCAAACGAACACCCACACATATGAACATGCAAATGCACAACGACACATATAGACATAGTTATCAAACAAATGCACAAAAACAAACACACACATAGGAACACATATGCTCACACCCAAACACACACACAAGCATACAAACACATATACACACACAGACACAAACATGCATTTTTAACATGCTCATGCACACATATATATGCACCAATGCTTATAGATGCACACACGTAAAGCACACACAAATATGCATGCACTTTCACTCACACAAAACAATACACATGTGCACACACGCATACACACTTTCTCTTTAGTACATGTCGCACACATGCACACACACACATATACACACGTAGATGCACACCCACATGCACACATACACACTAACACATAGCTACACACTTATGCTTGCACACACACACACACACAAACACATTCTCACTTGCATGCTCCCAAGTACACACAAAAGCACATGTACAAGCACACACATACACACACGCACACATATATGTTCACATGTACAAACACACAAACACTCACATGCATACATGCCCATTCACAAGTGGACAAACACACACAAAACACCCTTACACACATACACACAAAAAAACATACATAATCATCCATGTAAATGCAAATAAATGCACACCCACATGCATTTGCATGGACCCATTTGCAAACTCCTTCACACACACACATAACCACTCGCATGCACATAAGCACACAATGAACACATACAAACACTCACAAACCTGCACATGTTCACACCAACACAAAAATACACAAATTAACATAAAAACTTACACACAAGAACCCAAAGATATATACATATATGCACACACACATGTGCACATGCACATGCACATACACACCCCAACACCTACACACATAGAACCACATGCACATGCAAGCTTGCACAGCATGTGGACATGACCCAAACCTACACACACATGCACACTTGGATGCATGGACACATACACACATGCAAACACATGCACACATAGAAAAATAAACATGCATGCCACGTACATGCACTCATGCACACTACAGATGCATATGCACGTGCACATGAATACACAAGCACATGCACATACATGTACAAGCACATACACAATCAAATGCATTGGATCACAGATAAAAACAAAGACAAACACAAAGACACACATCAATATGTTGACATACGCATTCATGCACTCACATTCACACAAATGTAGCTCATGCTTTGACACACATAGAGACACAGATGTGCATAAGCATGCACACAAACCCAAATGCAACCATGATTGCCCAATCACACACATATGTGCATGCACACATGCACATGCACACAAACATGCATGTGCACGCAAACACACAAATGCATATGCATGCACACACACATAAACACACACATGTGCAAATAATGCTACACAAGAACACGTAGAAGCATGCATACATAAATACACACACACACAAACAAGTAGGTAAGTACACACAAAAGCATAAACACATGTGCACATGTACATGCACATACACCTGCATTCACACAAGCACACACACACACAAACTTGCACATGCATAGATACACACACACACTCACCCTTGCATGCACACACATGCCCACACATGGACATGCACATTCATACATACACATACCACCATGCATGCACACACAGTCATACTCATGCTTATGCACACACAAAAACATGCATGCACAAACATATGTGCACACATCCACACAGAAGTAAATATGCATACACACACACACAAAACACAAAAAATACACACACGCACAGACAAACAACATACAAATGCACTTGTACATGTAAACACTCCCACACACACACTCACATCTACATGAACACACAAAATCTAACACATGCACACAAACTAGCACACGTGCCTAGACCCACACTTGCGCATGAACACAAACAAGTGTATAAACAAGCAAACACACATGTACCCACACAAGCATGCACATGGATACACACTCACACATAAACTCATGCATATAGGTGTATGCATAGAACATGCACACACATGCATATACTTACATGCATGCACATACACACATACAAAAACTAACACTTGCACACACATATGTATGCAAACATACACATATCTACATGAACACACATAGACACGTGTGTGCACAAGCACACTCATGCACACCCACCTACAAGCAAATGTACATGCACTTGCATTCTTGTACACTCTCATGGCACACACATGAATGCATCAACACATGCACACAACAAGAAAACACAAGCACACACACACATGTAAACAAACATGCATGCACATGCATTCATAGACATGCACCCACAAATGCACATATGCATGCAAACATATGCGCATGCACATGCACACACAAGAAAATGAAAATACAAAAAAACACATAGTCGCAAGCACACATATAAGCTCATAAACATGCACACATATAGGCACACACATATGCACACACATGCACATGCACCCATGCATTCCTACATGCATACATGCATTCACACACATTCATGTACAAACACACACATAGACATTTACACACATGAACACATAAACTTACACAAAAAAAATAAATATGCACATGCATATGCACAAATTGACACACACAAACACATGCACAAGCATGCAAACACATGCTCACAAACACACACACACATGTGCATGCAACCATGCACATACAGACATGCGAGCATGCACACACACATACACATACATAAACTCATATACACACACATGAACAAACACATACACACATATGCACACACATCCAAGCACATGCACATAGAGGTACATGCACATGCACACACTTAGACACATGTATGCACACACATGCACATAGACTCACACCAACACAGATGAACATGCACACACACACACACACACCCATATATGAACACACACACATGCACATGCACATTCATACACAACTACACATGCACAAATGCATGTACAAACCCATACACATGCACATAAATGCACACCAACATAGAAGAACATGCACACACATGCATACACAATTACATACACACGAATGCATGTACAAGCCCACACACATACATATATTTACATGCACACACAGACATGCAAAGAAACACATGTGCACACACATGCACACAAACATGCATATGCATGCACACATAAACACATAGACACATTCATGCACACACATACATACACACACACACACATGTGCACACACATGTACACTAATATGCAGACACAGCACACATGCATACATAAACATGAACAAACACACACACATGCAAAAAAATGCACATGTTCACACACAAAGATATGCACTTGCAGACACATATATACATAGAGACACACACATGTAAGCATACATATAAATACATAAACGGGCTCACTTACATGAACACAAACATCCATGCACTCCAAACACATGCATACTAACATAAGAACTCAAATGCATGTGAACAGACACATAAACATGCATGTATGCACATGCACACACTTGTATACACATGCACAAAAGTGCACACAAACACACACACATATGAATTTACATGCATTCACATGCAGACAAATGGCTATATGCACACAAATGCATGCACACATGTACATAGAAATACATGCACACATGCACACACTCATGGATGTAATGCATGCATACAGACAAACACACTCATGCACACATAATTACACATGTACAACAATGCACATGTGCATAGATAAGCACACAAACCCATCTACACACACATGAAAACACACAAGTATATGGCTAGGCACATAAAGACATAAAAATAAACACACACACAAAAGCATGCACACACATAGGCACACACGTGCAAGAACAAACACTAATGCACAAGAACAAACTTGTAGACACACATAAATGTATGCACTCTCACATTCACGCACATGCAAAGGCACAAGCACATGCACATGTAAAAACACAAGAGCACACACATGCTCATGCACAAACACACGTGCACACATATGGACATAAATGCACGTAGATGCACACACACACACTCTCACAAATGTACACACACAAGCACACACAAACACACTTACACACATACACGTGTGTGCATATTCATACACACTTGTAGACACCAACACACATACACACCCTCATACACACACATATGTATGCAAGCATACAAGCATGCACACATGCACACACACTTAAATACACAAACACACATTTGCACACAATCATGCAACACACCCACACACTCCTCAACACATGCATTAACATACACACAAGCACACACACACACACACCCAAACAAACATGCTCTTACACACACACATAAATGTACACACATGTGCACACACACACACACACATACAGACATACTAGCACCTGAGGACACATCTACTCGCACACATACACACACTTCACACATTCACACGCACACACAACTACTTATGCACACACACTTCCAAAAATACACGCAAGTGCACACACATGCACACACATGCATGCAAAAAGACTTAAACACTTGCTTGGATGCTTAAATAAAAATAGATATGTATGCACTCACATGCATATTCACACATGTACATATGCACAAGCACACACAAACTCATTCACACAAACATGCATATGCATGTAGACATGCATATACACAAACTTGCATACACACACAAACACACACACAGATACACACACACACATATACACACACACACATGCACATTTATAGAGATGCATGCAAAGACATGAACACATACACAAATGCAAACACGTGCACCCACATGCAAGCATACGCACACACACACAAAGACTAGTATAACGACATTGATACACAAATACAGTTACACACATATAAAAACATACAAGCAAAAACATATACATATATAGATATACATGCACACATGCAATCACATATGTGCACACACACATGCACAAGAAAGCAGACACACGAGCATGCTTGTATGCACCCACAAACACAAGCACACACACATGATCAGATCTACACTCTCACAAACAATCATACATGTACACAAAAAGGCACATGCACATGCATATACACACATTTTTACAAAAGAAAAATCACATAACAGAAAAAACATGCACAAGTGCATACATACTCACATAGACACATGCACTTACAAACACGTGCATTTGAACATACATTAACATGCATGCTCACACACCTATACACAATCATGCATGGACACACACATACAGACATAACCATACAAACAAGTCATACATAAGCATGCACACACACACACATGTAGACATAAGCACAAATGCACATACATGCACATGTAAGAAAATAAATAGATACACATGCATACACTCACACGCATGCATACATATAAGCACACAACCACATATATGCACACACAAACACACACAGATGTACAAGCATACACATGCACACACACACAAACATACAAACACGAACATGCAACAGAAGCACACATGCATAGAAGCGCACATGCATAAATGCACAAACATAGACATGCACACACACGTGTATGGATATGCAGTCGCACAAACACATGCATGCACTCACCCAAACATGCACATGCACAAGCATACACATATGCAAAAATAAAGACATATTTGGACACACATGCACATTCGCACATGTATATGCATGCATACACAGATAAGCATACTTATGCTCATACACACACAAGCACACATGCACACACACACACTTGCATTCACACATACACACACACATGAACACAAACATGCATGCAAACACATGGGCACATTCACACATGCACTCATATATAGAAGTGCATATAGACTCACATGCACGCACACACACATTAGCATGCACACTCACACAAAAGAATGCACGTACACATGCTTTTGCACATAGACACTCAAATGCACAAATGAACACACATTAACAAATGCACACACACACACATGCACACATGCAAGGATATGAATGCATTGAACACATACATGCACACACACACACACGCACACTCCATACATGAATACATGTATAAAAACTAACATGTAGATGCACACATGAACATTAACACAAATGCATAGACATCCATACACGCACACATTAATGCAAATGCATAGTTGTAGAGACACACATATGCATATACAATCACACACATGTGCATGCTAACAAGACAAGCATGCATGCATACATACACAACCATGCACATACGCATACACACATGTTAAAACATATGTACACACACATGCATACACATGCACACAAATGTACACACATTTAGGCACCATCATACACACAAACATTCTCTCACACACACACATACAGATACACATGCATATGCATAAATACACACATATTTACACATAAATGCCTATGCACAAACACATATGCACATGAACAGACATGCATGAACATCCAAATATGCTCAAATGCATAGGCTTACACACACATGCAGACATACGCAAATGCACCTGAACACATTAATGCACACACATATGCCCACACACATAGGAGCATACATGCACATACCCACATACAAACACACATGTAAACACACACACACACACCCACACCCAGACTCACAAACGTGCACATGAGCACACATAACACACACACTAGCACACACATCACACTCACATCTGCACATGGACACACAATCATATGCAAACACACAATTACACACTCACATGCACACACACACAAATATGCACATGCATACAAACACTCATGCATAAGCAAACATATGCCCACACACAAATACATGCAAGCACACACACATGCACAAGAAAGCACACACACGAGCATGCTTGTGTGCACCCACAAACACAAGCACACACACACATGAACACATCTACACTCTCTCACACACACATACACGTACACATAAAGGTACATGCACACACATATACACACATTATTACAAAAGAAAAATCACATAAAAGAAAAAACATGCACAGGTGTATGCACACTCACATAGACACATGGACTCACAAACACATGCACTTGAATATACATTCATATGCACGCTCACACACCTAGACACAAACATGCATGGACACACGCAAACACACATGATCATACAAACATGCCACACAAAAGCGCACACACACACACATGTAGACACAAGCACAAATGCACATACATGAACATTTAAGCAAACACATAGATCCACATGCATACACTCATGCACATGCATGGGTAAAAGCACACTACCGCATATATGCACACACAAACACACATAGACGCACAAGCATACACATGCACACACACACACATACACACAGGAACATGCACACATACACACAAGCACACATGCACACATGCACACAAATACACATACACAACTTCACAACACACACACACACACATGTATGCATATGCAGTCTCACAAACTCATGCATGCACTCACACAAACATGCACATGCACAAGCATACACCTGCAAAAATAAAGACACATATTTGGACACACATCCACATATACACACATGCGCATACACGCACATGTATATGCATGCATACACATACAAGCATACTTATGCACATAGACACAAAAGCACACATGCACACACACACACACATACTTGCACATAAACATACACACACATGAACACAAACATGCATGCAAACAAACATGCACACAATCACACATTCACTCACACATAGAAGCACATATAGACACACACTTACATGCATGCACACACACATAAGCTCATGCACACTCACACAAAAGAATTCACATACACATGCTTTTGCACATAGACATTTAAATGAACAAATGAAAACACATTAAAAAATGCACACACACATACCCATGCATACACACACATGCACACATGCATGCAGGCAAGGATATGCATGCATATGAACACATACATGCACACACACACATGTACACTCCATACATGAATGCATGTACAAACACTAACATGTACATGCACACTTGAACATAGACACAAATGCACTAACATCAACACACACATGCATGAATGCAAATGAATAGTTGCAGACACATACACATATGCATATACAATCACACACATATGAAAGCTAACATAGACAAGCATGCATGCATACACACACAAACGTGCACATACACATACATACATGTTAAAACCTATGCACACACATGAATACACATGCACATGAATGTACACACATGCACACACATATAAGTACCATCATACACACAAAAGTTCTCACACAGACACACATATATAGATACACATGCACATGCATAAACACAGATATACTTACACACAAATGCACATGTAGAAACACATATGCACATGAATAGACATGCATGAGCATCCAAATATGTTCACATGTATAGGCTTACACACATATGTAGACATACATAAATGCACTTGAACACATTAATGCACACACAAACACTTGTAGTTGCACTCACACACACACATATGCACACCACACAGACACATATATACACTCACACATAGGCATTCACACACATGAGCATGCATATGCAAACATCAACACACAAACACATACCCAAACACACTAAAGCACACACACTTATACACATGCATGTATGCACTGATGTAAGCACACACACTTGCACATAGACATGCTCACATGCACACACATGTTGACATACATATCCACATTGTTATATGCATACACACATGCACACATAAGTACACATATATGCACACACACCTACACACATTCATGCCCATATAAAAACACACACATGCACACACAGAAATGTAACCACACAAGCACAAACACATTCACAATAAAACATACATGCTTGCACACACACATAAACATGTACACATATGAGTACATGCATGCACAGACACTTACAAACATGCATGCAACCATGCACTCACATGTGAACACACACAAACACATGCATGCACTCACACAAATACAAACAAACAATACATGAACATGAACACACACAAACATGTACAAGCACACACACACACACACATAGGCACATATCCACACACACACACACATAAAAAGATAGACACTCACACATGCACACACATAAGGACATGCATGTGTACACTTACACACATACATATGGACTCTCATAGACACACACACACACACACATATACACACCCACCAATACAAGCATGCATACACACTCACACACACATACAAACACATGCACATGTATGCACACACATAAATGTTAACACAAGCACATATGTCCACGTGCATGCACACACACCCTCACTTGAATCAGCACACCAACGTAAACATGTGCATCCACATACACACATATACACACATACACACACACACATACACACATGTACACACATTGGCCTAAAACAATGTACAACTCACATGCATACCCACATAGGCACATGCACACAAACTCACACACATGAACACCCACAAGCATGCACATTGTGCACACCTATAAATAGACGCATGTAGATCAACACACTTAAGGGCATAGACAAATAAACATGCACTCATATGCGCATGCATAGAGACGCATATTCAGACGCACATGCATACCCATGCATGCACTTGTACACACACATGCGCACATTCACAAGCATATGGGTGTAATCAAATGCACACCAACACACACACATGCACATGTAAACACTTACATGCACACTCTTAAGAAAACACACATGTGCATGCATGCACACTCACATCCACTCATGCATAAACATGATAACAAACACAAACCAACATGCAAGAACACACACACACATATACACTTAATCTAGTCACACACATACATGAGTTGACATACATGCAATCACACTTGCATGAACATGCCTATAGGTGTAGAAGTTTATAAACTTAAAAATACACCCATAAACATAAACACAAATATGCACACACATGCTCATAAATATGCATTCATGCCTACTAAGATGCTTATGCACACACACATACAAACACACATAAGAATTCACACATGTACAAATGTGCATACACACACACACACAAAAGCATAGACAAATAACAGAACAAACACACACACACACACACACATACACAAGCTTGCACACACAGACACAAACAAATGTGCACACATATGTACGCAAAACTCACACACGAACCCACACAAACATACATACATAAACATGCACATACATAAACAAACATGTAAGCACACACATGGAAGTACAAACCTGCATGCACACACACAACAACACACCCACACATACACACATACACAACCACACAAACCCACACACACATGTAGACGAACATGCACACACATGCTCAAACATACATACGAGCACAAACATGCACACCCCTATGCACACACACACACAAATGTACTCACACATAGGCACATGTACACACACCCATGCACACACAAATTCTTACACATATGTATGCCCACACACATAGACACATGAACACAAAACTTGCACACACACACACACACATATGCCTGAACACACACACACACACACATATCCACACACTTGTACACATCTATGCACAAACATGCACTATACAACCACTCATAAACACACACATGCATGCACACAAACACACACAAGACAAACTAATGACCACATACGTACACACACCTATGCCTACACACATGCACCACAAAGACACAAAATAAACATGTGTACACACACATGGACACATGCAGACATACACATGCACACACGCAAACGTAGGAACAAAAGAATTCACACTTACGCATGCACACACTCACATGCACAAATTGATACAAGCAAACATATACAGATAAACATGCACCCACACAAGCATACAAGCACACAAATACATGCTCATAAGCATACAAACTCACACATGCACACTTAGAGGTATATATGAACATATGTGAGTGCACACACACAAGCATAGGCACATGCACACAGGGATAAGAAAAGACACACAAACACATGCACATGCACACATATGCATAAACATGCAAGCATTCACCCACACAAATAGGTGCACTAAAACTCACACACACATACCTACATGCACACAAGTGGATACACACATGCACACACGTGTGAAGACACATTCACACACACAAGCACAAATAGGCACACTCACACGAAAACACATGCACACATACAAGCACAAATAGGCATACTCACATGAAAACACATGCACACACACATGTGTAGGCACACGTATACACATAAGCATTATCAAACACATGCAAATGATCACACACACACATGTACCCATGTGCATGCACACATATGCACTCTTGCACATACACCTACACCTGTGAACACTTAAACACACCCACATAAATGAATACACACACATGTGCACATGAACAAACACACACAAACCTTTGTTCACATTTACACAAATAAACACACAATCACATATGATGGTGCACACATGCACATGTAGGTGCTTACTCAAACAAACACATGTATATTGACACATGCACACACATTCTTATGTGCACACATACAAACTGACACACACACACATCTACACACATACACACGTGCACATCCATGTAGACATACAGACACACGCACACATATGGACAACAACATAACTGCATGCACACACTAAAAAAAAGAAATAAATAAAGGAATACACATGCATACACATAAGCACACACACACACCAACACACACGCACATATGCACAAACATACAGGCATAGGCACACACACACAAACGCACATGCAAACACTCGTATGCACTACACACACATATACATTTACATGTACACGCACAAATATAAATATAGAATCACATGTACTTATGCACATGCACATACACATGCATTGATAAGCCTAGATACATACATACACACACACATGTCTGCACACATGCACGCACACACATTCACACAAGTGCACATGCATACATAGACATATGCATATGTGCACATGCACCCATGCACATGTGCACAGATACACACACGTATACTTGCACTCACACATGCACACACATACACATACACTCATACATAAAAGCAAGGCCACACAAAACCATACACACATAAGTACGCATGCACAACACACACACACTCATACATATGCTCACATATGCCCACCTACACACACTCACACACATGCACAACTCATACACATATATACATGTGAGTGCACATACACACTTGAATGCATACACACATGCTCCCACTCATAAGCACACAAATACACACATGCATACGTAGATGCATGCTAATACATACACTTGCACATGCACACACACACACACACACTCACACACTCAAACACACACACAAATGCATGCTAACAAGTACACATGCATGCACCAACACACCCAAGCACACATTCAAATGCATACATGCACACATACACACATCTATACACACCCATACACACAAACAAAAGCACACCCACACACACACATGCATACACATGCACACAAACTCATACATAAACATACACACATGTGTGTGTACACATATGCACAACAACACACACACACGAGCACAAACATGCATGTGAATATACACATAATCATGCATGCACACACACATCCACAGTTATGGACATTAATGCACACACGAAGACACATACATACATATGCACATGCACATACACACATCCAAACACACATAAAATGGCACACACACAAGATTGCATGCACACAAGCACACACACATGCAACCACACGCACATAAGTATATATACACACACTCATGCACAAACACACACACAAGCATACAAATGCACACACATACATAAATAAAAAACTCACACATGGATGCAAAAACATAAACATGCATAGACACACTTACACACATGTCTGTAACCACCCATTAATATGCAGACACACACAAATGCATCCTTACTCACACACATGCACAAATATAAGAACATTTACATGCAAAAATAAAGGCACACATATACGTGCAAAATAAGCACACAAACACATATAAAAACACGAACATGCACACAGTGACATGCACATGCATGCATGCACACATACACACACTCACATGCACGCATGCAAAGACACTAACACTGACACACACACACACACACCTACACGTGCACACTCATACATATGTACAAGAAAGCACACACTCATGCACACTCACATGCAAACTCATAGACACACTCACAAACAAACAAGTGCATATATATGCACACATACACACACACACCCGCTCACATATAGACATGCACACACATGCACATGCGCACCTAGAAATGCACACATACACAAAGGTGCACACACTTGCACATAAACATACACACACATCCAAGCCCTCTATGCACACTGGCACACGCATACACACATATAAACAAATGCGCATACATTTGTTTATGTACAATCACATGTGTATACACTCATAGATGCACACATATAGGTATGAATGCTTACATATGTGCAAACACATGCTCACATGTCAACAAATAGTCAAAGGCATACACACATACACACATGCACAGTGCACTCGCACTCACGTACACTCACATATGCCCACAGACATAGACACACATACACAGATATGCACATACATATGCACACACGTACACACAAACACATGCAAATCTACACCCACACATGCATGTGCACTAGCACATATATGCACACACATGTACCCATAGACACGTGCATATACAGCAAATGTTTACAGATGGTGGAAGAGGTTAAATCAAAAAAGAATTTATTTTTAACTTTTTAAAAATAATTTTCAAATAAATTTTGTAATACTACACATGTGAAAGTAGTGCGACAATAGCAAATGTGTGTTTGTGAGCTAATTTTAGATGCTTCTGCATCAGTATGCCTAAAATTTTATAGAGAACCTAAGAAAAAACAAAATAATATAAACATACAAAATTAATCTTAAAAAACTTTTGCAAAAAATAATTTGAATATTTTTCTACTAATACTAGTCCACAACACCTTGTACTTTTCGCCAATTGAAACATAAACCAAGTTTGTCTCTTATTATGCCAAAGCCAACCTTTGTTGAGTCTTTGTGAATTAAACTTAACCTTCACAAAAGTGGCTACTTTTGTAACAAAAGCCTAATCAAGTTATAATTCCCAAAAATAACTCTTTTTGCAAATTGCTATAAAATGTTGTTCATGTGTCGGACTAATGGAAAATAAAAATGCATTCGCAAATCTTGATGCTTCAAATTGATGAGGAGATTATATACAATAGTGTACATTGCTTCTTCAATAAGACTTCCAATAAATAGATGTAAACTTTTAAAATTTGCAAGGGTTTTAAAATGTTTTATATGATAAAATTAATTACTAAAGGCAAAGTAGAATTTGATTGCATTAAGAAATGGTAGGTGGAATTAGTTCCAAAATTTCTCTATTTAACTATTCTTAAGAAAACATTAGAATAGTTTTGCATTCATAAAATTAATTTAATCCTTTCCGAATGTAAATTTACTATTAAACTTTTAAAGATATGGTTAGGAGTTCCTTATTAACATGAGCAAATCATCACAAATGGCTATGAAAACTTATCATTTAACCTATTTGATCAGATTGACTAATGATTTGTAATTTCTAGTGAACCAGATGTACTTTATGTTATGAATATTTTCTATATGTATTAATCTTTTTTTATGCATTGTTCTTTACATTTTGCACATATCCATCGATTTACTATCTATTTTTTTGTTGTTGTGGGTGTGTAGCACTATTAGACCAAATGTGTTTTACTCTACACAAGGTCTACAAACATCTATTGGGCAAACCTTTGATTTGTGCTAATTTAACAAATACTAAATGTATGTTAGAATTGTGTGTGTTGTAAATTTTCTTCGAGTCTATGCATGCAGCCATTGTACTTTTTATAATTTTAAAAGATTTTCAAACCATTTTATGAGTGAAGTGTGGATACATACAAATGACATCTTTTAACACATTTTTAAAAAACATAATGCATGCAAATTGAATCATATGGGATCAATTTTGGCAAAATCCACATGCAAAAGTTTTCTCAAAATTTGTCACAATTCTTTGAGATTGCGAAGGATCATTGTTTGTTGCAAGCCTTCATGGTTCTTGTTAACTTTTTTTTTTATTTCACATTTGATGTCAAGATTGTGGAGCTCTAGTTTGCACGTACACTTAAATAATGGATGCCACACTTCCTTACCTTATCTTTGTTCTTCCTTCGTTATTTTGCTTGTTTATGGAATTAGAGATAAATACAATTCCAACTATAGGATTCTTACCATACAAATATTCACTATTAATTGTTTTCTTTTCAACGAAAATTTTGTGTTATTCAAATGACCATGATTATCCACAACCACTGGTTTTTTCATTGTCAAACTTGGCCACACTTTCCTCATTTTTAGCAATTTTTTCTAACCCTCATCATCGCCCTGAATCATTTCATTTTGTGTTACATACATGATGTCAGCAGAAGATTATGAGCTTTACTCAAATTATTCTTGATCAATAGTACTTCAGCAAATACACTCATGGCCTAGCAATCTTGTTTATATGGCATAATCTTTTTAGGCATCATATTTACCAAGTAGCTTACAAGAGAGTAATAGTTGCAAGTGACTATTATCTTTACCCTCCAACTATTTAATAACTTTGGTAAGGAATTACATTTAACCACTTTAACATAAATATAATAAAAAATGGCTTATCAATGGTCAAATCCTCTGTCTTAATTATTTCAGGCTTAGTTGAAAGCAAGTTTTTGAAAAATTTATTTTTGAAATTTCACCATATTTTGATGTAATTCTTATGGTACTTGTGGCTTTCTTTTTGTTTTGCATTAGCAATTTTTTGTTAAGATATGATTTATATTTATATTTGTCAAATTAGGTTACAAAGTTTTTGTGCATTTCATTGTTAACTTATAAAAACTTATCATTGCTGGAAAAAAACAATCCTTTCCATTCAATATTTTAAACATGAGCTTTTATAATTTAGTTGAAGTTATATGCATTTCAATTTCACTCAAAACCATAAAATGATTTTTGTTAGATATTTATTGTATTATATTACTTAATCCAACATCAAAATCCATTTGATTATTAGGTCAAATCTCTTAATATGTTTAATATTAAAAGTCCTTTGAGAATCTATAATTTTTATTATTAGAACATTATTATTTATTAGAGATTATCATGGTTCCTTACAGCTACAATATTAATGATATTGACCTTCTTTTACCCATTTTAATAAACTTTGATTAAGCTGTTCTGCTGAATTTCCTACTTAATATTTCATATGATGATTTATATGGCTGCATCTATATTATACATGGAAGAACTTAGTTGTGTTAGTTGGTGCTCTACACCTTGATCGAGTAATTTATGTGACTTCAAATGTAAACATTATTTTGAAACACTTTATGTTTACATTTTATTAATGTTCAAAAATTAAGTGAAGTTTTGACTTTCTTTGATGAAATTGTAAATTGAAGGTCTTTCAAAAATTCAACCACTTAAGTCAACTCTAAATGAAACTTGTGAATATCTTAATAATGTCCTCCTAATTTTACTTCATATTGTGGCAATAGAACTATTAAGCATTACCTTTTTGAAACACATCCACCTGAGTTTATTTGTCTTAAGATTATTCTTAATAGGTTATGGAAAGATAAATATGTTGAATTTATGTTACTTCCAAAAATTTTCTTCTCCCTAATTTATAATATAAAATTAAGCATAATAGTTGATTTGCCTATACACAATAACTTCATGGATAAAATGATTAGTCATATTTTTAAAATAAATGTTGAGCTTAATGAATACTCTAAGAGTTTAAATGTATAGAGTATGTAATCTCTTTTTTTGTTTAAGTAATATAAAGCAAGTTGTAATTGGAGACTTGCTAATGATCATATAAGGATATTGTTTTTCATGCTTGCAACTATATCATTTATTTTATTGCAAAGGTTTATGTAAAACGAAAGTTTTTTATACATGGTAATTAATCTTTTGATATATGGATTCCTATTATAAATAATTGAAATACTTTTATGAATAGAAATATGAAATTTGCATTATAATAATTGGTTTTTACAACTTTGAGATTTTCCACCAAAGAATGACATTATAGTGGTGGGCATATATTGTCCTTACTTCCTTTTCTTTTACTCTTCATCCAGTTTTCTTTATCTTTGTGGCATAAAGAAAGATCTAAATCAAGCAGTTGGATTCCATCATACTTTCTTATCCCATCATTTTTCTTTAATTTTTTTTGTAAAAAAATATTTATCATATTTTTATGTTTTGCATATTTTTTAACTAATATTATATTAAAATATTGTTGATAACTTAAATGTTTTTTCACATTATTTTTTGTTTTTATTTTTTATGTTTTTCTCAGCATATGTATTATATTATATGGCAAATTTTATATTGTATTTTCAATATTTTTAGATATTTTCTAGCATCCAATATTTTCACATTTTGTCTCCTAGAAAGCATTAGCCCCACATTTTTTTGAAAAAAATATTTTCTTGCCACATTAATTAATGTTGTGTAATGAATATTATTGTAATATTATCTGTTTTGTGTCCTTATTTATTTTTATTTTCTTTATTTTTTTCATTTTTTTACTTTGCTCATTTCTTATGTTTGCAATTAAATGCCAATTTCTTTTTTATATGCTTTATAATTTGAATGCTATATTTGTTTGATGTTCTATACAATTTTTTATTTTTCAAGCTTTTACTATTTTAAATTTTCATAGATATAATAAAAATTTTCTTTTTCCTAATTTCGTGTAAAAAAAATTTTACCATGTGTTTATAATTTTGATTAGTTTACATATTTTGGCATGATAAGAATTTTATTTTATTTTTTTTTTGGAAAAATTTTTTAATATTTGGATAATCGATGGCTTGCCAAAGTTGTAAAATAAAAAATAAAAAAAGATTTGATAGCTAAAATGCTGGAATAGTTTTATTATATTAATAATATTCTATTAATTTTATTATATGCTATATTTTCTTTTCCTTTGAAATTTGTTACCCTTCAAATAAGAAAATAATTACTAATTAATAAATTATAAAAAAATCCTAGGGTATTTTAAATATTAATTTTTTTTTCAATAAAAAAATAAATAATTAAATTTTATTTAAAACATGAAATTTTGAAGAAATCATTTCAACACAATTCGTGAAATATTAAAATTAATTCGTAATTACTAAAGAAAATTATTTTTTTAATGATATTTGTAGTATTTGCATATAAGTACAAATTCAAGACAAAAAGATATTTGTATTATATATTTTCTATAATGTTAGTGTAAGTAAATTTTGTTATTAAAAAATTAAGACGATCATACTATTTTTTAAATTTGTAATGCTTTAAAAATAATGTTGCTAACTTCTAAAATTTTAAAATGTTATTAAAAAAATTAAATGAAACATAAAAAATAAAACTTGTCTAAATAATAAAAGAAGATTAGCCTATGAAATAAAATAGAATACTAAACATACTAAATGTCAAAAATGTGTAGAAGAAAGTAAATAAAATATCATTATAAAAATGGCAAATCAATATGAAATACGCGCACCTATATTTTTAAAAAATGTGAATTATATATTCATTTATGTAATTAAATCATGACAAATAAATCAATATAAAAAAATAAAAGAGTTGCAAAACCTTGAAACCATTAAAAATGATTTAAGTATTGCTATATGCTTTTAAATGAACACAAATTTTCTTAGTAGTGCAAAAGTTGCAAATATGATAATGTAAAAATTTTGAAATAATTAAATGAAATATAATTATTAAATTAATTGAATAATTTAATATTTTAACATTATGTTCAATATATCAAGTAGTGACAAAACAAATTCAATAAAATATATTCTAAAAACTTTTAATAAATAAATAAATAAATAAACCTATGACATTCAAAGCTTTAAGAAAAATGATTAATGAAAATTTCTAAAAAATATGGAAAGATTACTATTGATTAGTGTTGTTAAGAACAAAATATTGTCAATAAAGTGCAATAAAAATTTTAAGATTAATTAAAATTACTTTCCATTTTATGAGATTAAAAAGGAAAAAAGAAGAAAAATCTTAATAAGCAATTTCCATGTATTAGAAGCAACATTGATGATATCTAAAGGAAAAATACCCTAAAATATACCATTTTAGAATAAACATTTAAATTTTATTTTAATAATTTCTTGTTTTAAAAATAATGAAATATAAAATATTTCATAATATTTATATACATTCCAAAAGGCTAATTTTTTCTTTATAGTTAAATATTAAATATGAAAAAGTTAATGCATTTTTAATAAACATCTTTTTGCAAATTAAAAAGTCATAGATTTTAGAAACATTTATCACATGAAAAACGGTTAGTTGAAAATAAAACATTCTTAATTTAAAAAAAAAAAAATACATAGAAATGTATCATTATCCTATGAAAGTACTACAAGTAATTTTGATATTTACAAACACCATAAAAAAATCCAAAAGAAACAAATAACAAAAACTTCTCATTGCAAATTAAAACAATCAGAAAGTTGATAAATATATAATAAAAAATAATTCAACAAAATACTTAACCATATATAATCTATATTTGTTATATTTTTACAAAAATTTTGTTCCATATTGATTGCTCACAAAGTTTGAAATATAAAAAAAATTAGTAATACTTTTTCCTGAATTGCCAAAAAAATGTTAAAATAAAACTTTTTATTTTAAATATTTAAATAAGAAAGTTTTAATGATTCAAAACATTTAGATTGTGTGATATAAGCTAAGCAATATAAGAAATTGAACATGGAAAGATAAATGTGATAATCTAAATTAAATAATTATAAGTTATTTGAAATCATTTTATTTAGAACAAAAATAACATGGATATTAAATAATATTTAAATTATTGGTAAAATATATTGATAGAATTTATATCAAACCAAAAAGTTATAGAATCATCACTATTTTTTATATAATTAAGATAATCTTTAAGAATAATGGCTCAACAAAGAGTTATCTAATTGATACAATGTAATAAATAGCCTATCATTATTAAAATATTTCAATAATGCAAGGAATGTTTAATTTGAAATATTAGTTGGTTGAAAAAAATATGCCAACATTAAATAAAAAAGGTCAAAAAAACCAAAAAAATACATAGTAATTATAAAAATTATATTTATAATATTTGGTAAATTTAAACGATACATTACAAAGTCGCACAATAACATAAGAAAAGAAACATCTCATTATTGTAATTAAAAAAATAATAATTTTGAAACATATAAAAATAATTATGATATTTAAATATTTAATATATCAAAAGCTATACATAACTTAGTTACAAAAATCATCCTCATGAAAAGTTAACTAAATTTGAAAAACAAATTTATATTAAAATTGTTAAAAGCAGAAGTATATAACACCTAAGTAATTGTACCACAAAAAGGTACAACTAGAACATGTCCAATGATGCCTAAGGTCAATAGAAAAAGGCATAACACCATCTCAAAATGCCTTTACACATCAATATTTAATCACTTTCATTCTAGATAAAGGATTTGAAAAAAATTGCGAATCATAAGTTTTGCCACTAGTGTTTGATCTAGATTATAATAATTAATAAGATTGGACATTGTTTTGATAGTATTGAGTTTAGGTACTAACTTTTGTTGCACACTTTTATCTTCTATTTATTTTTCTAGCATTACGATAATATGATTCTATTTTTTTTTAATATTCAATTATTTATTACTAAGCATTATGTAATATTATTTATTTTTTTGAACTTATATTCCTTGATTTATGACATGTTAGATCACTAATTATTTTTTTAATTTTTCCAATGATTTTAAAATGGGCTACTTTGATGGTTATACTTTTAGTTAAGACGCCTTAAGACAACTTTGTAAGCATTTTTTATAATATCATAAGCTTTTTTATAATTTTAAATGATTTTACAATATTTTAAAATTTAGACCTTTCCTTAACAATGACATATTTTTCACGCTTAAGTGGTACAACAATTTATCTTTTATAGTATATATAAATAAATTAAATTTTTTAAATTATTTAATAGTTTTTTGAATTTATCCTCCTTTTATAATTTCTTATTTTCATTGATTTCTATTTGTAGCTTTTATGATAAAGTTTTCATTCAAATGGTTCAAAATTTTTATTTGCACAGAAAATTTATACTTATCATTTAATGTAAAAAGACATGTTTTGTCAATAATACCATAATTACAAATATGTTTGTGGAAAAAATAATACAGAATAATAAAAAGAAGGTAACATATTATACCTTCTATAATATGATATATAAAAATTATGTGGATGCATGTAGGAAATTACGTGTTGCAAATCAAATATAAGATTTTATCAAGATAATTAAAATTTTAAATTTCAATAAAATATTCCAAAAGAAATATCTCGTAAAAATTAATTATTGATAATGTTCTTTTAGTAAGTAAAAAATTACAAAAAAGGAGATAATTAATAAACGGTATTCAATATTTAATTGAATAGTCCAAATAGAAAATCACAGAAAATAGAATATAAATTTAATATGCTGGAACAAAACAAATTAAATTAATATAAAACATTAAAAGGCATTTAACGATTAGTAATTTTAGCTTGTTAAAAATTACAAGCATAGTATGCAAAATAATGTTTTTGTTAAGTTAATCATGACCAATAATTATTTTTTAAAAATTAACAAAAACAACTAAATTGTTAAGGTAACAAAATATTTTTTTAAAAACATATATAGTATGTGCTTTATATATAACTAGAATTCATTTAGTGAAACAATTATGAAAAATTGTTTTTAAAAATCTTAGCTATTATGTAAATATTTTAAATAAAAGTTATAATAATAATTTAGATTTCAATAACTGAACTAACATGAATTCTATCATTTGCAAATGTATAAATTATGAAAATACAAACATAGTAAAAAGTTTGACAGGTAAAGCTTGCAAAATATTATAAATAGCAAAGTTTTTCAAAAACATAAAAATGTCATGATTAATTTTTTTTGCTGCAGTAATTAATTATAAAAACTTTATTAAGTAGAAAATAAATTTTTTAACTTATTGAAATATATGATTAGCACGCACAAAAGACAAATATCTATCATTTATTAAAATTATAAAAAGTGGAACAAAATTTTCCTTGTAATGATTTAATGACTTATTTAAAATTCTATACTATATTTCTACTTAAAGACAATCAAATATATTTTTAATAAAATAGCTTTGATTAAAGCGTTTGTAATAATAGGATAATAGAAATAATAAAATATGATAAAAGGAATTCATTAACATAAAAAATTTTATGCTATAAAAACAATGATTGTCACATATCAAAAATTCATCATCGTAATGACATAATGCTTACTATCTCTTTTGTATTAGAAAATTACAAGTCATAAAAAAGAACAGTACAATATTTAGTTGCTGGTGCAACTAAAATGTGGCAAAGATTTAAAAATTATAAAATTATTTGGATAATAGAAACAACTTTCACATGAAACAAAGTGTATGTAATTATAAAAGTTTTGAATGTCATATATAAAAAATTCATCATAGCAACACAATAATGCTTACTATCTATTTTGTAATAGAAAATAACGAGTCATAAAAATGAACATTACAATATTTAGTTGCTAGTGCAACTAAAATGGGACAAAGATTCAAAAATTATTAAATTATTAAGATAATAGAAACACTATTCACATCAAACAAAGTGTATGTAATTGCAAAAAAATGATAATAAAAACTTAATATTATGAAGAACATGATAATAAATCCTTGCTATTATACCAATTTATATGTAAAGAAGTCATGCACATGAGGAACAGTTTGAATCTTGACCATAAAAAATCCTTTTCATTCTTACTCACATGGTTATATCGATATAGTTCGTAAATTGGCATATTTGTCCAACATTAATCTCTTTACAGCATTGTTCATCTATCATATTTACAAGCAAAGCTACATAATCAATTTGTATGCTATTTAATTAGATTATTAACATCAAAATATCTTAGAGTATTTCTCTATGTACAAATAATCTTAGGATTCATTATAAGTAGTTGTGTGTGATGAGTGAAGAACTTCAGGTCACATCCAAAATATTGTCACCTCGGAATCAAAAAATATTTACATGTAATTAAAAAAAGGTTTTCTTTAAATGGTAGTCCAATAAACTATTATTTAGTCTATAGAAATAATTGGGTATTACATTTGATGAAACATATGCAAGGCATGCAAATTGGTCCTAAATGATAAGGCATTTGCATTGATAAACTTTCTTTAGTTTCAATGTTAGCAAGAGTTTATGATGGTGCATGCATATGCACATATGATGTATAAGCTAAAAATATTTCCTTTAAAGAGTAGATTTTATACAAATCAAACAATGAAAGTTTTTATTCTTCTAAACATAATTTTCATTTCTGATCAAGTTATTTTCTATCATCAAATAATTGAAAATTGATCATGTTCTACAAGAACAATGTCATAGTCATTCTCTTTCTCTTCTTTTTCTTCTTTTTCTTCTTCTTTCTTTTCTTCTTACTACATTATCTCTTGCTTTTCCATTTTACCCATCTAACACACAGACGGCCTTAAAGAAAGTGCTTTGTATTAACATTATAATGTAAATTCTTATGATATAGCACAAAAGAAAGTTATTTATACCTTTTGAATAATGTTTTGTCATTAAGTTCGTAAGAATATTCATAAAAATGACGAGTTATTTAAATACTTTCCTCAACTTTGAATCCACATTTTGAAACAAAATAGTTTGAAAGAAATTTTCTAAAATGAAAATTATTGACTTATGAACATTGGTGGGTAGTTGTGCGTGCTTCCCAATGAGATTTTACAAACTTTTAAAGAAGCGATGTAATATGTCCATAGCGGATCTACTCCACAATGTTAACCCTATGGCATAGATAACTTCTCTACACATAGCAACCACCTACTTTGACACAACTTGTTCGCCATTAGGCATAATGTAAGGTGGAGAATTTCGAATAAAAAATTTTTTTGATAATTAAAAATCATACTTGATTTTGAATTTTATCATTTTTGTTTATAAAAAGAAAATTTGAAGAAAAATAAAAGAAAGTAAGCCAGATTAAACTTTTAATGATATTCAACCATTGGGCCATATTATATAACCCCCATAGAATTTTAGAGCCCTCGGTATATAATAACTTCTTTAATTAACTTAAGCATAAAAAAAGGCATCACAAAAATATTTCTTTTATCCAAAAAATTTATGCTTATTCTTCAATCAAAAAGAATACAAGATGCATTTGCCTCAATGGCACACTTTACTCCAAGCCTTGTGGTAAATCCTCGAAATCTCCAAAAACCAAAGGCCTTTTGCAATCAATGCTATGCCAATACAATGCTTCAATGTAAGGTTGCTAGTCTTCCTCTCATTTGAATGACATCATTTAGAATCTTTCCTTACAAGTAGTGCCAGGGGAATTTTTAAGAATTTTGTTACAATAAAATTGAGAAAACATTAACTCTATTTGAATTTTATGGGATATATAGTAAATATCAAAAATTCATTAACTTTATAAGTTTTAAAAGAAAATCATGAGATTTATATGATGATCAATGTATCAAAGTGCTATGTTACAGTAGTAGAAGAATGTGCTTGATCATTATCCAAAAATGTTATTTCAATTAAACGTGCCACAAAAACCACCCTTTAAATGAAATGGTGCTAAATGATTGAATATGATTCAAACTTGTCACATTTTTCTTAACCACTTTATGTGAGAAAGATGAGCCCTATTTATAGGAACTTGAGAACTCATAATTTCCTTAAAATTTTTGTATTACAACTAAGTAAAGATTGTTTTTCCCCCATAGTTCGTACAAGTCTACATAGATTTCTAATTCTAAACATATTATTGTACAATATAAGAATGCCACAAGGGAATATCAACCTACCCTATAAAAGGTAAACTTAGAACAATATTTAGCACGCCAATGCCACAAACATATGAGATCACTCATTACAAAACTCTTATGCAAGTTGGCATTACATAATGCACTTCCAAGTAATAGCATTTACCTACACATTGCGTTCCTACATGAATGAGTGTACCTACATATCACATGTTGGTATCTAACACCATGATTTTTAGGTTTCACACAAACTATGAAAAGCATGATCTAATACTAACATGAATCATTTATCTACATAACTTTATAAATGATATGATGAATAGTAATGATATAATTATTCTTTTCATTTTGCAATCCGTGAATAAGGTCATTTAACAACATAATTTATAAATCTAGGGTTGTGCTATAAAAAAATATTTGATATTGAGACAAGAATTTAACTATAATCCTCATCCTACAGAGAGCACAAAAGGTTCGACATACTTATATTGATGTGCGTTTATAAGCTCTTAATTATTATAACATAAGAATTTGTACAATAGTTATAGTTGACACACCATTACGTCTCTCTCGATTCTTTAATAATAACTATTAGCATTTTTAGGTTATTACAGTACTTATTGTAAAGTTTTGAGTTCTAATCACTAGATGTGTTTTAACTAAGCCCATGATGGGGGTGAATCTTGAATTATTAAACTTTTTAGATCTTTTTAGAGAATTACAATGGATCATCAAACTTTGCATGTAATTGTTGAAACATTTGAAAAGAATAGAGAAATAAGAATGACAAATATGTACTAAAGAAAAGCACTGACAAAGTATTACAATGTTTTCCCAACAAAACTATGGACTTCATTGGTCCTTATGTTGCCAAGCTTAAGCCTATCACTACCTAACCAATCCTACATAAGTAGAGAAAGTTTTGTAATTGCTATTTACATAGGCTAAAGTATAAAGTCCATTACAATTTCATGAGCCCAAATATTACCCTTATTACTTTTTGCTTACAAGAGCTTACCTTCATTATATTTATATGGGGTTAAAAATAACTATAATAAACCACAAAAGCAAGCTCTAAGAGAGTTCTTCCTTTCCTGAGACAAAGCACAAGATAGTTTTCATAATCCACGCTAAGAGGAAAAGAACATAAGAATTATAATCTTAAAATAACTGACAATAATAAAGTTTAATGTATCTTTTTTTATATATAAAATAATATATCATAACATAATCTTTGAATCACTATTACTGAAGAATGTTTAATAAGTATAGTATGATGAATGTCGTGATATATCTACACCTTTCCAAAGTGCACATCTAAGCACTTCCAAGAAAAAGTTATTAAGAAAGTGAAGTAATGCCGGAGGCAAAAAAAATAACATATTAGGCAAAGAAAAATAAGTTTTCCTTTTTGAAATTTGAACAATTGAAATAAAATTTTCACGTACAATATTAAGTTGTAACAATTTTTTTTAGTTTAAGTTGTATTCATTATTGTAGCAAGTATATTAGCTCACCCTTAGAATAAAATCCTTACCACTATGTTTCCATAATGTTTGCATCAATGTTTGGGCACAACTAAATAATTTTTAAACTAATTGTTAAGATAAATGTTTTACATCTCTACTAGTCTATTCACCATATGAGATAATCCATTAATCTAAACAAGGTGGAGGCTTCAATTACTGAGGAAGCTTAATTAAAAGGATAAGAAGATGCTTGCCTACGATATAGAGGGTCATTATGGAGGGTGATTGCTTAGTCATTGGATTAAGAGAGTTAGAAAGGTGGGTGAAGACTTATAGGTGTTTGCAAAAGTTGAAATTTGTGTGGTTGCTTGCTTTTTTCATGGAAGGTTTCTCACCTTCAATCCTTGTCTCTAACAAGGTAAGGAAAGTTAGAATCTCTCAAACTAGAGTTGTGCATGCATTTTTTGCTTATAAAGGCAGAAGCATGCAAATAAGAGTGATTTTATTCTTTAATAACCATAGTATAATTGGGGAACCTATCTTATTTATAGATGAAATAGAGCCCAATGCATGAAAAAAATTAAAAAAAAGTAAAATCCACCTTTGGAAAATATCATAACCATGGAAAGAAAAAGATAATTTCGAAGTTAAATCACCTAAGAATCTAAAAGAGATCCTTAGAAATTAATGACATCAACACTCAAAAAGTTAACCACCTTAATTATAAAATATATGGGGAATGATCATTTTATAATTGAATGACTTGAGAATCTAAAATGATTGTTAGAATTTTATGAGACTAATGTCAAGTGGTTCAACCACATTAAATATAAAACATTAAAAAGCATAACAAAAATTTTGATAAAAAAATTTTGGAATTATGCAACATGATGATTAGATATTAATGATGATATGACCAGGATGTCAATTGAGGACAAGAAAGATGACCATGATTGACAGACACAAAAGTGTGTTAGCTGATAAGCAACGAAGCGATGGTGGGCAAGCAAGGTACACTAGGAAAATTAGCAAGAGATGTTTAGCAAGTAGGTATTAGAGATTAGAAGTAATTAATGATTAGGAATTGGTGAATGACTAATTATAGCAAGCAATACATGTACAAGAACAAACATGAATGATGACATATTTTACTATAAAATATGATGGGACAAACAAAAAAATAATAGTGATAATCATAGAAAAAGCTAGAGTATTGTAGTTGACCAATGTAGTTGATAAAGATGACTACTCAAAATACGATTTAGCTCGAGTACGATTTTGAGTTTGAGTGGATCTAGCGTGATGCCATTAAGTGTGTGTTTGCGAGCTAACACAATGTGCTCCTGCGTCATCCTTCCTAGGTAGGAGAGAGCTTGGCACGATTGCATTAGTGTGATAGGGATAGAAGTGCTCCAATAACGGTGGCATGACATAATATTAGTCGTAAAATGTAAGCCAAGAATTGTCGATCAGAGAAATTCTCTTGCAATGAGCTAAAAGTTTTCTAAGTATACAATCTTTGGTTAGAATTTTCACATGATATGAAATGTTTTCATATTTTCTATACTTACTCTTAAGTCAAACGTAGTGGTAGAAATGAGTTCACTCAACATAAGAGAATTAAACTCAAATGACTTACAGGAATTAGATGTAGCACCTTTTGCGAGACTAAATCCTTAACATTAAAGGCCACACCAATCCCATATTCTTCAAACAAACCTACTACATACACAGTAGTTCCTCGCTTTTTGAAAATCTTAAAAGGTCCAGCTCCATGTGCTTTTAATTTTTTGCAAGCTTAAAAATGGAACCATCCTGACCTAACTCTTATTATTAGATAATCTTCTTCATGAAATTTCTTAACTTTTTGTTGTAATCTATTAGTTTCTTATATGTTTCATTACTTATATTACTTTTTTATATATTATTTTTTGTAATAAAAACATATGAGAAGCAAAGAAAGAAGTTGAAGTAGAATTATGAGAGTTTATTAATAAGGGAATATGATCAATCAAAGACTTATTTTTATCACTAAGACAAATTTTGAAGGGTCTTAGACCAATACTTTGATTAATAAAATTATTGTATACAAATTTTGCTCATAGTAGTAGTTGCTCCCAACGATTAAGTTATTTCCCTATCAACCTACAAATAAGATTTTCAAACTATGACTTAATACCACTATTTGTCCATCTATTTAAGTGTGGTAGGCTAATAAATGTTTTAGCTTAGTTGATAGTAAATGTCATAAGATCTTCCAAAAATAACTATTAAATCATACATCTCCTTTAGATATTACGGTCATTGAAACATCGCATAATTTAATTATTTAATTGAAAAAAGTCTTAGCTACATGGGATGCATTTGGGGTCATATAACAAAGGATAAATTAAGCCATTTTAGAGAAACAATCAATGATCATGATGATAATGTCTTGCCTAGTATTAGGCAATCCAAATAAAAAATTCATATTTATTTACTCCCATAGCTTGTGATGTATTAGTGGAATGTATGTCCTTGGCCTATATTTGAAGATTTTCTAGCTATGCATATGTGACATTGGGCTATAGTAGATGTGAAATAAAGTATTGATCTAGGCTAATAAATCTCTCTAAAATATCTTAATTAGACTTATCTCTTCAAAAGTGATCAGATATTCCTTTAACATCTATTTTACAAACAAAAAAATATTTACATGTATTTTACAAGGTTTTGAGTTGATTCCTTGATAAATTGGTTCAAAGCTACAATAATTAAGATATTGGTTTTTAATTTGATAAAATTTTGGGCCTCTACAAAAAAAATGTTTAATAAGTGAACACATTGATTAAATGCATCAACTACATTATTTTTTAAGCCACGCTTGTTCTTGATAAAAAAATGTATAACTAAGGTCTCATTGAGTATTTAAGAACCTTAGCACCTTATGGTTAAAGTAAAAGAAAAATTCTTTGAAAAACGAGTAATATTTCTAACGACATAAAGATTAAACTATGACATATAGTTTCTTTTCGTATATAGAACACTTCTTTTTAAGATCATTAAGTTTCTGATTAAAAAAGGTAATAAGATATTTATCTTCACAAACGTTACCACATATCCTTACTTCTAGTCCATTGCATGCAATCTTAAAAGCAGTAAAAAATCAATTAGTGTTGGAATTGGTGCCATAGTTATAATCTCTTTCAACTTTTCTAAAGTTAGGTGTACAGATTTTGTCAGAGTAAGTTTTTCATACCTCAAACATTTAGTAATGAATGTGACAATAGTACTAAAGTCTTAAAAATCATTGATACAAAGTGGCAAGAGTGTGAAAGCTTTTAATGTCATAAATTGTTTTTCAGTAGGCCACTCATAAATATCCTGATTTTGTTATGGTCAGTGGACAACGCTTTAGAAGAAAGTAAGTACCATGAGAAGGAAACCATAGTCGTGAAGAATTCACATTTATTTAGATTAATAAATAAGTGTTTCTTTTATCAAGTATAACATAATTTGTGCAAATAAACTAGTTATAGACAAAAATGTCACCAAAATAAAGTATGATAAATTACTTTAAGTGTGGTTTTAGAACATAGGTCATCAATCTCATGAATTTACTTAGTGTGTGTTATGACCGAAATGTTATCACTTACTATTCATTTAAACTTACTTCAGCCTTAAATGTTATCTTTCATTCATTTCTCATTATAACAATTTATTAAGAGTAAACACTTTTTAAGTTTATTTTAGAAAATATGGTGGCACCTAACATCTGATTTAACAAGTCATCTAAACAACAAATAAGAGCATACATTTTATTGTGATTTGATTAATCACTTGATTATCAATGCACAACTTCCATGTTCCATCCTTTTTTCTTACTAAAAGTATAATGACAACACGGGGACAAATACTTTCTTTGATAAATCATTTTTTAAAAAGGTTTTCGACTTATAAGCTAACATAGTATGAGTTTCTTGGCATAATCTATCATAGGGAAAGTTGGGTAGGCTCACTTTGGGAACTAGATTGATCATTAGTTTATGTATTGCATGTGTGCTAGAGTGCTAGGTAAATCATTTAGAAAAATATCTAAAAAAAGTCGCTTTGAAAGCCATATACAATAAGTTGTGGGTATAGTATAGTGTTGGCTAAATTCTCAATTATTAAAAAATCAAACTAAGTCGCATTAATCAATGGTCTTCATAACTTGAGTTTGTGTAAGGAAGCTCAAATTCTTTATGTTTTTCTTTTTTTTGTTAATGGGCTTGAAATTATTTCTAGATTTATTAAGATTAAGTGACTATGATTTTTGATGTGGTCAAGAAGGGTACAATGTGATGGGTTTTCTTTCATAAATAAAAGAACACGTGTTCGTCGTAGCCTTAAAAGTTGAATCCCACTAAAAAAAACTTCGTCATTCTAGGATAACGAGACTTACTTGCATAAATATGATATTGAATAAATTATCATCAAAAAATATTTCCAATTTTAAGGGTACACAACATTATTACTTAATAAGTATTTAGGTTTATCTATTCATGATAGAGTAGAGGTTTTTATTTTTAAATAGAGAAACTCTTATTACTTAGTTGTCTATTGCATTGATGCAACCACCAATATTAACGATCATCATACATCATTATACTTAAATTGTTGTTTTTAAATTTTTTTTCTAGTATTGAAGATCTTGATGCAACTCTAGTCATCCTCTAGTTATGGAGTTATAAGGGTGCACTTAACCATTAAAGACCACCAAATTTTCCATGTTTTCCAATTCTTACACCGCATCCTTATTACACATTATATTTTCTTCTTCCCTTAACATTTTTATTATATAAGTTCATAGCCATGGCTTTAAGCTGTTGATGGTTGCATGTTGTTGGCTTGAAGAGGAGCATGAAGAAGTGGATAATACTATAGGTTTAAGAGATTTTAAAACTACGATAGAGGGGATAGATGAAGACCAAGTATATGTGGTTCAAGCAAGCAATGGCGGTGAGAGCCATTAATGGGACTAAAAGGCCTTTTCTTTTGAAATAAGTTTTATTTCTTTGTTTTTCTCATATTTTTAGTTATATTATAAATATTCTATAGGCCAGCAACATTTTTCAAATTAAGCTCAACATATATTTATATTTTGAAACTTACTCTAAAATAAGAGAGTAGTATGTGTTTTCATTCATCTTTATCACTTCAAAGTTTATAATCCTCAAACTTGTTAATGTACTCTTTAATGGACATACTACCTTAAAAATTTTTTGCCAAGTAATCGACAATTCAATAATATAGATTGATAGAACAAAATTATTGTATAAACTAATGTTAAGGTTTCTACAAGTTTGGGATATGTCCTCATAATTTTTAATATATTGCCATTCGAAGTTTCTACAAAACCTATATATAGTATCACTGAGTTTAGTCATGATAAATTAATATTTTTTTCATTAAATTATTTGGTACAAGTTGAAGTAATCGTCAATACTAGTCTATTAGTCAATATAATCCTTAGGATTAGAATCATCATTAAAAGTTAAGGCAATCTTGTTTCATATTAAGGATATACTTTCTCTCTCTTTTGAAGCCTTTTAAGTCTTTCATCTTTATTAGGCATATCTAGATCATCATTTAGCTTTGACTCATTAGAACGTTCATTTCTTCTTCTATGGTTTTGATTTGTCATATGGATACCTTGGTGAGATTGATCAGAAGGATCATCATATCTTCAATGGTTTTTATGTCTCTTACGATTCTTTTACTAGATTATTTGGTGTGGTACTTCTTCCTTTATTATCTCTTTATCTTCCAAGTTTTGATTCACATTATTGGCTTAAGAGAATTTGTATAATCATCTATGTGAGTTAGGCTATTGATCAGGATAGTTCTAGCATGTAATCATAGAGTAAGTTTTATCTTTATCTTTCATTTGATTCTTAACTTTAGTTTGATATTTGATAAGACCTATCAAGCCTTATGATCATATAAAATTTTGACACATGAGGATATCAAGAAAGGAGAATGATGAGTGATATCCACTTTTTTATATTTATTTTATTTAAAATAGTTTTGAAATACAAAATAATTGCATATATAGACTGCCAAAGCTAAGATGGCATATATTTTTGAAAAATATAATGAGTGCTCATCGTCTCAGTTTTACCAAACCAACTTATAAATAGAACTATATGATTCTCAAGAAAGATGATAAGGAGTCATATCTGCTTTTGTATGATCTCCTATTGTAGAATTTGACCAAAAGCAACTAAGAGTTATTTTGTGGACACACTATCTAAAGGAAACTTTTTTGAAGCAAAAAAATTATTATTAGAATTTTTTTCAAATTATAATTTCTAAATATTACATAGAAAACCATAGCACTAAACCAAAGTTGACATAGCATAAATTATACTTTCACTATGATAAAATTTTGAACTTATGATACGGAATTTCTTAATATATTTTTAGAAAATTTTAAAGATACCATGCACTAATTAGGGCAAGGTAGTGTGTGATGTATTTTATAATTATTTAAATGTTATCCTCTAAATTAGTAGCACAGACTATTAAGTAGAGCATGTGGTAACACTTCAAGTGTTAAGTATAAACTTTTACTAAGAAGTTTTATCACATCAAATTTCACTCAAATAAAATAAAGACTTTAAGAAAAACTTCATTTGGAGTACTCAAAAATATGAAAGAGCAACATTTAGTTTATATTATGATTTACAAAATAAAAGTTATAGATATAGTGCATTTTTTTGTGATGGTGCTTATATTTCCATTCGAGTTAACACGTAAAGTATCAAAGATAGAAAAGAATGTTGGGTTGGAGGTTTGGATTAGTGGGGATGATAATAAGGAAAAAAGATTGTTGGCTAGGACCACTAGTGTTGTTAAGGATGGTGATTGTTTGTCCATTGGACAAAAAGACTAACAAAGTGAGTGAAGGCTTACGACTATTGAAAAAAAGGTTATTTTTTTGGTTGTTAGCTCTTCTAGTAGAAGTTCTATCACATTCAATCCTTATCTCTTAAAAAAAAGGAAAGTTGGAATTTCTCTTAGAGTTTGGTACCCACTCTTTGCCCACAAAGATGGTGACATACATATAAGAGAAATTTCTTTCATCAATAACAACATTATAATGAGAGAGTCTCTCTTACTTATAATTGAAGGAGAGCTTAATGTTTGAAAAAAAAGGAAAATACACATTTGGAAAACATCATAAGCATGGAAAAGAGAGAATAATAATTCTAGTGTTAAATTACTTGAGATTGTAAAAGAGACCTTTACAATTTCATGACATTAATTCCTAAAAGATCAACCATATTAAATGCAAAATATATAGAGAAGGATAATTTTTTAATTAAACCACTTAAGAATCGATAAAATCTATTAAAATTCTGAGACATCAACTATAAGTAGACTAATCATATTTAATACAAAATATAGAAATTTATGAAAAATGTTATGACATAGGAAAAATAATACAGTCATACGATATGATGATCAAACATCAATCATGAATGACTGTGATGCCAGTAGGGAAGAAGATGGGTGATGGTGTTTGACGAAGATCAAAGCGTGGTAGCTAAGGAGTGGTAGGAGATGGTACTTTGTTGGGAAGTAGCAGGTTGCTTAGTGATTGCGAGTAAGTATGTGATGTTTGTAATTAGATACTAGTGGTTGCGAGAAATAGATTATCAGATGATGGAAGACAGCTATCGATAATGAGTGATGCATTGGTACTAGCATCAATGATGACTTATTTTATTATGAAACTTGTTTAGATGAATAAAGCAAAAGCAGCTGAGGTAACAAAAGGGAAAATACAAAATTGTTGTCAAGCCTTATGGTTGAAAAAGATGAATAATTGAAATAAGATTCAAGTTGGATATGGCTTCAAGTTTTAATGGAATTTGTGCAATTCTAATCAATATATGTTTGTGAGCTAATGCATGATGCTCTTATGTCATCCTCTCCCTTCAACTTTTATTTCCTAAATTCAACAAACCATCAATTTTTAATTTCAATTTAGCTTTTGATAAAACCTAGCTTTAGCTCAAGTTTCATTCTCTCACATTAGATGATTTATTCTAAGCTAAACAACGACATCATATTGAACTTAAAATTCTTAATAAGTAGGGTGATGGTCATCTTATCGAAAGTGATGTTGTTGATCAACTTTGTTCATTCTTTTGGATTTAAACCTTGAATGATCTATTGTGCATGAGATTGAACAATAGAGTATCGATCAAGTTGTTTAATGGGCCTTCAACAAATCTCCATCTTATATTTTACCATTGTTTTTTATTTGTAGCCCACCCAACTCGTTCATTACCAATAATGCACTAGTTTAGAAAACTAATTATATGATCAAAAGCACCATAAAATCGAGATTCTTTTAGCAATTTTTATTTACGAAAGTTCATTTTGTACTAATTCCATTTTAAAAATATTTTTTGCACAAAATCGTGAATTTTTGTAGATTTAATGTTTTGATGAATATGAATATCTTTTTTTACCATAAACATTAATGTTTGCATGCATAAAAATTCAAGTCCTTACTAAGCACCTTACCTCTAAGACTTTTCATTATTGTTGGAATTTAAATCTTTCATCTCAATATAGGAAACATTCTGATATTCAATTCTATAAATGACTAAAATGAATGTCAAGTGCATGCTTGAAATAATGTTCAGTGGTAGTAATTCCTCATTATTTAATAAAAAGTAATTTAACTACTACATAAGCACTCAAAAGAATAAAAAATGTCTTGAACACCATCTTACGGTGCCCTTTTTGTTCTTAGTAACCTTCCACACCCTTGAGCATATTTGGTATTATTCATATGACTTTTGTAAGCTCTATTCAAGCAACATTCGACACCATAAGATAAGAATGATCACTTATAAGTTTCTACTTTGCTAAATAAAAAATCATTCATTAGGTATACCATAAGATGACAAAAATGAGCTACTTCAATAGATTGGTGTGGTCCAAATTTTATTTTGTCTCTTAAAGACATAGTGCAAAAAATGCCTACATTTTTATGATACCATATCCAAACCTAAGAAAGTATTAAAAAATAAAATTGTCCTAAATAACATAAGGTTTCTTAAAATATACATATAATACTACAAGTACAAATGGCACTCAAAATGGGGCAACTGAAATTAGTGTGCAAGTTTTTTTAAAAATTATCACACATTCGATACCAAAATTTTTAAATTGTAATTAAAAATTCACAAAAGCTATACTAATAAATATATAGGAAGTAATATGCGAATTTAAATGTGCATCCAAAATTTTTTTCTTTTTCACTCATACAATGTCAGCCAATAACAAATACCAAGTCAATTAGCCTTAGTTCACATAATCGTTTCTCTTCTTTGTCATAGTTAGTTAAGAAGCATTTTCATCACATGCCATTTCTTTGGAATTGAGGCATAACCTCCTTTCTTAAGGTACGTTTGGGCTTCAACACTGGTATCATTATGAGATTTTAACAAGGCTCAACCCAACCTAAGGTCGGATGATTTGCTAAACCTTTTGTTAGCTCATGAATTATTGAAAAGTGTTTTTGTTCAAATACTATATTTGAGTAAGAGCCTATTAAAAAATTCTATTAATTTAGAATTTGAAATCATAGGATCTGGACAAGTAAGAACTTTTTTAAAAGTCGAAGTCTTAAATTAATCTTTTGTATAAGGGATCTTAACAAAAAATAAAGTGATTTTAATAACCTACACCCAAAATACAAATGTTGTTGGAGTAGAGGCAAGTTGATTTACCACTACAACATAGAGGATTTTCATTGGAGTTTTCGTTATTCCTCTTCTTTAAGTTCTGCCATAAATATAAGAATACATTATCTAAATTCTAAAAATTCACTTAAAAAAATTTAATAAAAATATTTTAGGTTTATTATCAATAAATGAAGTACTATCATTCTCCATAGGCAAGGAAGAGCTCAACTCCATGGGCCTTGTTAAAATCTCTAAATTTAGGTGTTGTAGCTCCTCCTTAGTAATCTAAGAGTCATCGGAGACTTGATGGGCATGTTAGCCTACCAAAAACATTTTTTGTACATCATTCAATGTTATGATTATTTGATCATCTAAGATTGGTTCCACTAAATCACAAAGATCATAAGATGTGTCTAAATGTATTGGATAATTTTACTTTGCAATGACGATGAAGGCTACAAAGGCTTGCTAGGAATTAGGAATCGTTTTTTGTAAGATACAAGTTATTGAATATTAATGGCAGCTTTAATTTTGTTATCATTAGGTAAATCAAAATATATATGTTGATACTTAGTCTTTATATAATTGTAAATTGTTAAGTATTATAGGAATGTAATATTTTATGGGTTCCAAGTAGAGTCTCTCAGACCTAACACAAATGATTATTTTATGGGTTTCAATAAACTTTCTAAGCTGAAAACAAGTATTTTCTAGTTATTTATATATTTAATTATTTAAAGTAATTTATTTAGCAATATATCTATGTAATAAAAAAATATGATATGTAAAAGACTCAACAAACAATGAAGTGCTAAATAATAAGGTAACAGAGTAAAACTAAAAAGACTAACAATCATTTTAAGGACTCAAATCTATTGTTCTATTAATCGAATAATTTTAGATCAAATAAGTAAAATGCTATGAAAGATTCCAGAATTCAACGTGTTCCACTACTAGGGTAGAAAAAAGGTTACCTAAACTTCAATTCACTGCTTCTATTTGCTCCTCTATTTTTTTGGATAATATGTCCATTGAACTTAAGTTTTGAAGTCTTTAGCCACCAAAGTATTTTTTTAAATTACCTTGTAAATCTGACATCATGATCTAAAATAATTATTTGAGGTAAAACAAGTAGTTTAACAATTTCATCAAGGAATCACTTCGCATTGTGGGAGGTATTTGATGTCATATGGAAAGGAATAAAATGGGCTATTTTAGGAAACTTATCAATATGAATATAGAATCATTTTTTCTAATTATTTTTAAAACTCCTAATACTGCGACAAAACTTACATGTTTCCATGTTGATTGTGCTATAAGTAATGGTGTGAATGCATCTTAACTATCATTATGAAATTTAGTTGCAACACATCTTGGAGATTGGGAATCTATCCATTCAAATTTTGTTGGGTAATCATGTCCTATAAAATCAATGAGTCTCGCCTCTTATTATTTTGACTGGACAGAAATTTCTAATGAGTCCTCCATTATGTACTTGTCAGACAAGAAAATCTCTAAGAGATATGTGGGGTATGTAAAGTTAAGATTTGAAAAAAAAACAATCTTTCAAAAAATAATGATAAAAAACTTTCTTAGATAAAGTGTTGACCTCAGATATGTATGACCTAGATCTAGGTAATATCTTCATAAATTATTGTTGAGTGTGACTATAATTTTACCATTGTAGAGGCATCATGTTTGATGTGTTTAATGCTAAAATTTAGGGCAAAGTGGTTTAACAAGCTTATGCAACTAGGACACTATATCAGCATGAATTTCAAAATCTTTATATGCACAGAAAGGGTATTTCTTTGTAAATTTAAAATTCAATTTCCTAAATAGTTAGCAAGTGGGAATTAATTATTTAGGTGCCTCCAAATTAGCAAGTAAGTTTTAGAAGACTAGCAAGTACTCTACACTATTTTTTCTAACTTATTAATAAGAGAATTACTTATAAGACTGTATCATGGTGAATTGATAGTGAATTGTATCGATCCATTTCTATTTTGTTTCGTGTATGAAAATTGTGAGAATGATTTTCTCTATATCATTCCAAGTTAGGAGCATGCTCCATAACAATTGTTATTGAAGTAATTACCAGTTGTGTTTTAGCCCAAATAGTTTTTGAGGTGATGACCTGCTTGCAAAGCCTTACATTACATGCATCCTTAACATATTTCAATTTTTGAAACACTTATCTATAGTATTCTTAGAGGATCCTAATTTATTTCTAGTTGGCCAAATTTTCTTACTCACCTAATCATTATTAGCCAATAGGAAACCATTTGTCACACTTTTTACTATATTGGTAATCGTGTTAGGAGGATAAGGTATCATTAGAGTTTAAAGTGGTATTAATTGGAGGACATGACTAACCATTACTAACTCCCATTAAGGGTAATTTCTTCTTACCAAAATTGTTAATCTGTTATTGGACGTGAACCATTTATTTCTTAGCTTTAAATAATTTTCTTTCAAGTTAAGGGATTGGAAAGTAGCATCACTTGAATCCCAAGAGTTCTTAAATGATGTTATCAAGGTTGTGTTTTATGTTTTTAAATCAAATAAACAAGTCCTTTCATACATTAATCAAAAAACTTGATGTGGTCTCGAGCTTAGAGAAATATAACTCAATAGTTTTAATCAACTATTTGTCACTACTTTATAAGAGGATATAGCCATCTATAAAGCAAAAATGGAAGTTTGTTTGACAAGCTCTTTGGGGGCCTTGTGATTAACTTTTCCTTGCATATGAAGAATGTTTACCTTCTTGTTAGCACATCAACCACAATGTGGAAAACAAATAGGGATAATGGGTTATCGCGGTTTAGCCAATGAGACAATTGGAAGGACTCATTATTTTTGCATTAATAATGACTAAAAAGCAACTTATATTATAAATACACGTCACTATGTTAAAAAATTAACTATTGAAGCTAAACATTTATAGTATATGTTTAACAAAGCCCTAAGATATATTACTGAAAACTTTCATAATGTTTAGCTTGATAATAAAATTATTACCATTGATCTAGTGATTTTAATCATTAAGTAGTTCTTATAAAAGTAAGATATTTTTAATGAATTCTCCTATGTAAAAGTTTTTTGCTCCATCAAGATAATAGTGTGTACAAACACTATAGGCTAACTACTAAAAATGTAGTATTTTTTAGAAGAAACTATAGAAACAAATTATTCTAAAATCTTCAAAAGATTTAGTACAATAGGTCTTTGGAAGGACGATTACATTAGTGCTAGTGAATTCGTTAAGTGATCGGCTACCAACAAGAAAAACAATGATATCATCATTAATGTCATCTTGAATGGTCAAACAATGCTTATAAATCAAACCATTAAAGCCATCCAATCCACAAGAACTTAAAGAATCCATCAAAAAATAATTTGTTATATTTCCTACTTGCTAGCTTGCTGAATCAACAACATTGTACTATTTAGTGATTCTAAACATAATAAATCAAAGCACTTATTTAGTAGGGACAAGTTAGAGGTGAAGCAATCCTTGACATATTTAGCAATTCAATCCTTTTTTGAGGCCAAACTCCTATTGGAATCTTTAATATTTTATGTACTAAGATCCTTTTCATATTACTGACCATTGTGTGGAACACATTAGACTTTTTATCACCAATCTTGAGTCACAAAGTAATTGTCATATGGCTCTAATAAATTTCCTCTATTTTAGAAACCATGATTAGCTGATCCAAACCTCTGTTAGTTCCAACCCTAAAAACTCATCTATAACTCTTTAAATTTCTTTTCCTTCTTCATAACATGTTACTTTGAAAATTCAATCTTTTAAAATATATTAGCAAATTAAGTTTTTGTTCATTTTTTAAAGTGCTCTTTAACTCTCATTAGCTTGAAAGATAAGGCCCCCATTCCTAACATAGCAATTGGAAGACTAAAATTCTATGCAACTACTAGATAGACTTCTATGTCTTCAACCCAATTTCTTTGGAATCAAAGTTGTTCAGTATTAGATTTATTTACTGATGGAGAAATGATCAATATGGGGATTAGTTTGGTAAGATATTGTTCATATGTTGAACCCTTAAAGTAGGAAATTCTTTGAACCAATCTTGACTCAATAGGTAACACATCATTTACATATCGTGCACTATAACCAATTGAAGGCATTTTTCTTCATTTTCAATATTTGGCATTTAAGTACCACAACTACAACACCCATATATTGTTAGAAATGTTGCCTTTGAAATAGTGAAAGGTTTGTATCCTTTAGTAATGTCCATTTGTCCATCTCTGACAAGGTCTTCCCCCATTGCAATTAACTTTTGTGCATTTTGATCATGTTATTAAGGCATCAAGACACTATAAAACAAACTACACCCTTGATGTTAATAATGAAGAAGTTATTAGTTACAACATGTGATATTTGGATTATGAGATTTCTAAGGGCTTCTTTTGGTCTTTTTCTTGCAAATAAAATTTTTACATTCCATTTAAATGCTTTTCTGATTGACTTGTGTCTAATAACCCCCATAAGGCCATTATTGTCTATCCCAAAATGGTTAAGAGCCTTTGCTTTTTCTTGGGGATCCTTATTAAGGCTTTTGAGGGATTGAATCTCCACTAATTGTTTAAGCTACATATCCTTCCTTTGCTTAAAGTTAGATTAAAATTTTTTACTATTACTTTACAATCTCTCATTGAGGTTGATCAGAAAAATGAACAAATAAATTATTCATTATGCAATTTCTTTCTATATTAATGTTTAATGGTCTATAATGTAGTGGGGTGAGATATTTCTTTCAATTATGAGGGATAGAGTTTTTTAAGCATGTTAAGATCCTATCATTCCCTTATCAATTTCTATACCCTTACCTTGCCTCAATGATTTTCATTCATTATCCAACCTTTAGGTGTCTAAATTGATGACTAACAAAGTTGGACATTTCACATTGCTTACTGCTTAAGTAATTGGATTTTTCTCATCTTCACTATTTCTTACAAATATGGGTCTAAAACTTTTTTCTTTCTCACTTTGGACCGTTGAGCATCCTTGTATAAAGTTGTATAGATAGTATTTTGAAAAAAATTTAAATAGTTAATTTTTTTCCAAAATCCATTAGTGCTTCCAATATTTCTAGACATTCTAATATCTAAAGCAAGATCTTTAACAAGATTGAGCAACACATACGCTAGAGTCCCATAGGGGTAACTTGATTTTTTGTAGAATTTACTTTTAATGAGTTGTTGACTATTGACATGATTGAGAATAGGTACTACTTATTGATCAGGTGGATTGGAAGGTTCTCCAATAAGATCCACACAAGAGCATTCAAATATTTAATATTGAGCCAAAACATTAGGAAACATTTTAGGTTTCTCATTTCAATGACAATGATTTTCCAAGTAATGTGCATCTAGTATCAAATGCTGTCCAATTCTAGTGAAAATCTTTAGAACACAAGTCTACCCCATCATGGCAGATCCAAAGTAGCCAATTTTTTTCAATTCTAAGTCTTAGTAATTCCATGTGGGGTCCCCCAATTGAAAACATAGCTTATTAGAGCAAGTTTGATGGAAGAATCCATTTTGGAAGCAAAGTCATTATCAAACATGATGTCTTTTTCAAAGACATTGGCATTATCATGTTGGGCAAGGATGGATTCACCTTAAAAGAAAGGCCCCAAGGAAAATGCACTCATAATGCCTAAAATAATGGAATGGCCCTAGAATCATGCAGCAAATTTCATCATGCTCACACCAAACTTTGGAAACGTTATTGCCTCATTATTGCTTAGACGCTTATGTTTAATGTTCTTTTGAAATGTCATGTCAAAATGCATGATTTTTCAATTTGCTACTTACAATTCACTAGAAGTTTCAGCATTAATCTTGACCTAATGAGCTTCTTGCATCATGTGAAGTGTGGATTAAAAAAGAGATGATGAATTACTATAAATTTTTTTTCTTATGAAAATATTTAAAAATATATAATTGTATTTGTAATAATTTTGAACAAATTCCTTACAACCATTAAGTTTTATTTAATAATCAATTTTTGGGGAAATTGAGAAAAAAAGACAACAATAATTTTAAAGTGCACACAAGTATATTTTTTGTGAACTTAGCTAAAATCAAACCTGCATTTACACATGAAAAAGCCAAGGAATGCAAAAACACTTATACAAAATCTTACAAAAAACTGGATAGGCTAAACCCCAAGAATAATTAAATAGGAAAAGGCATGCCATAAATGCCTTACAATAAAAAAGGATTTACAATAAGAAAAAAAACAACAATAAGAGTCTATAAAGGCTAGTTCTTATGCATAACGAATGCACAATAAGGTACATGTATTTTAATTTTATCAATTAGAAAATGATAGATCAACTGATTTTAAGGAAGAGTTTTATTTGATGATAAAGAACAAAACAAATGGAGGTGACGATGAGCACTAGCTACTAATGGCTTTATATTCAGTACTGGAAGCATTTTCTTTGTATTCCAACTTATAATAATTTTATATCAACAAATAACACTTACCAAACTGGCCCTTTGATCGTTAGGTTTTGAAGGATATTTTTATTTAAATAATATTATTTGAATAAAGATTAAAATGGCTAATAAATTATAGTTAAATAGTAGTTTTGTAACACCCACATGATGACAAGCATGCTTGGCATTAGATAGTAAAAAATGTATCAAGTGATGTTTTCAAGAAATTAGAGCAGTTTTCAAATTATGATTTCAACTAGACAATTAGAAATAAGTTATGACCTGATAGTTTCATTTAATTTTACTTGTGGATTAAATGTCGACCACATAATCAGAAAATTTAGTGATCGAGTTGCTGATGAAAATATCACTTTAAAAATTGCAAATGAGTTATTAGCAACCACTTAATTGGAAAATTGTATGATCAAATAGGTCACATCATTCAGTAATGTTTAAAAGTCAGCTATGTACAAAAAGCATTACATTTTAGTCGTACTTGATGTACTTGCTCTTTTTTTTGGTCAGTATAGAATTTCTTGTGTTCTTCAGAAGTAGTCTAATTTTAGTGCTAGCTGCACTTTGGTTTTTTAGGATTTAATCAGACTTGTTAATAGTGACATGATTAATTGATATATGAATATAAGGAGTTGTGCCTTGATTCAATATTGTTCCATCCATGTTCAAGAGTGATGCCTCGATCTGATTATTGTAGCGAACAGGTTCAACATTTTTTCCCTACACCAAACTTTTGTTATATATATTTAAGTTAGTTAATTCAATTAGAATTATTTTTTAAAATTTTAACATTTAATTAATTATTTTATATATTAACTTTGAAAGATAAGAAAAATGATTCTTATGATGATCAACATATGAAAATAGAAGATGTTAAAAATTAAGATATTTTCTGATATAGATAATTTAAATTTTAATTTAATTTTTATAGCTTCCATGAATGGTTAAAATAACCTTAGCATTGTAATAAAAAATAAAATTAAAATACATAAACTTAAATTCAAAATGTACCACTTGATGTTTAGTTTCCAGTTAAGATGATCTTTATGAGATTGGATATTTCTGTCTCTTCTTCTTTGATTTGTTTGTTGAAAAATAATATCAACTCCTTAACATCTAAAAATTTACTAAACCAAATCTATTATTAATACATCATGTTTGTTGTCATCAAACTAAGTTCCATGATAAGGTGTGGCTAGGTGTCAATAGCATAACATCATGCTTGCAAAATTTTTTGATGTCTCATTGTAGCTCCTCTTCATCATCAATCTAGGTTAAATATATGCTTCCTTGATGACTATGTTAAACATTACTTATTTGGGCTGCTATCATCAAAACCACTTTTTTCCTCCATGAGCTCATAGGGATAGAAATGTTCATGGTTTCCTAATAAGGAAAATTAATCCTTTAAGAAACTAAACTTGCTAGATAATAAATAATTAATGTAACTACTTTTTCTTAATAAAAAGATTCAATTGTGCACATACACATGTTTATATATATATATATATATATTATCATTTTGTCTTATCCTAACTCTTAAAAGATCTGATAGAATTGTGCTTATTGTTTTTCTATAAAAGCCATGAGTGTAGAAAAAATCTAAAGAATCACATTATCATATCAAGAAATCACTCTTGACCTTTTAGGCTGCTGTACAAGGCCACAAAATCACTCTTCAACTTGTTATGTACTTAATTGTAAGAAATGGAGGTGATCTCCTAAATGAATTTGGGGGCTCCACATGTTTAACTAATATTATGCATGCTTATAAACCGCTATGTAGAGCTATGTTATGTAGAAATAAGCACTATCCGACTAAAATTCCCAATTCATTTTTCATATATCACTTTGAAAATGTGAAAGTATTTGTGGTATTATATCAAGCAATAAATTAAATAGTTGAAATTTCATCTCCCTACCCAAAACATGTAGATCCAAACCTACCGATTCAATCACATTATTTTCATGATCAAATGTTTGAAAGCTCATCCTTCTTTCTAAACAAGAGCATTATTTTGAATCGCTCGATCATATAATTTTCATGATTGGATGGTCTAAATTTCCTCCACCTTTCTAATCTGCATAAAAAGTAAATTTAATTATTTGATTTTGAAACTTTTGTGATCAAATGCTCCAAGTTAAAATCAATCATGTTGCTCACATTTACCTTCATTTCATCATGCATTGTTTTGATTTAGAACTCAAGAGTAAAATCAATCATCTTGCGATCATTTACCTCGATTTTATCATGTCATTTTTTATCTAATGATCCATTTTAAAATCAATCATCTGACTTTCATTTATTATGATATATTCTAGATTCTAAAGGTCGTAATGATGTATGATGGATCATAACAATATTTTTATAAACATTGTTGAGCAAGCCAACTCATTATTTTTCATAAAGGACAACATTTGAATAGTTTTTATTGATATAGCGTCGTTCGACACATAACAACAAATTGACAAGTTTGGTTACTACATTTAGTTGTTGTAATATGATTATAATTTGTATATTTTTAACATAAAAAGATTGGTGAAAAGTTTATAAATTTTTTTAAGCTAGAAAATTGAAGTCTTATTTGTTGGTGCTAACCATTATTTCTATTTAATATATCCTTTAGTCTTTGGACTCCAGCACTCCTTTTTACTTAAGTTAACAAACCTTATAATATTTTATTTCTTCATTTATTCAAGCAAAGAATAATACATTTATTCTTTGTTAAATATTTTATGAAAATAAGATTACTATAAGCATCAAATTTTATTTGTGATTGCAATTTTTCTTCTTCTATTTGTTTTATTTCTTTGAAAGGTTATTATTGACCTTTCATTTTATTTTATTTTTGTGATGGTTGTTTTTTTGTGAAAGGCATACACTAATTGGTTTTTTTTTTGTTTGTTTTTTATTTGGGGTGGATGCAGGTTGGGAATTAAGTTCACCTTTCTAACAGTGTTGGTTTACTTTTCATCTATTTTCAAATCTATTATTTTTAATTTTTTTCTAAATTTTAGACAAAATTGTTATATTTTAAAATAAATAGATATTTGTACAAATTCATTCATAAAGATTTACTCAAATTCTATTTATATTTATTTTAAGTGGTTAACATCCTCTGAAATCATATAATCAACTTTTTCAATACTACTTGTCATGTAAACCATTGCTCAACCTTCTCTTTTAAAAAATGAATACCATTGTATATGAAAATTACTATAGATATAGTTTAGTAGTTGAATTGTATTATCGTTATAATGATGTCCTCTAAAGGCAAAAGTTGATATATGAGAAAAAGGATGAATCCTTATGCTTTCAATGTGCTAATTTACATTAATGTTGTAAGCCAATTGGTTACCATTCATTGATTTGGAGATTCTCATTTAAGTATCTATATGACAAATTCAATATATTGGTTTGAATAAATGCAACACATAGAGGTATCCATAGGGGCAATAGTAAATTTCATAAAACTTATCCATTGAAATGATGTAACCAAGCATAAGAGCACAATGAATTGAATCACATTGCAAACACGCCACAAAAATATTGGTGAAGTGATAAATGATGCTAATTAAAGAACTGTGCTGCTCCAACTGAGACAACGTGCCTAAATGGATAAGTTTGACCAATATATTCATATATTGTTCCATGCCACATACTTAAATAATAACAATCGTAGAATCAAGTAAAATATCATGTTCTACATAATTGGATTTCATTGCTATAAAAAAAGGAAAGACTAATAGTCAATAGATTTGTCTAATCCTTTGTAATGAGTGAGTATATCAAAATGATCATGATACTAGGTGGAGGAATAAGAGAAAAGTTGATTTATTAGCATTGAGAATTTTGTATAGAGTATCGTAGTCTTGGCATGAAACATTCGGCTTGGATGTTTGAGGAATCATGTTGCACTTATTAAGAAAATGTTCATCATCAGTGTAATCTAAATTATTTTTTAAAGCATTATAAAAACAAAATTGCCCAACACCAACTAAAAGTTTTTACACCAATCTAAATCATCTTTTTTGTTTATCTAAGCCAATGATAGTATTTCCTTCAAGGAAGTTGTCAAACAATACAATGATGAACTCCATAACCATACGTTTTAAAATGAATGATCATTGTGATCATATTTGTTTAAACTTTTGACAAAATATTAGTGACATAGAAAGCCATTAAGAAGGTTTAACGAATTCAAACAAATCACCTAATTATCGAAATGAAATACAAAGTTTGACGTATTGTTTAATAAAACCATTGTACGTAATTGATGCCAATTAACTAGTCTTTACATTGGGATGATTAGGAGGATGAAGTGGCCAAAAAATCAAGACATGCCAATGATGAGCTTCTAAAAACATACCATGTGATTGAATTAATAAATAGTTTCATTTGCAATTGGATCAAATAACCAACACATTACTAAGGAAGTGACGACTTTTTCTCGTTCTTTACACATTAAATTTCTAAATAGAAAAATAAATTTCATAGCTTGCTTCCTAATTCAAAAATTTACCATTGTATTAATAATACAAAAAATTTTACTATAGTTGTAATACAATTTATACTCAATTTACTATCACAAAAGTTTTGCAAAAAAACTCTTGAAATGGGTTTGATTGGTATTATATTGGAAAGGGAAAAATCATTATCTTTAATACAAAAAGAATAGGTATCATGTATTGGAATAGAGAGATTCTATTGAAATGGGTTTACCTTCAGTGAAATGAGCAATGTCAAAGAGGTTCATTCCGTTGGCCCAAAATATGACCTATTTGGCATGAGCAACAAAGCCCTAGGTAGTTTATAGGAGTTGAATTGTTTTGCAAAGGTTCAAAAATAAAATAAAATTTTGCTGCTCTTCTTCCAATTTGTTCCTTCTTATTTTTCAGCCCCAATAGCCTTGTGATTTCCATAAGAACAAATCGACGTTGACCACAATGAACATGTTAAGTAATTTCTTGCTTTTGAATGTCGAAGGATTCATTGGATGACTTTCTTTATGATCGCTCAACAAATATATCGACATCTCCCCTTCTTTTTTTTAATTAAATCATTGAAACTTTTTAGAATTTTTTATGAATCTAAAATGTCTAAATGAATATGATTGCTAGTGAATTGAGTTATTAGTTTAATACTAAATAACCTTCTCTAAACATGTGTTAGAATGAAATCTCTTTACACTAAAATTAATTCATTTTGTTCAAAAGGATTAACATACACAAAGAGAATCTAGTTCTTTAGCAAATCATTGCAATGATTGATTTACTATTTTATTCTAAAATAATGCTCTATAAGTCTAGATTATCACTTGAGTCTAAACCAAATGTACTATTATGGCTTATCCTCTATATTTATTTTAGATCTTTCATAAATTGAGAATGCATTGATTTTATTACCAAAGTCATCTACCATCACACGACCACAACCTACAATGCATTGGTTTCCTATTGTCAATCAAATAGTATATATTTTGAAAAATGTTAATGTTGGGGGAGTCCACAGAACCACTTTAATTGTTTTGCATTTTCTATTAGAAAGTAGAGGAAGCAATCAATATTCTACCAATTGAAGATTTATTAAGCTTCCCTACATGATTAGACTACAATTGAAAATGGCTTAGATATTATGCTAAACTCTATTTATCATAGAGCTCACTACGCTTTTTGCTATTCTTTAGTTTTAAATTTTCACTTCCAGATATTGTAACATGCGAGAAATGAAAGAACTCAAGATACATTAATAGCTATAATGTTTTTGTGACTGCAATTTCCATTGGTGTAGAAGCAATTGATGTACCATTTCATGTTGGTTATGCTTAATGCCATGGATGATAGAAAAATGTTTAAAAGTTTGTGCACCTTGGACAATCCATAAAAGTAAGAATTTGAGAGTCCCTATATGCATTGAAAGTCCATTTGTCTTCAAATTGAAAGTTCAACATCCCTTGATTGCTAGCAAAATTGTAATAGATATATAAGAGCCTCCATATTGGTAAAGAAATTTTGGAAGGTAGATGTCTACTCCTTTAAAGGAACTCATGCATCGCACTTCTATTATATTAACAATATTATTTGAAGGATATAATATCATTAGAGTATAGAGTGGAATTAATTAGAAGACATAGCTAACAATAAAAACCTACCATTAAGAGTAATTTCCTCCTATATCAAATTATCTTCGTGCATGTTTTTTTAATATAGTCTTGTAAGTGAACAACCTACTTCTTGCCTTTGAACAATTTGCTTTAAAGTAAGGGATTGGATGGTAGCATCTTTTGAATCTTAAGAACTTCTTCACTTGAGTTTCATTTATTCACTCTCAATAGATAAAATCTCTTGTACAACAATTTCCAAATGTGATGTGTCTTAGAGCTCAAAAAAAATATATATTTATATTTTGAATGGAGTGTTTTTCACATCTTGGGAAGAGGATAAAATTTAACTATTAGGTCCAAATAGGAATCTACTTTATAACCTCTTGATGTTGGATATAGCTACACTAGACCTTATGTATTTAGATTGCTTAAACCACCTCTTAGTGCTTTAGTTATAGAAAGGAAAAGAAATAAGAATATATGGTTTCCTTGCTTTAGCCATGGGATGATTAGGAGGGCCATTGTCTCTATAATTAATGACAAGTAGTCACTTATTGTTATAGATAGATATTATTTGATTGATTAACTAACTATTAAAGTTAATCGCATGTAGTAATTTTTGAAAAAATTACATGATACACATTTGAATGCTTTCCCAAAGTATAGTTTGATAATAGGGTTATTAACTTTCACCTAGCAATTTAAAACATCATAGTTCTTGTACAATGAATATATTTTTAGTGATTTCTCCTTCCTAAAAGTTGATTGCTCTATTAACATGTGTGTGTGGACAAGAAAGATTGTAGGATAACAACCAATAACTTAAATTTTTTTCAAAGAAACTATATGTATAAATTTGCCAACAATATTTAATAAATGTGGCACAATAAGTCCTTGAAAAGAAGATTATATTAGCACTAATGAATTATCTAAGTAATAGGTTCTCAATTGGAGCCACTAATAACTTCATAATTTTCATCTTGATCGACAATGCATGTAAAATATATTACTAAACCCATCCAATTTAAAAGCACTTGAAAAATTCTTCAAAAAATTATTTTTTATATTTCACCAATAGAAATTAGCTAAATTAAAATCATATTATTTTTCAGTGAGTCTAAGGATAATAAAAGAATGCTTTACCCATTTTTCTTGGTAGGTTTAATTGATAAGTGAGAGGTGAAGCAACCCACAACACATTTGGAAATTAAATCGTCCTCTAAGACCCAACTCATTCTTTGATCTTTAATTCATTAAATATTAAACTTACTTTGCCTATTTTCGGCAATTATGTGGAAGAATGTTCTTCTTTTTTTACCTTCCTTAAGCCACATAGTACTTGCGTTCAAGATTTTAATACATTTCCACTATTTCAGTTCCCAAGAAAAACTAATCCTAAATTTGGTCTATTCAAAACTTTATAACTATTTTATAGCTTATTAAGGTCTTTTTCTTTCTCCAAAAGTGGCTTTTTTTACTTCTTGAATCATCTACAATATATTACAAAATTTAGCTTTCTTCATGTTCAGTTTAATGTGTCATCATTTTGCAAGCTAGGGTCCTCATTCCTAAATCAACAATTGGAAGACTCTAGTTTTGAGCAAAAATTGGATAAAATTCTATGCTTTCAATCCATGTGCTTTGGAATTTTAAATATCTTCAAATAGATCTAATTGTTGGAGGAAGAATAAAAAAAAAGGAGTATTGTAATAGGATCTAGTTCATATGTTAAACAACAATATTGGAATTGTTTTGAGCTAATCATGATTCGTTAGTGTTCTATCTAGAGGAGTGATATTTAAATTCTTGAACCTTAATAATGACATAAATTCTCTCTACTTTCCAAGGAAATCAATTAGCCTCCATCAACAATCTTAAATCCCACCAAAGATCTCTTCTATTAATGAAATAGTTCTTGGCATACACAAAAGGGTAACAGCTCATTTATGCATTATGCTTTATAACCATGTGAAGACATTGTTCTTCATTTTCATTATTTGTCCTTGGAAGTCATACGACTGAAACACCGATACTTTGCTAGAGATATTCTCACAATAAAAAAAACTTTAGCTTCTTTGAATGATGTCCATTTGTTTGTTACCTTCAAAGTCGAAAAATGAAGTTAACTTAATTTTGTGAAATTTGATCATGTTCTTAAGTCATAAATCATTTGTATATTTAATTACATCATTAATGTTCGATGTTACGATATAATTCGTCACAATCTATATTGTTATTATTTTAAGATGCCTAAAGTATTTTTTAGGCCATTTTAAGGAAAAGTCACTTTTTAGCATTCCATTTAGTAGCTTTTCATCTTGACATGTGATTGATAGCCACAGCAAAGCCATCTTTGACCATCTAAATTTTTTGAGTAATTGAATGTCTATTTGTTACCACTTATCATGCCTCATATACAAGCACGTTGTGCATGGCGGCATGTGAAATCTGTGCACATTCTTTTAAGGGATTTGGTGACAAAATCTACAAGTTTTATGCTTTTGTCAATTGTCAATTGTCAAATGTGCCTTCTAAAATTTAAAATATTATATTTTTTTCATTAAAATGTGCATCCAACCCTTATATAACGAGGTAAGAATGATGAACAAAAGATAGAGAAGTTTTTCTAGTGATCAATCTTCTTATGCAAGCACAAGTTACTTCATTAACACAATAAATAGAAGTATGACTAGGGATGGTGTTAAAAAATTGATATACTGCATCATAAAAAGAAAAATCACCAAGCAAAGAGAATGTTTTTAATTCAGGGACACTTGGGGATACATTTGAGGGTGCCATCATTAATATTGCTATTTAATTCATGAGATTTGACAAGGTCTGTTCAAGTTAGATACACCCTATTAGTGATGGTACTATGGACGCAAAAATGTTAGATGACTAATTAAATCAACAAGAGACCTATTTCTCCCTATACAACTACCCTTTATTTAACAAAGTAGTATATGCTTGATTGAAAATGTTGAGCCATGCATTGGCATAGTTGAATGTAAATTTAAGAACTCATTTGGATATAGAGCAAATATGGAGTCTAATTAAGAAATAAATTTGAGAAAAATTTTATCCCATAGTTTGTGTATGAAATATAGATGAATTAGCTTTGTCTCTAATATTTACAAGTGCAAAAAATCAAAGTTTACACAATTAAATTTCAAAGACAATCTATAGTATTAAGGATCTCTATTACAAAGATGTAGACTTTATCTATGTACTTCTATGGTTTTTATTATCCTATTGCTAGATAACTAACATTAATCCCTATATAATATTCAGTATAAGTAAGAACATTTACAATGCACATTTATATAATGGCCATTGAAAGGAAGAATCAAAATATGGAGCCAATGACATAGGATTTCACACTTTGGGAGGATTAAAACTAATATTTTTCTAAAGTAGATGATAGCCATTATAATAACAACACCATTTACATGTGAGAGTCAAAAAAATTATACCCACTACAAGAAGTAAGGCCACGTATGAGAAAAATTTTTGATCTTTTACACTAACCTTTTCTTAGACACGTTTAAGAAAAATATGGAAAAAGTATCTTAATTGCAACTAAAATTGAGATGATTCTTAAGGTTTGACAATAAAAAGATAATACTATATCCCTTTTGTAGGGCCAACAGAGCTTATAATTAATGAAATTTAAATTGGAAGAGTGGAATGAATTTCAACTTGTATTCATGTAGATGTGTTGGTCAACACTATCATAAATACTAGCAATTAGAAAAATTGGATCTTTAAAAGCTTTGTTGAGAAGATCTACTTAGAAAGTGGTACTTATTCAAGCCCTATTCTTGCGGTTTGAGTTAAAAGTCTCTAAAGTAAGAGTTCATACTTAATATAACGTAAAATTTAAAATCACTTAAGAATATGTTGATGAAATTATCCATGAAGCAATTCTATTAGATATTTTTCATATCATATTTGACTAGTCATACTTGTGGAATCAAGATGATATATAACATTGTTAAGCCCAATAGTATCAATTCACAATGGATGGATAGAAATTTAATATAATATATAACAAAGGAAAGTTAATAGTAGATATTATCACTACAAGCCAAGCAAAGATATTAGAAAATAAAGTCTAAATTATGTGTTATTATTAACTAGACCCGAGAAGCTGAATATTGGTTCCAAAAAATATAGTAATCTACCTAAACAACTTAAGAACATACTAAAAGAATATTCTACACTATTTACTAAACTCAAATGAAATTTCCAAGTTGTGTTTTGAAGAATCAGATTAACTTTTATCAAATCAATAGTTATAAACACAAATATGTGTCACCACTTATTTTCAAAAAATGAAGTGATTAAAAAGCAAGTTATAGAGTTATTGAAGAATGGAGTACTCAAGCCTACTAATTCACCATTAGGCTCTCTATTTGAATTGGTGTAGAGAGGATGGATGTTGGCACATGTGTGTGGATTTCGAGCTCTTAACAAAATCACTTGTATGAATAGGTATCCAATACGAGGAATGAATAATCTATTAGACCAACTAAAGAATGCATGAGCATTCAACAAATTAGATTTTTAAGCAAGGTAACCTCATCTAGATATTATAGAAGTAGAATTTTTGAAAAAAACTTTTAAAACTCTATAATGATTGTGTGAGTCGCTAGTAAGGGTGTTTGGGTTGTGCAATGCCCAAGCAACATCATGTGACTAATGAATGGCCTTCTTTTCTCTTAGAAGATTTTATGCTAGTCTACCTTAATGAAATTCTCATTTATAGTAATACACATGAAGTAAATATAAAGTCTTTATGGAAGGTGTTCAATATATTACAATCCCATCATTTATAGTCGAACGAGAATAAATGGGAGCTTGTGAGGGAAACATTTTATATTTGGGATATTAAGTTCGAAGGGGTGAAATAAACTTTGATAAGAAGAAGATTAATGTAATTTAGAAATGGACTAAACCTTATGATGTTACCAATGTCAGGGGTTTTCATAGAGGTTAACAATGACTAAGAAAATTCATCAAAGGATTGTTTGAAAGAGTAGCACAGTTTCATGCACTAACTTGCTGACATCTATAATTTGCATGGATAGAACTACGTCAGTAGACATTTTGATAATTAAAAGAGGTAATTTGTGAAACACCAGTTCTAGCTCTAGCAATCAAATTTGAGATTCAAGTAGATGCGTCAGGCGTAAAATATCGATGTAGTTTTAATGGAATAAAGTAAGCCAATAGTATACTACTGTTAATTACTACTAGGAGAATAAAAAAAATTTAATTAATAATAAAGAGCTGATTTGTTTACATCAATTCATAAAACAATAGAGTCCATACACCCTTAGAAAATAATTCATAGTGCATAGATCGCTTGCTTTTTCAATATTTATAGACTTAATTAAAGCTAAAACATGTATGACACTTCAAGTGGTTATCATACCTACAACAATTAAGCGTAATTATTAGATATAAGAAAGGCACTTTGAACAAATTTTAGATATGCTTTTTTGACCCCCCCCCCTTCAATCACACAATGTTTAACAACTATCATGCAAATATAAATTATGGAATTTAAGGAGTAAGTCATGAAGTATAAAGATGACCCCAACTTTTGCAAAATTTAAAAAGAGACAAAAAGAGGTAAACACTCTGAGTATTTTATCAAAAAGAAAGTGTTGTACATCAAGATGGTGATAAAAAAAGATGCATAAGTGTAGCTCACATCACCAAGGCCTTGAGACACATTGGAGTTTCAAAGACCACTCTTAATTATCATAGGTATGCTTATTGGCCCCACATGAATTTAAATGTTAAGAAATATATTTACAGGTGAACGCTTTTTGTTGCATCAAAAACCATCAGTTCATAAATAAGAACTGCATATACTCACACCAGTACTAAGAAGTCCTTGGAATAATATCTTGATGGATTTTATGAATGGTCTATCAATAACTTTATAAGGACATTATTACGTATTTGTAATGGTAGAAAAACTTTCCAAGATGGCGGGAGTAATGTCTTACAAATAAGGGATTATAAGGGAATAAGTAATTGTTATTTTCTTCCAAAAAGTATGTGTACCACTGATGGCTAGAGCAATACCATATTGTAGGCTTGGTTAATATATTGTTTTAGCTTTTGAAGTTAGAAAATAAATGAAGAAATGAATAGTTATATATTCTATAGAAAAATTAATTGTTCATGTGCCTTCAATCAAAATTGAAAAAAATATCAACTCTTTTATACATTTGTTCTATACAACACTTGTAGAATCAAGTAATAATTCTATGTTGAAATCAATCAATCACTCTTAAAATAAAAAAATCAATAATTCTTGATAATTTTTTTATATTTATTTTATGCATAACTCAAAAGATCAAAAAAATAAATTCAATCTTTATACAACTATTTTAATTTTATCTCATGCATGTATCATCATTTATTTGATGACATGTTGCAATCTCACCCACCTAAACATTTTTCATCCAAAATATTTGAAACAAATAGAAAGCTACAATGCATGATGCTATGAAAATATATCGATCATTTTTTTAGAAAGATGAACAAACCATAGTTAAACACAAAACTTTGGAAAAAGATAGAAAGAAATTGTAGAATATGCATATGTGGCGATACAAGTTTTGCAAAAAAAAAAAATTAAACCACCACAATGCATTAATCAACTACATAGTAAAATACTATATCAATCCATCTAAAAACCCAGTTTGAGTGACAACTTCATGGAGAGGAACAAGAAAGAAATAAAGAAGTAAAAAGAAAATAACAATAAGAAAGAGAAGAAGAAGAAGAAGAAAAAGAAGAACAAGAGGAAGAAGAAAAAGAAAATCAAGAAGAAGGTGTAGGAGAAGAAGAAGACGAACAAAGAATGAAGATGAAGAAAAATAAGAAAGAAAGTAAGAAAGAAGAAGAAGAAGAAGAAGAAGAAGAAGAAGAAGTAGAAGAAGAAAAAAAGAAGAAGAACAGAATAAGAAGTAGAAGAAGAAGAGGAAGTAGAAGAAGTAGTAGAAGAAGAAAAGGAAGAAGAAGAAGAAGAAGAAGAAGTAGAAATGCAAAAAAAAAGAAGTATTAGAAAGAAGGAAAGGATGAAAGAAGAAGTAGAGGAAGAAGAAGAAGGAGAATAAAAAGAATAATAGAAGAAAGAAAGGATGAAAGAAAGAAAGAAAGATAGAAGAAGACAAACAAGATGATGAAAAAGAAGATGATGAAGATGCTGAAGAAGAAGAGAAAGAACAAAAGAAATAAAGAAATAAAGAAATAAAAATAGTAGTAGAGGAGAAGAAGAATTAGAAGAATAAGAAAGAAAGAATGAAGGATAAGAAAATGAAGAAGAAGAAGGAGAAGAAGAAGAAAAGGAAAGAACGAAAGGAAGAAAGAATAAAAAGATGACAAAGAAGAAGAAGAAGAAATAGATGAAGGAGAAAGAAAGAAAGAAAGAAAAATATAGAGAAGATGTCATAGTAGTAATTGAAGAAGGAGAAGAAGAAGATGAAGAAGGAAAGATGATCACAAAAATATGAGGGAAATGAAGAAGAATCAAGAAAGAATGAAGGAATGATTGACAGAAAGAAAGAATGAAAGAAAGTAGAAGAAGAAGATGGAGAAGAAGAAAAAAAGGGGAAAGAAGAAGAAGTAAAAGAAGAAGAAGGAGAAGAACAAGATGACGAAGAAGATGATAATGAAGAAGAAGGAAAAGAAGTGAAGTAGAAGTAATAAAAGAAGAAGAAGAAGAAGGGATGGAGAATAAAGAAAAAAAAAGTAAGAAGAAGAAGAAGAAGAAGAAGAAGAAGAAGAAAGAGAGAATGAAAGGAAGAAAGAAGAAAAAGAAAAAGAAAGAGAAACAAAAATGTAATGATAAAAAGAATGAATGGAAAAAATAAAGAAGGAAAGAAGAAGAAGAAGAAGAAGAAGAATAGGAGGAGAAAGAAGAAGATGAAGAAGAAGAAGAAGAGAATGAAGAAGAAGAAGAAGGATTAGGAGAAGAAGAACATGAATAGAAGAAGAAGAAGAGGAAAAGAAGAAGAAGAACAAGGAAATGAAAAATATTAAAAGAAAGAAAAAACGAAAAGATCATTGAATGAAAGAGAGAAGAAGGAGAAGTGGAATAATAATAATAATAATGAGATTATGAAGAAGAAAAACAAGAAGAACGACAAAAAGAAGAAAAAGAAGAAGAAGAAGTGGATCAAGAAGAAGAAGAAGGAGAAGACGAAGGAAGAGATGATGAAGAAGAAAAAGGACTAGATGATGAAGAAGAAGAGGAAAAAGAAGAAGAAGAACAAGAACAAGAAGAATAAGAAGAAGAAGAAAATAAGAGGAAGTGTCTGACAAAGGAGAAGAAGAAGAAGAAGAAGGAGAGAAAGAAGCAAAAGAATTAGAAGAAGATGAAGGAGCGAAAGAAGAAGAAAGAGAAGAAAAAAGTACGAGTAGTAGTAGTAGTAGAAGAAGAAGAAGAAGGGAAATGGCCCATCCTTAATCATGTGAAAACTTGAGATTCGATTATTGAATAAATTTGAGTGAGCAATGTAGGAAATGATCGATACATCTTTTATGAAGAAGGCAAATTTCAAGGAATGAGAGTATTATAATGTATTGAGCGATGAAGGAAATGATCGATACCAATATAAGTCAAGCATACTTACAGTATATAATGTGCATAACCCAAAAATAAGGAATGAGAGTATTATATATGTATGGCTTGCACACAATAACATTGTGCATGGATTAATAAATAAGCACCCTTCGAAGCTTGTTTGTTAATCCTTCCCAAAAGCTTGCTACACTTGAATTTCAAGATACAAGAAATAGGACAATTTATAAGTGATATTGAACAAATTGTTCAAAACTTTCTATATAGAATATAAGAAATACATTTCAAAGAAAAAAACTACTCAAATCATAGAAGTATAAGAGAAGACATGACCAACATAGAGTTGAAAAGATGGTCACAAAAGATAACCTTTTTTGGCTTAATATTTGGAAGGAAAGATTTAAAGTACATGGAAAGAACATAAAACTAATACGATATAGTCTTTTCAAGACAATATAAAGAATTAATGATAATACTTATCTAGTTGAGCTACCATGATATATAGAAATTTTCGGAATAGTGAATATGGTTAATGTGACGAGTTGTGAGAAATTTTTGCTTGATGAAGAACATCAAAAACACTTACCAACAATGGATGACTTTGTAAAGAATGTTGATAAGATTATTAATTAAGAGAACATCATCTAGAAAGGGATCATTATGATAATGAGCAAGGCCTAGAATTCATACCAAGTGGCGAAGAAGGGAAAAAGACTTACTACTACATAATGTATAGCTTGGAGAAAGGTTAATCATTATTCCCTCAAGTTTTTTTTAAATAATAATGAAAAGATGAGAACTAGAGGATCTAGTCAAGTTGACTCAATGAAACTCAAAAATAAGCCTAAACTAGAGCAAAGATGCATAAAAAAAAATGCAAGTACTATGGCTGACATTGGAACGAATAGTTGCCATATGTATGCCTGACTTCAAGCACCATATGTGCTTCACTCCGTGTATAGTGCTAACATGGTTTATGTGCACCACATATGAATAGGTTATCATGCAACCTCCAGTATATATGAGCATTCTTTGGATGGGTAGCTATGTGGGTAATGTGCAAGATAGAAACCTCCTACTATGCCTTGCCTTTGCTCATGTATTACTAAGTAGTGCATCAAATTCCAGTGCACCTTGAGCTTCGACATGTAAGTGTGGAGCCAATGATGCAAAAGTTTCTCAATTGTAAAATTTTCATCAAAGGACAAATGTGACTCTTGGAAATTAAAATATTATTCTTTTTATAATAAAATATTCCAATATAAAGAAACAAGAATGATGAAAGAAGAAGAATTTCATGTACTGTTCAATTTTTTTGAGACAAAAGCTTTATTCTTCTTCTCCTTATTGCTTAGTTTGTCACCATTTTTTGCACTTCAAATTTGATGATTTTGACTAGAGAATAAGGTGTATGGTGAGAGCTTAAGGAGACAAAATCTCATAAAAGGTTAGTTGCTCATTGAATTTTTTAATAAAGTTATTGAAGAAATGATTCATAGTACATTATGGTTTTTCTACTGAGTATTGATGATCTATGATGTAGTTAAGGAACTTATTTTTTGATTTGTTTGAGGAGTAGAATTTCTCACTTGTTAAGCTACTTATGATACCATTATCAACTTTTATTCCATTACTTTCCTCATTGATGTACTTTCATTATCCAACCTTTGGGTGTCTACACTAAAGACTAACAAAGCATTAGGTTTCACATTACTTATTGCTTGATGAATTGGAATTTTCTCGTCCTCACCATTTCTCACATATATCTAGAACTTTTTCCTAGCTACATTGGACCACTGATTATATTTTTGGAGATAATTTAGATAATAGATTGGAAGATTTTTAGTGCTTAATATTTTTCTAGGCACTATTATTGTTGCTAATCTTTCTAAGGATTCTAAATGTGAATAAATATCTTGAGAAAGATCGAGCATTATGTTGATTTGAGCACAATAGGGCCTCGTTAAGAGATTTGTAACATCTACATTTAATGGGCTATTGACGATTGACACAATAGAGAGTAAGATTAACTTGTTGACAAAGTAGATTGGAAGGCACTCTAATGAGATATGCACTAGAGATCACAAAGGTTCAATTTTGAGTCAAAAATCTTGGAGCCATTTGATGATTCTCGTTTTAAAGTCTACAACTTTGCAAAATTTGTACATGCAGCATAATTGTCATCTTTGTCTAGTGAAAAGCTTTGGAGCATATGCTTTATTTATCACAATAGATCCAAAGTAGCTAATTTGTTTAGATTTCAACTTTCAGAAACAAAATGTTGGGTTTAAAGGTGAGAATATTTCCAATTATAGTGACTTTGAAGGGTGTAGCCTTTTTGGAGATATCATCACCATTGAACATGACCTCTTGTACACACTTTAAAAAATATATCGGTATTATCTTAACTAAAGAGGTTGGACAACTCCCTTGATTTACCATAAAAGAAGAGCCCTGAACCTAATGCATACATGAAATCTACCTAGCAAGGGAGAGGACCGTACCAACAAGAGAATAATCCTAAAATCACATTTCAAATGTCATCCAACTTGCACCAAATTTGAAAAAGAGCATATTAGTGAAAAGTTATTTTTCTTAGTTATTACATTCCATTTCAATGTAGATTTATCATATGCAAGCCCTATTTTACAATTATATATATATATATATATATATATATATATATATATATATATATATATATATATATATATATATATATATATATATATATAGTCAACATAATTGTGTCTTAGTTTTATGATAAATGATCTTTTAGCACTCCCAGTTTTTCTTTAATAATAAGTATAACGAATCTTAAATGAACCTTGTTATAAAATGTACCTATAATTTCTAATATGACAATATACAAAATACTATCATGCTAAGAATCCAACAATTTTTCTCAATCACAACACCAAAGCATAAAATTATTATCCACAAAATTAGTAAACCATTGAAACCTAGTCTAGTCCTAGGTAACACCATTTATCACTATCAAAGTCTGATAAAAATTATAATAACTACAAAGCTCGATAAACTATTTAATACAATCCAAATCTAATAAGGCATAGTTGATGATAAATATGTATCAAATCTACAACTATTAAAGGTGAAATAAAGAAGATGAATAATCAAACTAATGCACTAACTCTAAAATCCCCAGTTTTGCTTCTCAAATGTTCTTACTCCTTGATCCTAAAAAAATATAATGGGCTGACCTAGGAGACTCAATGGGGAATGTTTGAGCTATTCTACCAAACTAACATGTAGTAGTCAAAAAAATATGAATGAAATAACAGAGTAAATCTTGTAAACTAAATGCATCTTATTTTAACTATTATAATGAGATAATCATCTACTTGTAAGTCATTATCAATTTTCTTATACTATGACTAATTGGATGCTTACTATCCACTTATTGATGTAACAAACTTTCTTATTCAAAAGAAACATGACAAGACCTACGATTCTTTAACATCATGTAATCTAATACTCTGAGAAAATGCTGATCATATGGGCCTTCCATTTAAGGTTCTAGGGTCCTTAACAATCATAAGTACTCCCCTAAAAGGCATAGCAAATTATGTAATTCCTTGATGGACAAAAGGAGCAAATATTCTCTTTGAACTATTTATATAATGGCTTCCTACAAATTTTGAAGATTTTTACCCCATAACCTAACCCTTTTATTATAGGCCTAAACATTTATGCATAACTACTCAAGGTTAAAGAAGTAGACCAACAAAACTATCTATCTCTTAACTTAGTATGGATAAGTAATGGCCTATTATGTCTAGATGCCTTACAAATTTGACAAAAAGTTGAATGAATTAGTTAAAAATTTTAGCCCATTTTTCCATAATGATTATGTCTAGGACCTTGCCTATCAAAGCTAACATAATATCTACATGGTCATGATTTTTTCCAATAAAATAATTAACTTTACAGTTAATTACCTTTACAATTAAATTTTGGCTCACATTACTATCATTAGTAACTTTTATGACTCTAAAGTAACACTTTGTGATCATCCCTATCCTAAGGCCCCTCTAGAGCTACCATGAATTCCTTAGATCACCAACTAAGGTGTCATCATGTGGCTTAAGAACATAAACAAAAGCACTTGTGGTCTGCCCAAAGGACTTACTAAAGTTAATGGTCACCAACATCATTATCTTATTACTTCTTTAATAGAATCTAGTACATTCCAATGTCTTAGTACAATGTGAATAAAGGTTCATCGATAGTGTTTCCTTAGTAGATTAAACAGGCCTTCCATTATAGTTTCCTTTTTTTATAGATTATTTTTATGTCATTATTTTTTATTCCAAGTCTAAGCTTACCAACATAATCAAATCCAAAGACCTTAAATTTTTAATTTAACTTTACTAAGAGTTGTTAATTATGCATAAAACATTTACTTCAATGTCTAACCACATCCTTAACACTTACTCTAAGGATTTAAACATAGCTCTCCAAGGCTTCCGATCATGGAACCAAGGGCTGCACACACCTTAGAAGCTATCTGAATTCTCATAAATGTTGAGGCAATGCCTCCAATGACTTAGCCATGAAAGGGTTTCGTGCTTCCCAAGCTTGCCCAAGAGAAACCATACTTGGCTACAACTGTTTCCAAACTCTCGTGTTTTATTTCCACACAGACATAAGTCATTTATTAATTAAACTATGGTTCAAACTATATCGCTTAGTATTACAAATACTCACATTTTTACCTTTAATGCTATCAACTAAGATTGTTAGTAATTTCAAATACAATCACAATGATGCACTTCAAATATACATTTCAAAAAATAAATTTATGTAATAACATGGAATCAAGTCTAAATTTCACACATTCTTTGGTTTGTTATGCCTTGAAACTCTGTCTATGCATGCAGTAATGAAGAAGTGAATATTACACTCGATCCATAATATTAAACATCAATTTTATTATGAAGGAGGATGAACTTTAGAAGGGATCTTATTTCTAGCAATATATAATAACAAAACAAGACTATTTTTTCTAGGTTATTGATTACATTAAAAAAAATTGTTCTCCATCCTTTTCCAATTTTCTAGAAAAAGCCATGATAATCTATGCTTATTGCATACATGGTTAAACAAAAAACAAGGCAAAAACAATAGCATGGTTTTAATTCATTCCATATGATAATGTCTATGTTAAGGAGTGCTTTGCATAAAAAAATTTATTCTAAATTCAACTCTTGCATATATTCATGAAAAAATCAAATCATGCAAAATAATTATGGAAACTACCTTGCATTCACAACAAAAATGCTAATATATGATTTTGGCATGGTTCCATTATAGCTTTTACATAAGAAACAAAGATAATTGCCCCATTTATTTACAAACAAATCTCCATTTGCTATTTGTAGAAGGAATTTTCTCATTCTTAAGTGAGTTTCTTTAATAAGAATAACTAGTTTTTAATCATCATCAAATTTTCACAGTTTCATATGAATTTTAACAAAGTAATTTTGTTTTATATTGGCTTATATCTTAGCTAAAAATATAGTATGAACTCAAAGATCATCCTATGTAGAATAAGTATATAGACTTCTCCTTAGTTAGATCTTTTCTTGCATCAAAGCTCAAACTCTCCATCTTCTTTTTCACTTAACTTGCTTTTCTACTTCATATCTCCTTGATTCACTTCTTTAAATTCCCTTTTCATGGTTAGAGTTTCTTAAACCATTAGAAACACAAGTTATGAGCTAACATAAACTTGGCCGCACCTGCTTAAACAAAGGATTTACTTTAAGATAATCCAATTTCTAGTTTGGGGAGCAAAAATTTATCCATTTTAATTAACCCTCTTCTAACTAAATGGTTTAGGATAGGTATATCAAGCTGATAAAATTTATGAATCTATGTAAGATATGGCCAATAAATTCTTCTTTCGCTTATATATATATATATTTACATTTGTGTGTATACTCTTTTAATCATCTTATATATTACTATCGACTACTATTTTTAAAGAATCCTATCCATATCATATAATGCAATCTTGGTTTGCTAAGAATGAGGATGAGAGAAAAATAAAAATTATAAATAAAATAAAAAACTCATTTTTAAGCATTAAGCATACTTAAGACTAATGTGATGCAACTGAAGTCTTCTCATTCTACCATTCTTCCAATTTTAGAACTTCAGACATAAAAATTCAAAATTCCATATTGAACATTGTTGTATTCAAATTTTAAAATATCTAAATTTGAAATTTTAATTCACAAGGAAGCATATACCTTATTGTACTAATATTAATAATATTTCTAAGAGTGTTAAGGCTAACCAAAATTTTGCCAATTAAGCGTAATAAAGACAAATAACTACTATAATCTTGCCCTTCGTTTTCATAAAAATAGTTATATTGAAAATAGTTATCCAATTTCAACTAAATATAATAATCGCAATTGGAATACATATTAATATTGATTATTTCTTTTCTTATAGTCATGACCTTAGAATTTTCATAGTTATATTGTTCCTCTAAGTTAATTAAAACCCCCTATTTATTAAAACATTGTGTATTCTTAAATACCAGATTCTTGATGTCATTCCATTCCCCTAAAATTTTGGTAGTGTGTTTCTTTGTTTGTATGAAGGCTATATAACAAAAAAGTTTTGCAGAAAAATATAGATAATTTATATTGGCATGAACTAATAAACAAATTTGTATGGCATTTACCAATTATTGACAAAGATAAAAATCATACTAGTTAAATCTCAATATATCAAAAGTAGAAATCGTTTTATAACATCACATGTTAACTTAATTCATATATTAAAATAAAAATAAAATAACTTGATAAAAAATATAATTGCTTGATTTATTACACAACAAACTATTAGAGGGAGTCAAGAAATGGTTGTGGTGTATAGGAGATATGGAGGTTTAAGCTTAATAAGGATTTGGTGTTGCTCATACTTTAGTTCTATGATAATGGGAGGAATAGAACTTAAAGCTGAGGGTGTTTTAGAATCCTTTTGATTGCTAATTCAAGAACTTTGATTTTTAGCCTTGGAACTAAATCATTACTTTATATCCATAAATAACTTAAAGATAAAAAGGATTCAATTTTGATCTAAATTGGTAAAGTAATTAGAATTTCCATTCTTTTTTTCTATGATAAATTAATATAAAGATCAAGAACTTAAAAGTGGACCAACTTCACTTCAACAAATTATGGTTTAAGAAGATAGAGTTTTAAATATTAAAGAGATAGCTTGAGAGGTGACAAAATCATATACATTTCATTATGAAACCAATAAACTAGAGAAAGGTAGATTATTTTGTGAAATAAACATTTAAACTCTTAAAAATGGGATTTCTTCTTTTGGAAATTACCAAGCAGTTGAGGCTAAACAAAAGAACAAAAATCTTGTGAAGAACGGGGCTGTACTTTGTTGATTCTGAGAGAAAATTTTATAAAATGGGTTAAGTAAAGCTCACATGCTTAATGACTCATGTGTACTACTAGAAATGCCTTTTCTAGTTATATTGTGAATCTGTAGATGAACCTTTTAGGGAATTAGAAAATCTAGTATATTATTACGTTTGATTTGATTGAAATTTCCATTTGATAGATGCAAACAAAGAAGCTATCATCCTATTCAACCTAATTTTGATGTTTTAGCTCTAACATGTTTCTTGGATGGAGAAAAATGAAGCTCAAAGTTATCTGATAAATACTTCAAAAGAAGACTTGAGCCATGGCCTTGAAAGTAGAGAAATGAAACTCATGAAGAAATATAATTTGTTATGGAATTATAAATTCCACTTTTGCATGGTTATTATGCTATATATAACACATACGATTAAGTTGACACATTGACATAATCATTTTAAAAGACTTATCTTAATCCACCTTTCAATCATGAATTTTTGTGATTTGTAAGTCGATGTTTTATTCACATGTACAAACTAAATATGGATGTAAAATATCAATTGAAATCAAATGGTGCAAATCAAATCCTAATTTCAAAATAGTTTTTGACTAATCATTTCCATCAATTGAGAAATTTCCAAAATCCAATGTTCTAAGAGCCTTTCAATCAACTAGCTCCCATGCAACTACTCTTTTATTAATTATTTCATGCCATTGAGGTTTTATTAATTTATTAATTAATATTATATGTTAGACTTTTTACTTAAATTAGTAAAGGCTAGTTGGATAGTTTAGCAAGTGTTTTTAGTCATTAAAAAATGTTGTAAATAGGTGAATTATTTAACCTAATTGATTGATAAAAGTTTTACAAGATCAGAAGAAAAACATTTCAAATCACAACATACATGCAGTTTGTAGTTAGTGTTTATTGTTGCTTTCTAATGCTGCCTTCTTCACTCATTAAACTAACTATCTCAACTTTCTTCTCAAATAATCTATGTTCTAAATTGTCTGTATTTTTAATTGATTTATATAAAAAATTTATGGCTCATTAAGCCTTCATCAAGCTTAAGATTTTTATTTATATTAATTTTAATTTAAGTGTCACATAATTATTTTATTATATTTCTAGTTTTTTTCATTTAAACATCATAGTAACTTATTCTTATTATTTAGTTGTGATGATTTAGTTTACTTGTCTTTTGGCAAAATGATTTATGGTAGTTGTGGTTTTATTTAGTTTTGGTCTAGGGATGATGTAGAATTGATTTTAGGTTGAGCTGCCCAAAAAGTGTTTGTGGACATTTTATATTTTTGTTAATTTTGCATTTCACAAGTTTCATAAAACTTTATTATTAAAAGAAGCTTAATGTGTTGGAAAATAAAATTAACATTTGCTCGAAATCTCCTTTAAATATGTGCTTAATTTTATTAACAAAATTGCTTCAAAGAGGTTTCTTTAAATGTTCTCTAAGGATCCAAAACTTTTATTGTTAATAATTCGCCCACTTCTTGTCAACTCTTCTAAATCACACTCCAATTAGAGTAAGAAATTTTCTTTTTTGATAAGAAGAAATTGTTTAGTTGATCCATAACGTGAATTAATATTTTAGTAAGCCTAAGCGAAGGTAGATGTTCAAATAGACCACCTCAAACTTTTGATAAGTCATATCATCAAGAAAAGATTAGAAGGACTACTTGTTTAAAATTTATAGATAAAGAAATATAAGAATGAATAAAAAATTCTCTTAATTTTTCCAATAGAAAAAAAGAAGATATTTTTATACAAAAATTACGTAACAAAATAATTAAAAAAAAATACAACCTATAATTAAATGATTGAAATATAAGTATTTTATATTATTGATGTATGGCAGATTTAAACTTCTACTAGGGTTTACTTTATAACACAAAATACTTAAGGTACATAATAGATGATTAGGGAATACAAAGAGATAGTATGTATTAATTTGAGTTAAGTAGCATGTGTCTTATTTTAGAATTATTCAAAAATAGGCATTTCAAAGTTATGTAGATTATTAAATTAAGTAGATGGTAAAATCATAAGCATTAAGTATTAAATTTATAAAGTAATTTTTTCCATATTCAATTTCATATATATAAAATAGAAATTTTAATACAAACTTTATGTGATTTATTTTAATAAAAAAATAACCATAACTATAGTTACTATTTAAAAAATAAAAGTTTCTAAAAGGGTAAATCTTTTTGGCAATGATGCATTTTAATTTTATAGGAATTAGCATATGCAGTACCAAAGTCATAAAAGGGTGACTTTGTAGTGGTTTTATAATTAGAAAGCTTGGGGTATTAGTGAAAGTAAGAATTTGTTTAGTTATTGGCTATTCGAGTACAAGGTCTATTAATTTTCAATAACGTCTCTCATAAGTAATTTGGTTGTTGACTCTCTTGATGGAAAGTCTCTCACCTTCGATCATTGTCTCCGACAATAAAAGTTTGAATATCTTCAACTAAGTTGGTTGCACAAAATTTATTCATTAATGTGGAAGAATACAAATAAAATAAATTTATTTAAAAATTTCATAAACCTTATAGTTTTCTGAGCATATCAATTTATAGAGATCTCAAAGACTCATTAGTAAAAGTTTTTTAAAAAAAATTAAAAAATAAAAAGTTAAAAAAACTTAATTAAATTAAGAAATTCCAAAACTAATTATGAATTTTGAGCGATGAAAGAGTGGGTGGCACAATGGTAAGGCCAACAACACACAATAGAGAAGTTGAACAAAATTTTGGGTAGACATGGGCTAGGCAGAATAGAATTGGTTGATGAGACTAGTTAGTCAGTGCGGGCCTTTGTAGGATGTCATAGGTAACAGATCAATGGGTATTAGGCATTGGCCAAACAATGTTCCTTTTCAATTGTGTTCTTGTAGATGAACGAGTTACCTCAGGTAGTGAAAGTAGTCGTTGATGGAGTTAGTGTTGCTAACTGATAGCATCGATAGTGATAGGAAGCAAAATCAATAAAAAAATAATATTTAAAGTAATTTTGAAAAAGTTTGAACCTTGTTTTGCACCTACGAACTTCTAGAAGTGCGATGACAAGGAATGCGTGTTTGTGACCATATGTTAGCTGTTTTAGATAATCCTCCCAAGTGAAAAAGAGCATAGCTTGGTGGTATTAGGGTGATGGGCATACTAATGTTATAATAGGTGTGATGTGATTTATTTTAAGTCATCATAAATAAGCTAGGAGTTCTTGATGAGAAGTTTTCCTTCCAAGAAACTAAAAATTTTTTAAGTTAATAATTTTTTTTTGGAATTGTCTCACGTAAAATTTTCTTCACATTATTCTTACTCCTAAGGTAAATATAGTGATAAGGAAAAATTCACTCAGTATGAGAGAGTCAGGCTCAAATGAGTCATTAGGTATTAGATATAGAGACTTGTTAGAGACTAAATCCTTATTATTAATGGTTGACTTAGTCATACACTCTTTTAGAAAATCCAACACATGCATTAGTTCTAAGTTTTTGAATATTTTTAAAATATTGTGCTTCATGCACTTGTAATTTCTTATAACATATGAGAAGAAACTATTCTCAAATAGCTCCAATGATAATAAAATTTCTTTAATTAAATTTGCTATGTTATTTGAGCATTTACTCTTTTCTTATATCCTTCATTTCATCAATTAAACTTATTTAGATGTTATTGTAGGCAATAAAGATATTTTAGTAAATAAAGAAGTTTGAAAGTCTATTGGTAAGGGAATAAAATCAATAAAAGATATTTTCTTACTACCATGAGCCTATATAATATGTGATGCATTTCGTAAGGTTGTGGTAATTCTTTACTTATAAGAAACCAAACTAAGTCTCCTTGATTAAGGGTGTTCTTAACTTGGGGTAATATATTCAAGCTTAAATTCTTTATCTTTCTTTTTTCATTATCCATTAGCTTAGAATTTTTTATAGATTTCTTAGGCATAAGTGATTAAGGTCTCTGTTAAGGTGGTGTATGTTGTAATGAATTGGTATTTCCTTCATAAATAAAGGAATGCATATTTTTCTTATGCTTTAAAGTCTTGTTCTTATAAAAAAGCCATGATCATCTAAAAATAAGATGTCCTACTTACATAGGTTTGACATCATAAAGACCTTGTCATTATAGCTTCCTAATTTCAATGATACATAAAATATTTCTTAATAGTATGGAGATTTTGCCTATCAATGACACAAAGTCAGAGTTTGCATTTTTCAATAAAGAAGGACATTTGTTTAACAATAATAGGAGATATTATATTATTACAACTACTAATGTTAATGATCATCCAAAAATGTTGTTCGTTAATTTTTATATTGGTGTTAAAGATATTGGTGCACCTTCAGTCGTCTTGTAATTGTGAGACTGTAAGGATGCATAAAACATGAAGTTTTTCATATTAATAAACATCCTCTAAGTTCATAATCATACATCTCTATAGATAGTTTGCAGCTATGACCTTTTGCATGACACTAAAAATAAGCATTTCAAAATTTTGTGGGTTAGGTTAAAGAATTGTGAAGAAACATAGGTGGTAATATAGGTTTGGGAGGTTTAGAAACTATGGCAGATGGGGTAGATGAAGTTGGAGTGTGAGTGGTATGAAGTTGTGGTGTGGACCTTCAAAGGAACTGGCTTGTCATATCTCATAAAATAGAATTCTAGTTTTTTCAACATTTCTATCCATGCAATAGGAATTCCTTAAGATAGTAGTATTTCCCAAGTTATGCCCTAACAATAAGTATTCCCTTAAACCTACCACGAAGTAGAGGCAAATACATTCTTGGCCTAATTTATAATGCAGCTTGGTTTATATTATTTAAACTTATTAGTGTTCTTTTCAATGGATCTATCATATTAGAAACACAGTTGTTGTTTATCTTTCATTTTCATATTATAGATTATTAGAATAAACGTATTGCACAAATAAACCTTAATATTTCTTCAAGTTTAGGATAACTCTTCGTCATTGTTATTATATTATTGCACTTATGTTCTAAGGAACTTGTAGGCAAAACAATGAGATAGTCTTAATAAACTTGTATTTTGTGCTCACTGATTTGGTGCTAGTCAAACTAGTCATTAATACTAGTATATCAATTAATATAACCCTTAGGATGAAAATTACCATCAAAAGATTGGGTACACAGTTCCATGTTACACATATGCTTTGATCATAATGTCTTCTTGGCCTTTCCTCTTTACTGAATATATCTAAATCATCATTTTAATCTAACACATCAGAAGTTCATTTTCTCTATATACTATCATGATATCTCTTGTGGATAACGTATTCAAATTTATCAGAAGGATTATCAAGTCATTTGTAGTTCTTATGTCTTCTAGGGTTTTTTCTTTTAAATCATTGTTGTATCTCTTCTTCTCTTATTATCTTTTTTTCTTCTAAGATTTACTTCATATTGTTGGTTTTATAGGATATGTCCAATCATGTCGATGAGTTGTGTTATTAATTGGGATATTGCTAGTATAGGATCTTAATTTATGTTGTCTTTGATTTTGAACTAATTTTTTACTTTTATTTACAATGTCATTAGACCTATCAGATCTTATAGTCATAGATAGGTTTGCCACATAAGGAGATATCGAAGAATAAAATGTGGGAAATTTCTTTCAATAACAAATTTGTAAAAGCATGGCAACCACATTTGTTGACCAAGAAAACTAAGCTAACATTTGCTTCTAGAAAAATAGCAAGTGATAAAGGTCTAGGTTTTACCAATTGCTAGAAAATGACTCTTTGATTTATATGTTGGGCCACATTTAAGCACAATTACTAATGCTCACTAGTCAATTCCACTAGTGAAATACTACATGGAAAACTTGATTGTGCATTTTAATTTGTTAATTAATGTTTCATTTTGTAATAAATGATTTACAAATCAATCCAAAACTCTTTATTAACCAAAATATGGTACTTTTGCTATGATTGCAGAAATATTGTAGAATTAAGTGTTTAATTATTATAATTATTTCTATTTTACTCTAAAAAACTATTACTCTATATATAAATGAAATAATTAGTCAAAAGTATGCATCTTTAAAGAATTTAAATATAATTTAAAATATCATGAATGAGTTAGTTTAAGTAAAAAAGTCAATTCTTGAAAAATTATACTTGATTTTTTTATAATTAGCTAAAAAAGTATTAGGGTTGTGACTATAACAAAAAATATGAAAACTTAAACAAAAGTAATTATTATTATTGCAAAATACTTAAAGATTTCAAATATTTAGAAAACATAATAAGAATTGAACAATAATGAAAAAACATTTCATTAGAAATATAAAAATATTAAAATTTATAAGCACACAAAAAATAAATAAGATAATCAAATGCTTAAACTATTTAAAGCTTTCTACAAAACCTTTTTATTGGAAAATGTTCTCAAGAGGTAATATTCTCAAGTGCATAACAAGTACGTTGTATGGGCATGCATTATATTGGTAGAATACTTCCTTTAAAGAGTTATAAATGCTCAAGCTAGATGTAGGGACAACTTATGTGCTTGTGAGCACGTTTTTTTCTTCTCACTCGCTAAATTATCATCATCATTTTCAATTAGTGTGCCTAGAAAATAAGGCTTGTTTTGTAGATTAGAATATGGTTTGTATTATTAGTAGTAGTTTAGATTTGATCGATAATGTATGTTGACTTGGATAGTGTTTCTTGTTATTGTTATATATTTTTTATCCATTGCAAAATAAGATTATCTTACTTTTTTATTTATAAAAACACAATGCTCTTGTTTTAATTAGATAGATATTTTCTATTAATATTTTATAAAGTTATTCTTCATAACTTTAATTTATTTATTATTTTATATTTTTTATTTATTTTTATTTCAATTTGTCAACATTGTTTAAAAATTATATGTATTATATAATATTTTTCAAAAATTTTATTTTATTTTTATTTATAAAACAATTTTTTTTATCATTACTTATTAATTTAATATTTCAAATATTTTGAATATTTTTAATGCCTAAAATTTGTATTATTTCACATACTTTTACTTCACTTTTTCTTTTATGTTTGCTTGTTTCCAAAGTTTGGGATAGCACAACTTTTTTTATCATGCCATGTAAATATTTTATAAAAATTATATACTCAATATTAAATAATGCAAACAATTTTTGGTTCTATAGCATACAATATTTTGTTAATTTCAAGGATATATATCTTAATCTTGGAAAATTATATTTATTGATTGTTGAATTTTCTTTCAAAATTGTGGTTAATTCAAAAATTTAGTTAGAATGTTCGGTTACATTTTTTACTTTTTAAAATGGTAAATAAAAAGTTAAAAACTGTTATAATAAAAATTTAAAATATTAATATATTAACAAAATATGCAAGTATAAGCAAAGTAGCATAAAGATTAAAAATAGATAAATAGTTATCAAGAATAAATCTCAAATATTTTGACATATTTGAATAATTAAGTTAAGAACAATTTTATTATGTGCATATGAATAGTTTAAAAATAGTAACATTAATAAAATGAACCTATAAACTATTTTGTATATTTACATAATAGATTAACAAAAATATTTCTAAATATCTTAATTTAGAAAACTTTTCATTATAATAAAAATTAAGAAGTTAAAGATTTAAAATACAAATATCTGATAGCGTAATGGAATACTAAAAAAGTTGAATTTCTTCCATAATGTATATGCTAAATAATTTTGATACAAAATATTAAACAATTAATTTATATGGGAAAATAAATTAAAAGTAAATAAATTGTGTAAGAAAGTAAAAAAATAAATAGTACTATTTAATTAATGATGTTTTGTTAAACACGTAGAAGGCATTATTCATTGGCATTTCCTTTTCATTGTAATATATGAATTTTAGTATTGAGTATACTTTACTCTAAACATTTTAAATGTTAAATATTTTATTTAAACAATTAATTTATTTCTTCTTTATAATATTTTGTTTTATATTTGCTTCAATATGAATTTTGTATTATTCAATTTGTTTTCGATAATTTATGTCCTTTGCTCTATTGTTATGAATTATTAACTTCATTAAATTTTAAGTTGTTTTTATGCTCATAGTAACTTCCTTTTTTTGCTACAACATTAATAGAATTTTAAAAAGGATTTCATTAAGAAATTATAAACATTTCTTTATGAATTTAAATTTTAATATCACATTCCAAAAAATAAAGCTAAAATATTTGAATTTAAGTAAAACTAAACCACGATGAAAAACAAGTAAAAAAATTACAATAGTTGAATATTGATGATATTAAAAACTAATTCTCTACAATTATGTCATAAAAAATTAAAAATTTAAAAAAAATAACTATAATACTAGAAAAAAAACAAATAACAATGTTTATAATTTCTACTTTTGTATAAGATTGAATAATGACAAACTATGTATTTAAAGATTAAAAGATATTTTAAAAAAAGATCAAAAATAAAAATTTTTTTAGGGAAAAAGAAAATACTTGTGAGCATAATCAGATATTCAAAATAATGCAAAGTTAATGTCATAAATTTTATTTTTTTCCATTTCTTTTGCAATAAAAAATTGGTCATACTTTTATTTTTATTAAATTTTTTTAAATATAAATCAAATTAGTCTTATCTTTTGAGTTTTTAATACTTTACTTTAATGTAAGTTTAATTCTATTTTTTATACTTTTTTCTTCGGTAATTTTTTGTTATGAATTTACATCACAATAACTTATGCAAATTCTTTTAATGTTTTTGAATTTTTAATATTTTATTTTAGATTTGTTTTTTTATATCATTTTAATTCACATCAATAATTTTTAAATTTTTATTGAATTTTTTGGACTAAAGGAATGTTTTAGTCATTATCATGAAATTAATTTAAATTCATAAAAAAACAGAATTCATAGAACTGTCTAGATATGCCATCGTTGGCACATGAGATCAAAATGTGTACAGTTCTTATATCAAAAAAATAGTTTTCACATTTAAAAATTTTGGAAAACATCGCCAAATTGTTTCATATAAATATTAAAAAAATATAATATTGTGTAATATAAAAAAAAATTTAATTTTTTACAAAATAAGTGACTTTTCTTAAATAAAAAAACATGATTTAAAAAATGTAGTTTTAGTAAATAATTGAATTAAGATGTAAATATGACAAGTTAAAATATACTAAAACTTAAAACATATCATCAATATAATAAAATATGAATAAAAAAAATAAATATAAAATATTTACATAAATATGACAAGTAACATAATTTTAAAACTTAAAAAATATCATCAATATAATAAAATATTAATACATTAATTAAATATAAATTAATAACATAATGCATAAAAAATAAAACTTTTCTTAGTGTGAGCTAAAAAGAATCACATCATAAATAAAATGTGTCAAAAATGAGGAAAAAATATACAAATATTTGTAATATAGTTAAAATTAGAATTTTAAAAGTTACGATGATAAATTTATAAATTTAATTAAAAAATGAGAAATGATAAGAATAGGTCTATGAAAATATAAATATTAATAATAAATAGAGATCATCCTCCTATGTCAGTTATTTATGTTATATGTCTTGAATAGGGGCTCATATATTACTTGGCACATTCTCTTGATTTTTAATGCATTTTATACTTTTAATGTCTACTCTAATTTTATGTTAATAATTAAATAAGATTCTATAAATGTTATTTAAGACTGTCATTGCTTTTTTTGTTACATCATTTAATCTTTAAAAATCGAGATATTTATCCAATTTTTATTTGAAATATCTTATTAGTAATTTATTTCTATTTATTTATTTTTTATTAGAATAACAAAAACTTATTCATTTTATTTTCAATGTTAATTTTTTTATTATGTGATGGAATTTTACATTTTATGCATTTAAGTGCTTTTTATGATAATTGGGTAGTATAAATATTTTATGTTGTTAACCATTTTCTCCTTTTTTATCCAAAAAACATATGAAATTATTTGCTAGAACATTGTAGATATAAAACTATGCCTTTTATTAATGAAATGTAAAAGATAATCTTTAAATTTTTTGTGATATTTGTTATCACAATTATGTTGTATTTGTTTTAAAAGTTTTTAAATTTATTGTAATATTTTCAATGTTTGGTTTGATAAATCAACTTTTCTTTAAAATTTATACCAATAATTTAAACACTTTTAATATTTGATATTAATGAATTTGAATTTTTTTAATTTGTTTTTAAATATTCTATATAGCGGATTATTATATAAAGGATGTACTCTAGAATTTTTTAGCAATTAATTTACCAATGTTTAAGGTCGAAAATTTTAAGTTAATATTTTTTTTACTTTTACTTAATTAGTTTTTTAATTATCAAATAAAAAGTATGAAAATTTTTAAAAAAAATATATAAAACGCTATATCTTTTCGACAAAAATTTTAAGTTGTTTTAGTTTAAATAAAATTATGCAAATATGAAAAAAAAAATAAGTGAATATAATTTTTTAAAATTTTAAAAATTTTGCATATTACGTAAAAAAAGTATTTTCTTTTTAATACAATGACTCAAGATATATTATTATAAGTTAAAAAACTAACTTTAAATATTAAAAAGATAAGTATACTTTAAAAATAGACGTATTAACAATTTTAGGAATGCGACACCCTATTAGCCATATATTTTAATCATTAAAAACAGAAATATTAATCCCCATTGTATTTGAAATACATCTAAATAATTTTTTTATGGCTATTTATGTTTTGACTAGTATAACAAAAACTTTTTTATATATTTTAAATATTAGGACTTGATTCTTTTCATAAATTTCTTTGTAATCTTGTAGTATTTTAGATTTTATGCACTTAAGTCATTCTTATCTAATGCTCATTCGTTTAAATAGCATTAATATTTTCTGCTATTAATTGTTTTTTAATTAATCCGAAAACAGTTTTTGTAATATTTGCTATAACATAAATCATGTTTCATCCTGATGGTTTGTCAACCTAATGTGTTAAAAAAATTTTAAACTTTTTGTATGATACTTCATTACAATTATTTTTTATTTTCTTTAATGTTTTTATAATATATTAACATTTTTTCAATGTTTACAAAAATACATCAATTTTTTTTAATTTAATATTTATATAATCTAATGTTTAATTGTTTGTTTCTTAGTACTCTATATAGTGGAACATTATGCAACACTTAAGCTTAAGTTTTTACAAGTATTTTACCATTGTTTAATGTTGGAAATGTTAGGATAAGAATTTTATTTATTTTTATGTCTCAAATTTTGTAATTATTGAATAAATTTTTTTAAAAAGTATATATAAAAAATTTTTAAAATTATAATTTTTAAAGAAGAAATTTCAAATTGCTTTAGTTTAAATTAGTTAGGCAATTAAGCAAAACATTAATGTAAAAAATTATTTAAATTTTTCCAAATTACATCATACTATGCAAAAGAAGTTTTACTTAATATTATAATGATTGAAAAATAAATAGTAACAATAAGATAATAAAAAATATATAAATTGAAAATTGTTCAATACATTATATTTTATATATCGAAAATTTTCTTTATTGTTTTAATCACAAGAAATATGTTGGCATATAAAACTTTTCAAATAATTGGCAAAACTATAATTACTATGGAAATTAAGAATTTGAGATTTTAATTAGTATGTTAAAATTTTCAATAAATAACATAATGATATATTAAATAACATAATCAAGGATAAGGAAAATATATAAATATTAAAATTACAAAAAAAATACAATGATAACAAATAAATAAATTTTGAACACTCTAATGTGTTAAGCAACTACAATAAAAAGTATTTAAAAATAAGTATTTAATGTAGCAAAAGTAAATTCTTTGAAAACATTTCTAATTGAGTCATTTTTTATTAAAATAAAAATTGTTGATGTCCTAATCAAAATAAAGAAAATATTTTTATAAATGATTTTTTAAAAAGTTTAAATTTTTAAAATATCAAAAATTGTTGCAAAATTTTTTTTAAAAAATACATAAAGAAGTATACTATAATCTTTGTTAAAAAAAGACTAAAATTAATCAAAGTGTTGCCAATATAACCTCAGATGGAATGATCATAATATTTCAAATTTGGTTGAACATTATATACATAAAATTTTTATTATCCAATATATTAATAATAAAGGTACTTGTAACTTTCAACATTAATGTAATGTGAAGAGAATAGAAATTATCAATTTTAAAAAAGGCTAAAATAAATATTATAAGGAGATTTAAAAAATAATTTCTTAAATATAAATTTGAGGATTTTAAATTTTAATATTTACAATTTAGTATAAAAATATTTCATTAATGTTTTATGAAAATAATTTTTATGGCCTTAATAAAAATCTTTTTTATAACTTAAAGAACATAAAAAATCTTAAGTTTGTAGAATATCTAACATGTTAAGAACTATATAATCTAAAAATTTATAAAAAAAATAATTTATTAGGTACCACATTTTTAGAGCATTTGAAGTTCCTCTTAGTTCTTTTTTCTTTTATTTAAAATTATATATATATTAATTATAAACTATTCTTAGTTAACATAACTTAAAATTGTTTACATTTTTTAAATAATTTATATAATTCAATATTCCTTATGACTATAAACTTATAATTTTTTTTATAAATTATGCATTTATTTAATTTTGTAAAATTTGTTACATTTCGTTTTTATTCGTCAAACTTTTTTTATTTGAATTATTTCATAATATAAATTTTCTTGTAAAATTAAATTATAAATTAATCTTTAAATATTTAAATGTTAAATTTCTTTTATATAAAAAAATAATTCAAAGAAAGTGTAACATATAAATAACAAACCTATGTCATAAATAAAAAAATAAAAAAAGTGAAAAAAAAAACATAATTTCTCATTTGAGATATTTAACTTTGTTTGTGTAACACATGATTAAAGGCTTCCGTTTTACAAAATCAATATGACAAATGACTAAACATGAACAACAATAAATTTACAGTATAAAAACGATGTGTGCTATTTGAGAAAATTGATTCTAGAAGTATTGCAACAACAAGTATCATATTTTGAAAAAGGAAGAACAAAATAGACAAAGAATATAAAAGCATACTTCATTGTTAAATTACTTATACATTAAAACATATTTCAAAGCCTATTTAAATATAAAATATATAAAATTATTTTTTTCATTCTTCTATTTCAAATATTTAAATCAATGTTTGCAAAATTTTAATAAAACTTTATCAAAAAAAAGATAATAATAAAAAAAATCTTGTATGTTGTAGATAGTTTATAATTGCAACAACTACTCACAAAATAAAAATTTAAAAAAATTATAACATTTATGTAGTTTTCCTTTATAAGATCACTTCTACGTCTCTAATTTAACGATTATCAAAATATTTCAAGAAGATATTCAAAGCGTAAACACAATTGGGAAGAAAACTAAAATCATATTGATTACATGTAATTAGATAGCTTCATTTGTGATGTGAGAATAAAACTTAATTTGAGAAGTAACTAAAATAAAATGATGTTTTGAAATTATAAAAATAACTAACGTTTCTATAACATTTTTAAATTTAAGTGCACAAAAAACTTTAAAAAAGTTTTTATAAATTTATTAACTAATTTAAAGTAGCAAATATATAAAATTAATAAGATTCTTAAAAAATATCTTTTTAAAGTGTTAATTAATTAGTTAATGATTTCTTTAATTAAGAATTAGTATCATTATTGCTAGAAAAATATTTAACTTTTTGCAAAAACAATTCTTGATCATTAAACAATTTAATTGTCCAAATTATTTACATTATATATAAGGAAAATGTTTTTTTGGAACTAGACATTTCCAATTTATTATATATCACTATAAAACATTAAGGAAAAACATTTTGACATAAGTAAAAATAATAAAGTGTTATTACGTTATATTTCAAATTAATCATTTCTAATTTACATTACATTAAACAAAAAATCTTAACAATTACTGAAAAGCACACAATGTCTGGCAAGTAAAAATATTAAATTGTTAAAATAATTATAACAATAATAATTTAAAAGTTCATACCTTGATGAAATAATTTCAAAAGAAATTAAAATAGAATAAAATAAGAAAATATATATTGAAGGTTAACATGGCATAGAAACAAATCCACAACACTTACAACAATTTCAAAATAATGAAATATTTATTTTTTTATATAAGATTGATAAATATTAAAAAAACATATAAGATGAAAGAAGTTTTAAATTAAAGAATGTACTATAAAATTTCTGCTAAACTATAAAAATTTTTATATTTTAAAAATTAATTTTACCAAATAATAAACTGAAAAAAGAAGTATAGTTTGAGAAAAAATTGCAAGAACATATGAAATATGAGTTTATAAAATATAAATAATTAACTAAATGAAAAACTACAAGATATTGACTATGTACAAAAATGTGAAATACAAATTTTGTTATATAATGAAGGAAAATATTAAATATGATGCTTTAAGAAAGAGTTAATCTATTAATGATTGTATGATAAATTAGTTACTTAAAAATTTAAAAAAGTCTTATATTTAAAAAAATTAAAATAAACAATTAACTTGAAAAAAAAATTCACTAGCATAAAAAGTGTAAATACATGAAAGAAAGATAAAGATTATAATAAAATAAATGAACTTTTTACACAATAAAAAATCAAAAAACTTTTTATCACATTACATGTTAAACATGCTTCATGTTACAAATAAAAAAATTTCAAAATTACAAATATAAATAATACAATTATGATGATGGAGTACTTTAAACCTTAAAAGTTGTCTACAAAAAAAATTCTCATCATGTGAAGCATAATAAACTTGAAAGAATATGCAAATGATTAATTTATTTAAAATAGTTAAATTAAGTAATCTAACTTCTCATAATTTTAGATCAATAATGTTAGCATGAAACAAAGGATGACCATTACTTCCCTTATAAAATTGATTTAGTTGGACATAAATAATAAATATGAGTCTTGTTGAGACTAATCTATATAATAAGAGATGTATGACAACTATTAATGCTTCATTCACAGGAGTAAAAAATTATGTTTAGATATGTAGATTGATTTAGAGGATGACTTAGATTGTCAAACTATGCATAAATATTAAGTAATATATAATATAAGCATATAATAATGGATCATACTAAGCGAATACTTAGTTCTTACACGATATTTTGATGATAAGAAATAATTATATTACTTATTAATCATTTTTATTAAATGTTTCAAAACATACATTTCAAGATCTAGTAGATCAATCTATTATAGAACTTAATTAGTTGATTCTTAGGTTAATAAAAAATTAAAGACAAGTAAATGAGTGTTGGAGACATAGCTTCACAATGGTTGAATTTTCAAATGTTGGAACTAATGGATAGAGCTCTTAGTGTAATAATTTTCCATCTATAGCATGCCTACTACATAATACATGGGCTTAGAATTGTTATACCAACCACTTGATACTCTTACTATGCATTGTTTTACTGTCATCCTACACATGATGAGGGGCATATTTTTCCATAATCTTTATGTAAGATGATCGAAAGAGTAGAAATTGAAACATATAGATAAATAATAATGAATAGTTAAAATCGAAGAAGTTGGTTACCCATTGGTTTAATGTTAAACCAATGAGAATTGAACTCATGTTGACAAAAAGTATTGTTTGACTTAAATATACCTATAAAAAAAATAATTGCATGCCCTTTAATATAATAGTTATGGAGTTAAATATAGTGATTATAATTTATTTGATGATAACACTGAAGTTCGTATAATAAATTTTATGAAGTGAATTTTAAGATTTTTGATAGTTGAAGTTTATGTCAATCGAAGAACCTACATAAGAGGAAACATTAGATCCTATGAATATTTTGAAGAGATTTTTTTGAATTAAATTTTAAAAAGTTCACTTTTATTTTTATTAGAATATTAATCATGAATAAAATTATTTTTTGAAGGTATAAAAATTAAACTTCATCACCAATATAATTTTTATTTATATTAATTATCTTAAGAAACAAAGGACTCCAAACTTTGATCATTTTACAATTCACCTTACCATGATCATGACTTTGGAGACCATCTTCCAAAGATGTGAAAAGTAAATTAAGAAAAAAAGATCTTATTATGACTTACCTAAGCCAAAACTTTCCTAGGTATAGAAGTAAGGCGTGACTCTTGAACGCATATGCTATATACAATCTAATTATAGAATCACTCTAAAATTAGTTATGTGATTATTAATAAGCAACAGTCATGTTCTTCGAAGATAACCAAGGTGTAGGCAAACTCCTACTTCTGACTAATTGAATATACACAAGTATAGCCTATAAGCAACTATCACCTATGCAAATAAACAATGGGTGAGAAAAATTGCCAATTCATTTTGTGAATATCACTTCAAAAATGTGGAAATGGATGTTTATTATTTAATTTTCTGGTCACATTAAACAATCTAAAATTCATTTTTCCCTCTAAAACACATTGATTCGAATCTATTGCTTAATTACAAACTTTTGGTGATTAAACATTCAAACATTCATTCTCCTTTCAAAAACATATTACCCCAAAAATTATTGACTAGTTATACCATTTTCAAAATTCAACGATCAAAATTTTATCCCATTTCTAAACTACGTAGATTTAAATCTATCCATCGAATTTTTATATTCTAGTAATATAATTGTCTTGATTAAATCAAGCATGCATCATTAATTTACCTTAATTCAATCAAATATGTTTTAAATTTAATAGTCCAGATTAAAATTGGCCACATTGCTATCATTTACCTTATACTCACAAAACAACATTTTCATCTAACAATCTATATTAAAATCAATCATGCAGCTCTCATTTATCGTGTTCTATCCAATACTTGAAAGCTCCCAATGACATTCAACGAATTGTTATAGTTATTTTACGAACATCGTTGGGCCACCTTGACCTATTATTTATTGTAAATTGCTATATTCAAATTGTTATTTTGTTCAAGTCATTCTAAAAATAGCAATTTATAGGAATGTTTTATGACTATTTTTAGTCGTAATAATAATAATTTTTTAAAATTTTTTTTAATATTAAAAAAATTAATGAAAGACTAGAGAAATTGTTCAAGTTATAAAATTTAAGTCTTAGCAACTATTATTAATTATTATTTCTATTTATTGTGTCCCTCATTCTTTTTCTCCAACTCTTTTATCTTCTTTAATAAGCAAATTTTTAATTATTTTATTCCTTCATTCATGTAATGGTATCACATATTTATATTTTTATAATATACTACCAATATAAGATTACTATAACAATTAAATTCAAATGTGTTGTTGCAATTTTTCTTTTTTTACTTTTTTCCTTTCATTGAAATGCTGTTATAGGCCTTTTATTCTATAATAGTTTTGTGAGTGTTGTCTATTTGTGTAGGGCTTATGATAATTATTTTAATTTTTTTGTCCTCTGTAAGGACTTGATGTAAGTTTCAATTTGGGCTAAATCATTAAAACGTTATACTTTTATTATTTCTAAATTTTCTAATAGAAAATTTTCTTTAAAAATTAAATATAATGAATCTATTATAAAAAAATTGAAATTTACAAAAATATTGTTAACAAAGATTTATTGGACCTTAAAAGGAAACCTTAAATAGTAACTTTAAAATATATTTTTACAAACCTTCTTTAAAAGTTTATATTTTTATTTCTATTTGTTTATCTCTTTTGCTAAGACACATTTCAAATAGTATCAACACAAAATCCCTTTTTGATGAGAAGAAATTCTTCAAAGAGAAAAATGACTCAATACGATATTTCAATGAGTTTACTTAGAGTGCATCTTCTCATAAGACTTGACCCTTTTTTAGTTAATATAATCTCTGTTGGAAGACTAGGATTTCCATTCGTTTGATGGTAGCACGTAAGGAGTTGTGAGAGCTACTGCAATTTCCTTTGAATTTCTTTTTAAATAAGTTCAAAAGGAATAACAAAGCACCTCAAATTTAACAAAACTTGATAATGTTGAACAAAGAGTGGTTAACGTAGGTGTCAAATAAGTTTTTGTTATTGAAATGCTTCTATCTCTTCTCACCATGTTGGAGTTCAAGAATCTGAAAAGTGATTCTAATGGGCTTTCATGGTTTTGACATTCCTTTTATCAAAATAAAGAGGGCACGAGTTCCATTAAAGTATGATCAACGTCTTGGTTCCTATCTGGCCACTTTTCATTCTCTCTCGACACATCAAAATGATAGGCTTAGTGCAATTTTCTCTCTTTTTACCAACCTAATTGGGGTTTGACTCCTGGGTGCCCTTGGTGGGTGAAGTAATGTCTATAATATGACTTCTAAAAAGATTCTACCAGATTCCTTATTAAATAAATGGTAACTTCTATCATATTTGGCACTCTAATCGATTCGATAAAAATCACTTCAATGATCCAACCAATTTGGATAGTATTAATAGATTCTTCTCGGGAATTATCCAAACTTCCCAAACAAGATAGAAAGGTACATTTGTTGTTAAATAATTTAAAAGAAATTAGACAAAACATTATTATGAGTTGTTTAGAATTCTTTTCAACGAATTAATTAAAAGAATAAGAGAAAAGTTACTTGAATGAAGGATCTTCTTAATAATTAACTTACACCAATAGTACTAATTATTTCTTTGAAAATGATTTTAAGAAAAATAGAAAATATAACATCATAGAACGATGCAAAATTAATAGTGCTACTATAAATATTTAAAAAAATAAAAATTATGAATATTGTAAAATATTATAAATAATATGTATAAAATATCAATAATTTATGATTTAAAAAAGTGTATTCATTAAAAACATTTATGGGAAATAAAAGCCTCATAGCTATGATAAAAGCGCATAAATAACAAAAAAATAACAATACATAAATTATGTGAATTCATTAACAAAAAGTTTCGGTTAAAATAAAAATTTGTTTATCTTTTATTTCACAAAAATATTATAATAGAAGTACAAAAAAGTAAATTTTTTGCATCAAAATAACTTTAAGGCATTATGCCTTTGTAAATTATAAAATATATAACATAAAAAATGTTGTTTACATGAAAAAAATTTACACTTTTCAAAATAAGTTACATAATATATTAATAAAATAATTTATTAAATATTCTTACAAATGTATGAAATATCAAAAGAAATTTCTAGTAACTAAAATTAATGATGTTATGCAATGCAAATAAGAAAGCACAAAACACTTAAATTATTAAAGCACTCATAATTTACAATTTTAATATTTTTCTGCAATGTCATTATTATGTCAAAGCAATTCATCAAAACATTAGAGCATCATGAAAGATAACAAGTGTAAATTGATTAACAAAAAAAATCATAAATATTTATAACTATTTTAGTAACATGTAAATACTTTATCCAAAGTATGAAATGCACAAAAAAACTTGTTATAATTGAAGACGTTTTGTTAATGGAATTTTCACCAATGAGTAATGTTGTTATAAGAAACTACAATATTCAGAAAAGTTATGTTAGTATAACAAAATTTAAAAAAATTAAGATTAGTAAAAAATGAAAATGACAAAAGGAGTGAATATATATTTAATTAAATGATACATTAATGGCATTCTTCAATAAAGAAAGACAAATGGCACCTTACTGGTTTTAGAAGCTTTTAAAGAAATAAAAATATACAAAAAGTAATTAAAATAAAAGAATATTTAAAACAATAAAAAATTTGCATAACTCACATTTAGATATATATAGAAAAGACCTAAAAATGAATCTAATAGAATATCTAAAATATTATCCAAAATGTGCATAACAAATAGGTAAGTAGAATAGAAATTTATAAGATTGATAAGTTCACCAAACCTAAAATTTTAAAGATGCTTAGGATGGATGTGGACAAGTCCTATGGACATGTGAGATCGTTTTGAACTTATCATAATACCTAAATATGGGTATCACTATTGATAAGCATGAATCTTCATTTTTATTATTTCATTTTTATTATTTCATTTTTTATTATGCATATATTTTTATTTTAATCAAATAGAAGAATACATTTCATTACTACTATTCAACCATAAAATGCTATTTCCTAGCTATTCTTACAACTTTTGAATGGTAAGACGATTTAATATTTCTATATATTTCCTTTAACAATTTTAATTTTCAAAAGTCCTTGTGATTTTTTAATTTTCAATATTTTTAATTGCCTTTATTTCATTTGTGTATGCCTCTTTGTTTGGAAGTAAATTAATTTTTTAGTGTCATAATTCATTTATATTTCTAGTGGGTTATTCATCTATAAAAACATATAGCGTTACCTAGAAAGTAACTTATGAATTTTTTTTTGTATAGCGTAATATTTCATATTTTTAATAAATAAAAGTATACTTATATTTATATTTATGTAAAATGTTTATTCAAATTTCAGTTTTTTAATTTAATAACCAAAATAATTTTTTTTTCCAAACAATAAATAAACCTTTTGCCGCCTAAAATATTTCATTTTTTTTATAGCAAGATTTTTTTAAAAAAATGAAACTAAATTATTATGATAGAAACGCTAAAAAATTAAATTAAAAGAATCATTGAAATATGAAAATTTTTTGTACAACATAAAAAGCTTTTTATAATATTTGAATAAAGTGAAAAAATGTAAAATAAGTTATTAGTTAGAAAATTTTAAAAATTCTAATGAACTAATTCATCTTATTTATAATTTTAAATTATTGGTGCAAACATTTACCCAAAATAGTATTTAGGCAATATAAAATCTTTGCAAAAATGATACTATAAATGATAAATCAATAAAAATAACCACAACATAATGGACAAAACTAAAAGTTGAAATTACATATGAAATATTTTAAAAAATAGTTATTTAAGCCTTTATAATATCATTGTAAAAATAAATAAAAACATAATAAAAGTAAAAAAAAGTAAAAGCAAATGCTAGTTTTTAGAAGAAATTTTGTTAGAAAAAATTTCTAAATAATACTCTTATAAAGGTGTAATGAAAAAAAATTTAAAATATTTTATGTTAGTAGCATGTCGAAAAAATTAATGTTATCATAATATAACAAAAAATGCTTGTCTACCAAAATGGTGTGAATAAGAAAAAGTAACTAACATAATTTTAAATGATCAATATGCATTAGTTTGAAATTATTTTATTAAAACTCTTAGTGGTAACATAAAAATAGCACCAAATTTATATGTTGATATCTTTGTGCATAATTATCAAAACAATACTTTTTCATTAAAATAAATATGAAACTTGATTCTTAATGATTATAAAGATAGATACCAAATAAAAAAGATAATTATATAAAAAAAATATTTCGATTATTTAAAAGAATGAGTGTTACAAATAATTGATAAGTATCTATACAAATAAATACTTTACAAATGAGTATAACAAAATTTTAATACTAATATTAGGAAAATGGCAAAAATGTTTTCAGAAAAATTCAAGTTTTAAATGATTATCGTAATAGGTAAAATATTTTAATATATTGATAATAATGATATTACCATTTCAAACATAAACATTTTATGATTCAAATTTAAAACATAAAGCATTAAAATGAGAAAACATAAAATATTAATTAATTAATTATAGCAAGTTAACATAAATAAAAATAATATTAATAGAACGAATATATAACGTCATTTATACTACATGTCAATAAAGATATTTTAGTTATAATTGTAATTAAAATATATTTTATTCACAAATAGTAATTCCAAGTTAAAAAACAATTTTCATGTAGAATAAAATACTTATAACATTCTAATTGTGATTAATTTTACAATAATATATTAAATATATTAAAAAAAAAACGTTAATAGAAAAGTATAATATTTTTAATATTTCTGTTATTGTAACCACAAAAGATTTATGGATATATTTTAAACCACGTACACTCTACATACATGTGGAAAAGTATAAAGCATTAAAAAAAATAATTATGTAAATTTATAAAATATTTTTAATAACTTAACAAAAAATAATATTTCATTTTAATTGTGGATTGATATTCAAAATGTTTTATAAAATAATATTGTTTGATATAACTCTCATGTTGATATTATATTTTCAAACCTAAGTTTTTTTAAAAATACATCCAATTTTGCAAACAAACTATCTTAAACATGCAACCACTATTTATAAAATTAGCGAAACATATATTTGTTGCATTAAAAAAGTAAAAGACATTAAAAATTTCCATGTAATACATTAAGGATGGGTTTTCTTAGTAATCTAAAGTTTGTGAGACTTAAATTTAAGAAAAAATGTTTTTAAAAAAAATTATGTCATTCTTATAGATAATAATGTACCTTGAATATTATAAATGGTATTTTTTTTGTGAAGTTGAAAAGAAAGTTTTATATAATGTGAGCATGACAATTTTTTAGGGAAAATATTGCCTGAAATAAGCAAGTATTTATTAAAACCTAAAAAGTATAAAATGACAAAAAGTTTCTGAAATTTTAATGGTAATTAATTTAAAAAATAAATAACATAAAATATAAATACATAAATTCTTTAAAAAATAAAAATTATCTATTTGTGAAATTGGTTAAATTTTTGAACATATAATCAAATAATTATCTATTGCATGAAAATGAATTTTTTAATTGCATGATATCTTAAGTAGAAAAGTCATGATAAATAAAAACAAAAGTGTTCTTTTAATATTTTTTTTTATAAATGGTGCAAGAAAAATAAACATAAAGTTGTAAATCAAGAAATTTAAAAAGTTGAAAAGTAGAAAAAGTGACAATAATGAAATGACTAAAAAAATAATATTTACATAAATTTACAAAATAGTATTCATAATATTTATGTCTTAACATATGTCCAAAGACCAAATATTTTATATGAAAAATAAAAAACATTGAAAAGGTACATTATTTTAAATCTTAAAATATTTATGCAAAATATGTGAGAAAATTATAAAATCATTGAAATAGTTTATGTGATTTACTAATAAAGTGTTTGATTAAAGTTGTCTTTTCTATTATATAATAAACAAATTAATTGATTAAGTAATTAGAAGTAGGTAGGCTATGTGACATAAATGAATGATATAAAACAAGACATTCAAAACAATAATGGATCAAAAATCTCCCTAGTCATAAAAATAGAAAATGGCATAATGAATAAGTACTATAATGAAATTTGACTTAGCCTATAGCAAAAATTTTGTACTACCTTTGGTGATATATTTGTAAGGCATACAAATTGGTCCTTTATGATAAGGCATTTTCATGTATAAATTTTGTCAGTTTCAATGTTAACAAGAGTTTGTGATGATCCATCATATGAATATATGATGTATAAACTAAAACTATTTCATCCAAATAATAGATTTAAAAAAATCAAACAAAAGAATTTTTTTTAATGTTCAAATCAAAAATTTCTTTTCTAAGCAACCTATATTCCAATATCAAATAATTGAAAATTGAATCATCCTAGGGGAACATTATCATATCAATTTTTTTTCAAGTAATTCACTAGTGAAAATGCCTTCAAACAAAATAAAATGGTAAAGAATCATATTTTCTTAAGTTAATCATATATGATTTGAAGATCATCAATGTTGTTCTCATGCAATGTACAATATGTCTTAAAAAATATTTCTTCTTTTTTTTTTTCAAATTTTTCATGCAATTCATTAATGGAGAATCATGATCCAACATAAAATACAATATTTGAATTAACTTCACTACATGAAGAACATTTACCTCAATCATAAACTAATATACAAGAAAGCTCCAAAAGTGTTTTACAATAAGGTTTTAGTACACATTTTGTATCTATAGAAGACAAAAAAATATTTTAATTTTTAAATAAAGTTGCGTCCATATGTTCATAAGAAATCTTCATAATAATGCTATGAATTTTTCACATAATTTCATCAACTTTAAATCTACATTTTGGAGAAAATAGTTGGAAAGAATTTTGGCAAAATGAAAATTGTTGACATATCAACATTGGTGTGATCTTGATCTTGAAAAAAAAAGTACAAGAAAGTCAAACACTTAAAAGTCTTAAGATATTCAACCATTACACCATACTGAACATCCACCCTATATAATTCTATAATGTAGACTACATGACAACTCATGCACTAAACTTCAGTAGAGTGAGAAGGCTTCAGATCGACATTCTTTTATCAAGCAAATACATTACAAATCCTCTAACAAAAAGAATAAAATTTGTATTTACCTCAATAACACACTTTTCCAAAGCCTGGGAATAAATCCTTCAAATTTCTACTAACAAAAGGCCTTTTTTTTTAACTAAATTTTGTGGCACCATAATGCCTCAATGTAAGCTTGCTAGTCTTTTGTTCATCAGAAAGTCTTTAGTTAGGATCCTTCCTTGCTCACAAATAGAGCTAAGGGCTTTTTTAAGAATGTAGTTACAATGAAATTTGGAAAACATTAACCCTAATTTAATTTCATGGATATGTAATAAATATTGCTAAAATTTTGAGATAAGAAGTTACAAGAGAAAATCATGAGATTCTTATGTTTTTTAATGTATGAATGTGCTATGTTGTAGTAGTACAAGAATGCACTTGAACACTATCCAAATAAGATATTTCAATTGAACTCTCATTAAAGACCACCCATTAAATGAAACAGTGATAGATCATTGAATACTATTGAAATCTATCATACTTTCCTTAACCACAATGTGGAAGAAAAATGAGGCCTATTTATAAGAATTTTAGTCCTCATAATTTCATCCAAATGGTTTTGTTACAATTAAGCAAAACTTTGTTGTCCCTCACAATACATAAAAGTCTTCATCGATTTCTTATTCCAAACATATTGTTTGCACAACATAAGCATACCTTACATTACTAAGATTTACTAGACATGAATATTGACCTATGTTATTGATGTTATGTCCAGAAGAGTATTTAACCCTCGAATTCTACTTACTAATGAGATCATACATCCCATATCTCCCATGCATGTTGGCATTGTACATTGCACTACTAAGTAGTACAACTCTATAGCACAACCCTTTCTTACATGAATGACTCTATTTATCCAAGGCCATCAAATTTTATGTTTGATACTAAGTATTGTGTATCTTATTAATCATGTATATTTCATGACATTTTCATAACAAATGTTTGCATTAGACATTCTTTTTTATAAATGTAAATTATAATTTTAACTTAATGTTAGTCAATTCAAGCAAGTGTCAAAGTCAACCAGATGATGCTTACTTTGTGATATATTTGTACTATAACATATTAATGTTTTTGGAACTCTACTACATGAGTGATGCATAAGCCAAACGAACTTATGATAAGTATGGTCTAATCTTAACATGAATCTCTTATATAACAAAATTATCTTTATTGTTCGAATGGATTTAATATTATCTAAATAACTTTGCGACTGATATGATGAATATCAAGGAGACAATTAATAAGTTCCTTATGCAATCCATGAAAAAGAGCATTTAAAAATATATTTTATCAATTTAGGGTTATCTTATAAAAATTTATCTAATCTTCATACATACATCTAATTATAACTTTAATCTTATTTCTTGCACAAAAGATTCTTATGAATTATACTGATGTGCATCTATGAGGTCTTAGTTTTATAAGATAGCATTAATACATTGTCTATTATTGGCTCACCATTGGGCCCTATTTCATTCCTTGATGCCAACTATTAGTTTGAGGTCGTTATGATACTTTTTTTAAAGCTTGAAATTCAACTCACTAGATGTCATAGATCAAAACCCAAGATGCAGGTGAATTTTGATTTATTAGATTTTTTAAATACTTTTGTAGAGCATTGCAATGGATCACCAAACATTACATGGAATGAATAAAACAATTAAAGAATTGAAAAATAAGAAAGACAAATATGTACTAAAGAGAAGTGTAGCCAAATATGACATGGTTTACCTAACAAAACCATGGACTTTATCGACCCTTAAATTATGGAGCTTTAGAAAGTGAAGTATTACTAATGTCTAGAGCAAGAACGTAGTGGGCTATGGAAAACATTTTATCTTTTTTCAAATTTTACAATTGAAATAAAAATTTTAGGTTGAGTATTAAAATATGTACATTTTCTCTTACCCATAAGTAGTATCTGTAATTGTACTAAGTTTATTAGCTTAGCCTTGTAATCAAATTGTTATCATTATCTTTGTTGGACGTTTACTTCAATGTCTGAGCATAATGTGATAATCTCTACACAGTAAGCTAAACGTTATACTTCTTTGTAAGTTTGTTAACCTTATTAGATAATTCACTCCCTTCAATGTTTTTTCAATGTTCAATAGACTGTACATTTTATTTTCTAATTAGCTTCATATAGAAATGTAGGTTTGGCTCAAGTTTTACTCTCATTCATTACATGATTTGACCTTCATTAAAAAATGCCATCATATTGAACATTGTTTTATATGTTTTGCCTCTTACCAAATGAGTGAAGATCTATAATAATTTCAATTGGGCTTAGCTTACCAAAACCATTCAATTTCTTCTCATCATCAATGAAGAAACCATTACGTCATCCACCAAATCTTTGGAATTTAGGTGACCCTCCCCCTTGAGATATGCTTGGGCTTGAATACTAACATTTTTATGAGATATTTATAAGGCTTAAATTATAACCTCATGTAGGATGATATGCTAAACTTATTTTTAGCTTATGAATAATTGAGAAGTGCTAAGGGACTAGTAATATATTCAGACAGAGGCTTACCCCAATGGCAATATTGGTTTAGAATTTTAAATTTTAGGAATGTGGGATAAGTAAATTCTTTCATAAAGGCCAAAGACTAGCACTAATAATGAACATGACAGAAAACAACCTAGAGAAAAAATGATTTTAAGAATTCACACCATGAATTCTCACGAGGCAGTGAAGTATTATGGTAGACACAGAAGTGAAGTTCTTGGAATACCAAACAAGAAAATCACTTATTCACTTAGATAAACTTGAAAGTTGGACTTAGTTATTAGTTTTTTCAAAATTTAAAATAAAGTGAGTGAGAACTTTCTAAGTGACTTGATGCTTTTGTGGATGCAATATAATGAGTTGAGGTCTCCTCTTTTCAGCCATTTGCTATCCTTCTCAAGGAACCTCTAGAAATATATTATTGGATTGATTGCATATGGCATTGTGTTATCAATCAAGATCATGGACAATACTTTTATACTTTATTCAAGATGCAAGGCTTAAAACATGGTTGAGATGGCATTGTGGGTTAGTTTGGGTATGGGAATCTAGAAGGATGCCTTACACTAAATTTTGTGCTAAAAATATCTAAAAAGCTATAAATTGATCTAGAAATAACATAACCTAAAGTGTAGGTATAAATATCTACACAAACTAATTAGAAGCAAACTAAAATGTTTAATAAAAATTGGTCAACCATAATTGATCGTACTAATGATAATGATGACAGAGATTAATGAGAAGTAGAGAGATAAATCTTCGAACAACTTTTAATTTAAATAAGAATAGTACACCTCCAAGTTGAACTTCTGAGTGAAGTATAGGATGCTACTACATCACTTTCCTTAGGTGCTAAAGAGCTCAACTCAATGCAGCTATATTAAAATATCTGATACTTCATTAACATCTCTATATTTAGGTAATGAAACTCTTATCTAGTAATCCAATAATCATTTAATATAGGACGGCTTCACCAATGTATCAAAAACCTTATTGTGCCTGGTTCTATGTCAAAATTTTTAATTATCTATGATTTGCTCAACTTGACCATCAAGTTGCTTGGTGCAACTAAATATATCGGTTGGATAGATTTATTTGGCTATAGTACTGAAGGATCGAAAGGCTAACTTTTTATTAGGCATGGTTCTCTATCAAGAAAAATATCCTTAATATTAAAGATTTTGTTAGTTTCATGATCTTTCGTTAAACCAAAAGCATAGATGTTCATGCCTAATCTTTTTTACAATTCTAAACTTCTAACATTATGGGTATTTAATTTTCTTAAAGTTCATAATAAGAAACTCTTACGACTCACACAGATTATTACATAGTCACCCTTAAAAACTTTTTCAGGTTTCATATGAGCATCTACTAGTAATTCATATATTTTAATGTTTTTCAATAATATGTCAACATGATACTAAAATATGACGACTGAAAGACTCAAGCCCATTGTCTTATTTTTTTATAAAAATTTAGTGGATAGCAATAAATGAACCTTGATTGACATATGTTCCATTATTAGGCTATGAAGAGGATTAATGAAGCTTCAATTTGCTACTTCTATTTACACATCAATCTAGCATATTAAGCTAACAAAAGCTTAAGATTTAAAGTAATCCATTAGGAGACAAAGTCATTTCTAAAATTTTTTTAATAAATCTAATATCAGAATCTAAATAATTATTTAAAGTAATCCATATAATTTCACAACATAATTAAAAAATATCTTTATAATATGTGAGATAAATTATGTCTTATGGTAGTATGAAATGAGCCATTTTAAAAATCTATCAACAACTACAAATTTGAAATCAATCTTTCTATTTGTTTTCGGTCATCAGAACACAAAGTCCATAATATAAATTCCAATGGTCATTATGGAATAGGTAATGGTGTATATGAACTTTTGCAATAACTTCTTAATTTAGCTATGACATAAGTTCTAGATAAGTAGTCAATGTAGCTTGTTTGGGAATCATGTATAATACATTGGATTAGCTACCTCTCTTATGGATTGCCTCAACAAAAATTTACAGTTATACCTCTAGTATGTATTTGCTAGATTGAAACATTTTTGAGATATGGATGGCGAATGCAAAATTATGATCCATAAAAAAAACAATTTTTCAAATAATAATCCCCAAAAATGTATTAGGAAAACTATTTCCTTCTTGATGATATGACCTAGGTCCTAACAATCACTATATACAATCTTAACACGTTGAAATCTAGGAACTCTTACTCTTTTTTTAAAATTAAAAAAAAACATGATGACTTAATGCATTTGCTACTTTATTCTCCACTAGTACCTTATGTTTTAAAGAAAAAGTTAATTCTTGTAAATATTCAGGCCATTTATCATGCTGATGACTTAAATTCATTTGACCAAAATACAGAATATGATAGATTAAATATCTTTATTTTGAGGGCATCATGACTAAAACAAAAGTAAAAATTCTTGGGACAATATATAGTGTCTCCAATATTAATGTATAAACAACCCATAATCTTATTTTGCATAGTAGTATTTCTTCCATTTTCCATTAAAGGTTTACTATTAAACATTATAAGAGGACTACTTTTACTCCAGATTCCACTAATGCCAACTCCGTAAGCATAAGCATCTTCAAAGGGTTGAAAAGCCTAGTAATCTAAAGGCTCGTGCTTAAGTCATGGCTTCTTTTAATTTTGCAAAGCTACTTTTACTACTTTTTCCAAGTTAAACCCACCACTTTTAACACAATATATAATTAATGCTACAATCATGCTAAGTCCTCACATGATCTATCGAGAAAAAGAGGCTCAGTCATGAAAGCTATGAACTTAATATAAATTGGTTCAAGTTGGCCATCCAATGATGTATTTTACCTTTTTAGGATTATTAATTAGTTTTTCTTTTGAAACTATAAAACCATTGAATGGCATTCTTTCCATAAAAAGTAACAAATTTAATACGTAGCAAATAAATGTTGTTTATGTAATGTAGTGCATATATGTTTAAGATATCCTAACAATTCAAATGTTCTGTGCCTAAAAACTAATATATAATACTAGTAGAAAACTATAAAATGACCAAGATAAGGGCACAAAACCTAAGTCATAAGTCTCATAAATAATCTTGGTGCATTCCACAATATTAATGGCATCATAACCACCAATATAGTCCATCAATTGTTTTAAAAGTACTCTTACATTCGTCACAAAATAGATTCTAACATGATAGTATCCACTTTTGAGATCTTTTTTTATAAAATATGGTTGCTCCACCAATTTGAATTAACAAATCATAGAGCTTGTGAATTGGAAATCTATACTTAATCATTTTTTGTTAATGACATTACTATTTATGTACATGAACGAAGTTTCATGATTTTTTGGAGAAAACAAGGTGAGGTCAGCCCATGCTCTAATACTTTTCATAATAAATTTCTTTTGAATGACCACATTTACTTATCAAATAAGTTCTACTTGATAGAATAGATTTAATTAATAATTTAGTAAATGTGATTGTGAAATATTAGGAAGCAGATTAAAAGCATGTTAAATATCTCTTAATACTTGGATTGTTTTTAGCAAGTCATAAGGGAACACCTTCATAATTTCTTTTAACAAGAGTTAGACTATAGCTGGTGGGGTGGTTATATTAGTAGGGACTTCTTAAATATTTAAAAACTAGATAACTTTACCATTAGTTATATCCCTCATAATCTCAACTAGTGAAATGACAAACTACATTTATTTTCTCTTTACCTTTTTTTAGAGTATTGGGCTAGAAATTCTTTTTAAGGGAGGTAAAAGCAATTGTGCGATCTTTGCTCCTTCTTATCCAAAAGTCCAAGTATTTTCTCTTTCATATAAGGTAACATCTAAGTCAAATGACCAAGGCCTTTCTAAAATAAGGCCATCTATTTATATTGGGATAACATTATACCATAATTCCTTAAAATATTGATCAAACTTGAACGTAACATAACAATGTTTTGGGGAATTCATGTTTTCTTGATTGAAGATATTCTGTGTGCTTCGAGATGGTATGCAAATGTTAAACTAATCTTTTTGGTAGCATTCTATGATCTGATATTGATACAATTATTGTTATCTATAATAGTCTTGTTATGTTGGCCTTTAATTCTAATGATGGTGCAAAATATTTTAATTTGTCACCAATTTTTAGTTATTTCTAGTGTAATAAAACTACATCTCACAATAGTTATAGGTGACACAATATGTTAAATTCTTTAATCTAATGCTTGAAATTGTACTTCAACGTCCTTATCTAGGTATATAACATCCTTTAAAATAACTATAATGCTTTCTTTAATACCTTCTTTTATGTTTATGTGTAGCACTCTCTTAGGATATTAGGTTATGAAATGCCCTTTCTTGTGACACTGATAACACTCTACTATGGAAGTAGCAGACAGTCTATCTAATGGTTGAATTTAATGAGCTAGTAGTATTGGTGAAGAAGCACAATTTGTTTATAGACTAGAATAATAGAACAGTGGAAGTAGTGATATGCATTTTAGGATAAGAAGTGGTCAAAGGAATGTAACTCTTATAAGTGATTGATATTCTAAATCATAAGCTACTTTATATAGCTTTTCTAAACTAATAATATTTCATAAGTATTACTTAATTGAATAGTCTCCCTAAGCCTAAGTCAAAATCATAAAAATACTACTTCATCATGTTCCTAGACTCTACAATAACCATACCCTTCAAATTTGGCAATTTATTTGGTTGATGACTTTCAACCTTAAGATAAATGTTATTATTTATCCAAAAATTCACTAAAATAAGAAGTGAGTAAATATTTATCTTGCGAGAAAATTTTGATATATTCCCATGATTGAGGTAATTCTCACTTATTAGAAAATTACTTTTTTAATGTGTGAATAAATAATCTACCATTTGATATGAGCCTAACTTTTTGCAAATTGATACTATTGATGTTTACTAAGACCATACCATTTAAAATAATGTTGCTTTCCCTTTTTCCAAATTTGGCATGCTTAAGGGTCTAAACTACCATCAAATGTTACAACTCTTATTTTAACCATGTTAACCTAATGATCATTATCCCTGCAATGTGAGTTATCTTGGGTATATGAGGTAGCTTGACAGCTAAGTCGAAATTCCAATTGGTTAGGTTCTTTTTCAAAAGATATTTCCTTCACTTCAGAGTCACTTAGCATAGGCCAACTTAACCAACGGGTTCCACTCCATCTATTTTCATTACATTGTTTCAATTTCTCTATGCATGTTACTAAGTTTGCTCTCAACTCTTGCATAGAATGAATTACTTCTATAATTATATGTTGTATAATTAGGCCCATAAATGGTGGACTGGTTTAGAATTAGACATTTCATTTTATTTTGTAGACCTACAAGGCATAAACAATTGGGTTTTTAAAAAAAATACAATTTGAGACAATAAAGATAAAGTAAAACAAAAAATCATAAAATGTAATAGTAAAAAAGCATATAAATAAATAAATGTTGTAGCTTTGGACTTGAAAATAAGATTTTTTTAGTTGTTTTTTTCTTTTTCATATAATGTTTAATAAATTTTAGATCTTGAAAATGTATGAAATTGAAAGATATTAACTTAATGATAAATTAAAAATTATACAAAGTTCTTATAACTAACCATCCTTTAATACTATGATAATTTATGATGATATATTAAAACTTATTTTTTTGTCATCGATAATTGAAAAGTCCATAGGTTCATGCAACATAATATTATAAAGGCCTACCCAAATGTGCTATTGGTTGACAATAACAAATCAAAATATCATTGCACAAGTAGAAACTTTCTTACAAACTTTAAAAATACACTAATGATTAACACAAGGGATGTTAACATCAAAAAATTTTGTTTTAATGACCAACATCCAAAATAATCAAGATAGTAGTGAAGTGACAAGGTACACAAGTGGAGTTCTTAGAATGCTAAATAAGAAAATCACTTATTCATTAAGACACGTTAGAAATTTTTTTGAGATGATTAATTTCTTAATAGTTGAGATTAAGTGATTAAGAGGATTTTTAGAGATTTGATGCTTTTGTGAATATTTAATAATATGTTATGATCTCTCTTTTTCAAGCCTTTTGCTCTCCTTCTTAGGTTACCATTAGAATCACATTGTTATATTGAATATACACAACACATTTCTATTAAATTAACTTAATGGTAGCAATTTATTGTTTCATCCAAATTAGATAACTAACAATATTGTAAGAATCAATATTTATAGAGATCTTAATGCTATAATGATAATTTGTTAGCCTAGGAAACATAAGGATATTATTGGAATATTGTGGAATAATATTAGAATTATAAAGTGCATTTTTAGAATCGAAAATGTCCTCACAAATTCGAAAAAACATAGCATGAATTCAGCAAAACATTTTCCTTAAAATGAAGCAAAATTTTTTTGGCATAAGAACTCCCAAATTGGCATGTGCATTTTTAGTGTCGGTGTAGTGTAAGGCAAGGATGTCACTTACATGATTAATGTCACACAAGTGAAGAGAAATACTCACACCCCAAGTCTAATTTGTTGGTCAACGTGGCCTAACAGGTCGACATGTGTTCATAGGTTAGGAAATTTCATGGATTACAGATCAACTCTAGTTAATGATTCTTGTGCAAACAAAGTAGGACACACAAATCAACACAAGTAGTGGTTAAGGTGAAAGGCAACAATGGGTAGTAGCAAAAAGCAACCCAACAATCAATTTTAAGCCATTTTAAAGTTATTTTGAAATAACTTTTTATGGCTAATAAATTACCATACCAATATAAGGATATCCTAGATAGAATTTAAAGCTCTAACTATCAAAAGAAAACAATCAATCTCCAAATGAATTAAACTAAATTATAAATACAAACTACTTAAACATTTATAAAAAAATTAAAAAGTTTGATAAACAAGAATTAATTGTTGAAGTAGAGGTGCCAAACTTATAAAGGCTTTAAATCTTAGTAGACTTGCATGTCTCCAAGTAGACTATCTCCAAGTAGACTATCTGTATGATGCATGGAATGCTACTATTTCACAACCTTACTAATGTTTTTTAAAAATAGAGCATAACTACTCAATGACTTTTTTTAATAGGTGAAGTCTTACTTATTGTTTAATTCTAAAGTAAAAAAATTCCAAAATGTTCTCTTCAATGATGAAATAATGTCTAATTTTGTTAAACATGATGTTTGGCATGATATGAATGTAGATATCAAAAACTTATATAATTTTTTTAAGCTATGTTGCTGATATAAATGATCCCCATAGCTTCCATAACAATGTACATGGCTCTATTGGTGACAATGAGAAATTTTGAGGTTTTGAACACTTTGAATAATTAAATGATGATATACAATTTCCTTAGTGGCTGATTAAATTATTCATAAGTTATATAGCTTTATTTATATTTATTATAAGTTTTTAATATTCCTAAAATCATTAAATTAACTTTTCCTCCATTTTAAGGCATGTAGACCATTTCTCAACCTTTTCTTTTATGAAAAAATATTACTACAAATTAGAGGTCACAATAATTATAGTTTATTACTTAAAATGCATTATTATTTTTATTAAGACTTCTAAAGTCTACTATTGATATGTTTGTGATGATGACCATCCATAAGCTTTTGTTGTGTTGATGCACATGAATGTCTATGTAAACGAAATACTATTCAGTCATTTGGAGTGTCTCATTGAAGTATCACTATTTCAAATTCAATTTATAGTGTAGAATGAGTCAAATGCAAAGGGGTATCTATAGTGACTATGATTGATACCACATAAGTTGTGCATTGAAATTGCATAAGCACACATAATAATATAATGATTTACCATGGTTTAAGGAACTATCATAGTGTATGAACAAAACTACATTGGTAAACATTTTATTAAAAAGATTGATAAAGTTGTAAATGCTATAAAGTAAGATATAACACAATACTGTGATCAAATCGGTAACCATACGAGTTGAAATTTTTGATAAGTGTTATCTATTTGCTTAGTCATTAATGACCAAATCAATACGACTGAAGGCGATGATAAAGGTGCAAAGAATCCAAACAAAGTCTCTAATGATTTCAAATAATTAATGAGTCTGATTTATTGTCTAACTAAGTCCATTAACTCAACTAATTCTGTTGTACTAGACTTTATATATGATTAATTAGGAGGATGTGTTGGCCAATGAGTCAAGGAGTTCTAGTGATGATGCTGTATTCAATTTACTTTAACAAAAGTAGTCATAATGGTGTGAACCTGTCTTTTACATTTTAGCTTGAATCGAGTTCATGTTTGATTGGAATATATTCGAATCGGTTAGATTTGCGTTATTGTTTAAACAAAAAATTCATGATCTTAGATATAAGAAGAATGGTTATCACTTTTCAAAATTAAGAGATTCTATCAACATTGGCTTCCATGCTATGGAACGAGCAACATCAAATAGGTTCACACATTTCTTTGGGAATATAATTAAGTTGACATGAGTTATATGAGCACTAAGTAGTTTACCAAAATTAATTTCTTAAGCTAAATTAAATGTTATATGATACAATCTAGTGATTTTCCACGATTTTAGTTCATTATTTTTAGCCCCAAATGCTTAGTAATTTCCATAGGAACAAATCAAAGTCAACTTATTGATCGTGTGAAAGAAGTTCATAAATTTGATTATGGAGGAATTAGTTGGATGGCATTCCTTATGACCACCATATCAACATCTATTTTCAACAAACTTAATTAAGAATTCACAAATTTTTATTTTTCAAACATAAAACCTCCATATGAACATAATTGTTAGCTATTTAAGCCTACAAGTTTGTTAATACGTTACCTTCCCTAAATATGCATTAGATTTAAACTACTTTGCAATGAAATTCTTTCACTCTATTTAATAGAATTAAGAAACAACAGGGGATTCTAGAGCTTTTAAGCAACATTATAGGTATTGATTAATTGTTTGATTCTATAATGATGTCTACGTAACCCGAAATTACCACAGATGTTTAAACCAAATAGTATTTCAATGGCTTCAACTTATATATCTTTTTTGGTACTATGTAAAATGATAGTGCTTTAATAGCTCTACCAAGTAGCCTCCAATCACACAAACATAGCATATAAGGCTTTGACTCCCTCTAATCAATCAATTAGAATTAAATTTGACTAAATTCACTAATAAGGGAGTCCATTAAAATCTTTCTATTATTCAATTAATCTCAAAAAATCAAGGAAATAATTCATATTTTACCATTTGAGGTTTTTTTAAACCCCTTTAGGAAATTAGACAACATTTGAAAATTGCATAAGTATTATGTTGAACTCTATCAGGCAGTAGGGAATATTTGATAATTTAATTCGCTTGAATTTATTTCTTTTAGATATTTTAGCATATGAGCGATGGTAGAACACTAAATCCATTAATAGCTATTGAGTTTGTGTGACTACAATTCCACCATTGTAGAAGAAGTTCATGAATCATGATGTTGGGTTTATTTAATGTCAAGATTCAATGCAAATGGGTTTCATAACATTCATTTGAGTCCCTATATAGACAAAAAGGGCTTTTGTCTATAAATTTAAATTCAACATCCTCAAGTTGTTATCAAAAGTTAATTAGTTATTTAGGATTCCTCACATAAGTAGAGAATTTTTGGAAGTTTGACAATTATTCTACATTATTTTTTATGACGTGTGAGTAAGGCAATTAATCTCCTCTAAGTCAATCCTATCTTAAATTGTTAATGAACTTACCATCCTTTGGGAGAGTCTTATAATTGCTGCTATCTTTATCTTTTTTGTACCAAGTATTGTGAAATACAAAATTGTGAGAGTTATTCACTTTATCTGATTCCAAGTGATTGAGCATGCTCCATAACATTGTTTATTAGAGAAATTACATCTCATGTATCTAAAATAGATAATGTTTGAAGACCATCTAAAAAATATTTATATTATATGCATTGTTAAAATCCTTCGTTTTCGTAAGCCGTAATCCAAACATTTCATAAAGGAAGCTAATCTTGCTCTAGCTATATAAATAATGCTTGCTCACGAAATCGTTACCCACCAAAGGAAACCATTTATCAAATTTTCAACAAAATTAATAATATTATTGAAAAGATAAGATGTTAATAGATTCGAAACTACTATTAGTTAGACATGACAAAGAAGTACTACCTCCCATTGAAATTAATTTCATTTTGCCTTTCTGTCAATCTAGTGTTTGAAGTGGACCTCTTGTTTCCTACCTTTGAATAATGTGCTTTTGAGTTAAGGGATTGGAAGATAGTATCTTTCTTTGATAGAGGAGCTCCTTGATGATGTTCTCCTTCTTGTGTTTCATCTTTTTACATCTAATGAAGAAGATCCTTTATACATTAATAGATAACTTGATGTGCCTCAGAGATCCTTTGTACAATAATATAAGGGTCATAATCAACCTACCTACTTCAACATCATAGAACATTTAGAATGTTAGTAGTGTTAACAACTTTTCAAAATTAAATCAAACAAAAACAAATTTTATACGTAATTTTAAAAAGAATTGCCACTTCATGAACAACTATTATCTCCTCATTAAAACTTCAATATAGGAAGATTTTAGACAAGTTATTTTGTGAATCATCAATCAATTCGAAACAACTCGAGCAACAATAGTGCAAGCAGTGAAGTGGCTCCCTCTACTGATGATGTAGATGTAGTTAAACATTACAGATGAGAACGTAAATGCCAATTGTAGTGTTGTGGTAGTTGGAGTTATTTGCAACTATTTAGAAGAACCTAGCTTAGAATCTTTTCATATGGAAATAAATCAAATGATACATGAAGTCAAGATAATGACAATAATTAGGGGTCTAAAATTATGCAACTAATTGCAATTTAACAATTTATATATTTTAGTAGATTGCAGTGTTTTATTTATTACATTCCAATGTACGAAAAAATATCATTTGAGTTAGCAAATTGTATGTCATAGTAAGGAAAAGAGTTTATTAGACATACAATAGAGCTTAATTTACAAAGATAGTAATAAAGTAGGCATATCTTTATCTAAATCAACAATAATAAAAAATTCAACTCACATATGCAATGGACAATCAATTATTAATAAAGCAAAGTTATTAATATGGGTAAAATACAACTTCCATGCATCCTGTAATCATAAATGATATGACATTTAAAATGTTGAAAATGTTTCCTATCGATACACTGGTAGAATTAGCTATTTCAGGTTTCTACATATTTTATACAACATAAATATTGTTTCTTAAGAAAGGGACTTATACTTCTAAGAGTTACTATTCATATGCATTGAAAATGACAACATAAAAAAGTTGAAAAGCTATTGGTGGTGAACTCTTTTCATCATTGTGCATGATTTCCTCAAAACAACATTAATAATTAATGGATAAAAAATGCTCATAACAAAGTAAATATTATCAAACTACCATACTATAACGATGCAACACCTCTTCAAATCATTACACTATGTAAGAAAAAATTGGCCACCCTTGTGATATACCACGTTCATACTCAGACATGTTCGAAGGTCATCAATGAATTGTGCAAAATAGACTAACATGGTCTATGTCTACTATATTATTATCCATTTGTGCTTCATTGTCACTAATATTGTTCCTCTTGTTATGTAGTTGTATTATGGAAATTTATTTACTAAGAAGAATAATAAATATAATATTCCATTGTGAGTGTAGGCAATGCAACTCAAGTCTTATACTAAATGGATTCAATTTATATTTACATCAGACTAATATGATTAGCACTGTTCACAATGGTGGAAACATACCATTTCAATGACATCAATATACACATCAGACAAATATAAAAATTGGCATGAGTGCAACAAGAATGTTATCTTTAAATTTCAATCAAAGATATGATGCTTACCAACTTCCTTGGTTGTAATGGATTATTCACCAATTTTGTTGTCAACATCAGAAACTTTCCTTTCACATGTCCTACCAAATAGTTAGAAACAAAATAGAATAGCTTATAAGGAAATCTATAATACATTTATTGGATGAGTAAAGAAACTGAATTGTGCCAAATATAATTTAATGTTGTGTTAGGGAATATCAATGTTGGGAATGAAAATGATATTTTAGGTATTTAAGTTTGTGATAATCCCAATTTATGATGTGTCATGGGCTACCACTACTAACAAGAAATCCTAAACATGAATATTTAAAGTATCTTATATAGAAAATGATGAACAAAGATGTGATTTGGGCTATTGAATCCTTTGTTTCTTATTGGAAGCTTATTAGGATTAATGTAATATTTAACACCAACCATTTATACACTCTTAGTGACACCATGGTCCAAATGGGGATTTTCAATGAACTTGATTGCATAACTTGGGGTGGCTCACTTGAGAGTAATATAATGCCCAATGATTTATGATGCTTAGGACTTGAAGGAATAATGACATGACAAACAGCCATAATGGCCAAAAAGTGTTAATTTAGAATCGCTAGGAGAAATTTGTATAGTAGGACATAAGAGCGATGGAGACTATAAATAGTTTAACAAAAATGGTGGAGATTAATTGGAATCATAAGTTAGATATCAAATCATCACCTAAAAAACATAGGTTGCTACTTACAATTGTGCCCTCATGCAAATAAAAAAAATGTTATTTCTTAAATATTAATGCTAATATAAAATAATCTTTCTTTGAGTTCCATAATAGGGTATTAAATCGATCATAATACTAAACCTAAAATTAAAAAAAAAACTAAAAAATATTATTCTTATTCAAAACGTATAGGAATCATACAATGTGTTTGTACGGGTGAAAAAATCATGGATAAATAATGTGAACCACTAAAACATTTATCAAAATAAAAAATTAGTAAACTAAAAAAACTAAAAAAAAAATCAGCAGTTAAACTAAATTGTAATCATAAGATATGTTGTCTACCTTAAATACAAGCCACTAAAAGAAACCTTATCTATCATGTGTTATTGTACTCTAAGTAAATCTTCATCAAGTTTAGTATTGATTTTATGATCTCTGCCAAACATCTAAATTCATATTACATAGTTGATGGATAAAATATCACTAAAACACTTATAAAAAGATAGCATACAGAACTTGTGAAAGAGAATTACCAACCTAACTCAAAAATAAGTTGAAGAAACTATTCTAGTTTTGTTTTTCTATCAAATTTTATTAGATTTTTTTTGCGTCATTTTTATATTCTATTTTTAGTCCTGCAAAGCATAGAATTACGCTTATTGGACATGCTTGACCAAACGAGCAAGATTTTTAGTAGTTTGTTTTCGTTGAACTCTTACAAAATATATTTTAGTTTGTTAGTAGATTATTTTGGTCTATGATCAAGTAGCTATTGATTGAATTAAGGTCACATACTCAAATAACATGTATTATTTTGGAGTGAATTGAATTAGTTTCATTCATGCAATAGTTTTGCTAAAGCACTAAGCCTTTGTTTGTGTAGCTGGTTTGTGTATTTGAGGTGAGAATAAGTTTGCTAAAGACGAATATATAAAAAGAAAGGAGAATAATCACTAGTAAATTTTGTCACAATTTTAATGATGATAATTGGAAGATAAAATAACATTTATAGTCATAAATATTAGAAATCTTGGATAATCTAAATCGTTTGCCATTCATTGCATGAATCTGAAGTGTTAAGTAATTTGTCTCTTAGAGGTTAGAAAATAGAGGTAGAATCTCAAGTAGAAATGGATAATGAAATTGGAAAAATATTTGATGTTTTGTTTTACTTAGGAAAATAATAGATTAGTGAAACAAATAGATTTATGGAGATTAAATCACACTCACTACTTTTGCACTAAATAGATGAAGAAAAATCATTTGTCTCATATCTACATTAAAGCTTTTTGAATGAAAATTAGAATCAAGAATTCCTAATAAACTATGTATATAAGTTGTAGTTCATTTAAAGGTAAGGATGTTGATCTAGTAAATTTTATTATCTATTATGCCTACTTAATGTTTGCTAAAATGAAGGGAATAAACAATGATATCATGTTACCATGGCACTACGCTCATGCTGAAACCATTAATTTTAGTTTATGGAGCTATAAATATTCACAATTAGTTTTCAATTTTTTGCTTCGATGACAACCAAATTACCACAATTCTTAACTATTGGATGTAGTTTTATTGCTTAAGAATTTATTAAAAAAGATGTAGGCCAACAGCAAGGAAATAAAAAATAGAAGAATTAGTCAATTGTGGTGCTACTATACTGTAGCATATATAATAAGATAATAATAAAAATTACATATGAAATTGATACTCTCATCTACTTTCATGATCAAAATTATCTCCTAGATTTTCTGCATTATAAGAATTTTCTTGTAAGGAACTTTTTGATCCACCACAGCTTACATGGGCTACAAGTTATTTCACAATTTTATGTTTACCCCTATCTTGGCTAAATGAATGCCAACAACGACCCTCCTTATATTGTGAACTATTGCATGTGTTTTAACTACCTCACTTATTCCTCACAACATGGGCACAGCATAGGGATTGACTCCTACATTGTAACAATAGCACATTAGTAGTACCAAAAGTATCCTAGATGGAAAAATTTTAATGTGAATCTTTTAATGACTTTTTACTCAATTCAAGTTTGCTATATTTACCATGAAGGGAACACTACTTTGGATTTGATGGCAAAGTTTAGTCTGCATAATGACTTTTTGTGAGACTAAGGCATGTCCCTTCCTAATTATGCTTGTATTCTTTTGTTGTATTATTATTTGTTTGAACATCCATGATGTAATAATAGTACAAGCTTTAGCAATAGTTTTTTTTAAAAAATGCTAAGAGGATGAGCACTTAGACTAGCCTAAAAATGTATAATGGCACAAAAAGTAGAGATAAGGAACCTCAAAGATAAGAACACATCCAGACATCCACACCCACAAGGCTCAAGCAGATAAAAGAAAGCTAGTCATAGTTACATATGAATGTTACATTTCTCTCTAGTTACATTGGTTGCTTTATATGGAAATAACTTCTTAGACCAATAATCTTTCCATATCAACACAATAAGGGCTCAAACCTATGACATAGCATCTAATACCACTATCATCTAAGAATTTGTGGAATTAAGAATGTAAGTTCTTATATTATGCTACTTAATTTCTTGATTCGTATTCATCAGCTTAAATGTTGTCTTCTATGCCAAATCATTCAACCCATAAATAGTAATGTTTAGCCATGGAGTTATCTTCTTTTGATCTCCCTCCTTTGGCATGATTGTACTTTTCGAGAAATGTTGATCCAGGTCGACATTCGAATTTAAAAAAATTCATTTCTTGTATGTGATATTTCATGATTACGGTTTAGAATTCAATTAACCTCTTACCAGTTGAAAGTTGCACACTTATAGTTTCTCAACAGTGGTGTTTTAGGAGTATTGATATTAAAAAAGCCATTGAGATTACACCTAGTGAACTTATCAACCTACATAAGGAAGATTTTGTTTCTCTATAGTCTTCTATTATATCAATATTATACTAGAAATACTAAATCATCTTAACCATTATATAGATTCCTCACTCATAGATCATCTACAATTGTAGTTTAAGAGAAATAAAAAGTTATGGGTCAATTGCTTTAAACTTTTGCTCAGTCGAGAAAGGTTCTAGAGCCCTTGACCAAGCCATCCCATCAAGCCTTAAGGCATACATTAGGTAAATTTTTTTTGTTGCAAGTTTTAACAATTATGCTTTAGAAAACCTAGTAGAAAATTGCAAAATTTTTGGAGCCCATCACATATCATAGATTTTGGAACTATTGTAGTATTAGTATGTTGGTAATTATTATAACATGTTAGGGTATTTATCATGGCAAGTGCTAGTTCTTAGAAATAATTAATCAATTTTCCAAGTCAAACATGAATTCAACAACCATCATAATAAAACACAAAAAACTACTTTATCATTGATTCAATAATGAAAACACATGTTCATGTACACCTTCATTTGATTTAGGTATTGTTATGAAATATAATTGTAATAGCCCACTTAATAAGATCCTAAAAATAGAATCATGTTTATATACCAATTATTTTTTTTGAACCCACACATATTTGCATTTTATATCATAGCCTTGAGGTATATCCCAACATTATCCATGTAGAAGAGTTCACTAATGAATGTGCCTTTTTTTCTTCATGATCTAAGTAATCCTTCATCACCTTTCCAAGGTCATGGTTTTAATTCTTTTCCCTACTTCTTTATCACTTAGCTCTTCATAATGCCCAAGGAAAAAACAAATAATTTCTTATATAGCAAGCTCACCAAATCTCTTAAAGATAGTGTGCCTAAAGATAATATTAGTTAAAGATACGGCTTACTTAATTCACTTCCCAATACCTTGAAACTCAAGGGAAGATTTATATTTTGAGCTTTCCTTGGGTCCCTTATCTTCCTAGATTTTAGGCATCTAAGCGAATTCACACCTAAATGAAAATCGACTGTGTTGCTTGTTCCTCTAAAGCAATTTCCTTCTTAGCGCATTCATGGAATGGTTTTCAAAAGATATTGGTACCCAAAAGGTTTTTGGATGAGACTTAGCATTCTCTATAAAGTGTTTTAGCTCAAATTTATGGACAACAAGAATCTAGTCATCCTCCATTCCAAAAATAAAAAGTCAATTGATGCCAAATGAGTTGAAAAAATGGTAATGAGCACTAAGAGATTAATCTACATACAATAAGGATATAAAAAAATAACAAGATAAACACTAGAAACAAAAAAATGCAACACACAAGAGTCACCCATCCAGGGCAATCTTAATGAAGAGGGGACCCAGAGCAGCACAAGGTCACATTATATGCTAGGCTAGTTACCTTACTATTGACACAGAGATGGTGTACTAGGAAAGGTGTTTTATATAACTGTCTTTGCAATAATGAAAGAACAAAGTAAAGGCAACATGACAGCTGATTGAGAGCATAAAAAAACTTTACTATGTTTTACAAACAAAACCTTAAGTAACAAAGTAACTATATGTAAGTTTAGTTTAAACACTTATGAAAAAAAATTCATAAGGGTATTGAATGCAAAAAAAGTAGGACTAGAAATTTTAGAAAATGTTAAGAAATGAAGTGGAAAGGGATGACAAAGGGAATAAAAAATGTTGTTTCAAAAAAAAAGGGAATAAAAATGAACTAAAATGGAATCAATAAATTGAAAGAAACAACATAAGGAAAGGAACCATTGTGTAGCTACAGTTGAAAAGTGATGTCATATAATCATAGGTAAATTGGTGTGGTGTCTCATCGTTTGAACCTTTCTCTACTTACAAAATTAATTCACTAAAAAGTCATATTGTTAGGCTTTTGTTACAATCAAAATTAGACCTCAACTAAACACAATGGAATAATGGAAACTTTGGTCATACAAAGATCATCCATTTTGAAGGATAAGCTTTCCAATTTACCAAACTCAAGAACAATAGAAGAAAAATAAAGAAAGAAGTAAAATTCAAATTTGGTGGACAAAATCTATTTCCATATAGATTTCTAAGAAATTGCCATTTCATTTTAAAAAAAATTATTTTCTATAAGCTATTCACCAAAAGTTATGGTTAAAATAAATTTCAAAGCAACTTTTTAAAGAGTGATCATTTTGGCCCAAAAGTTATGTGGTCAAAGCTATTGCTAAGTAGTTTTATAAAAATGCTACATTTTTTGTTTCAATCTTTACTTGTTTGCTTAGGCCCTTGTAGTTTTGATCATGGTCAACATGTCATGGATTTTTTCATTATGTTTTGAGTGAATGAGCTGCACATTGGGTCAGTGAATCGATAAGATATCAATAATGTCCAAGGTCTCATTTGGATATTCATGTTGCAGATTATGTTAGTGGGGCCACTGTGATGTTCATGTTACCACATGTTACATCTAGTTGAATGTATCACAGAGAAGGTAGTTGGGTATGTTTTGCATTAATTGTCTAAGTTTGTTCACAAGGCAGACAATCTTCACTGCTGTTGGGTCAATCTAGAAAGTTGCTACTACCTAATGGATATTGGTGCAATCATGGGTTATGTAAACACATGCATGGGACTGAGCATAAATGACCCATTCACTAATCTATTTCGATGTATAGTAGTCCATGTCTACATCTAGTCTAATTGAGTATAATCAATGATGAGTGATAGGGGTAACAACAAATGATGAAATAAATAGAAATGGGCTAAATCGGCAATTTTTTTTTTCTTTAATTCATTCATGATGTGAATTTTTAGCATAAATAATGTTTTAAGCTCCATTTTGACATAACACATGAGGAATAGATAGTTTGATTGTCTAGAATTGTGGATACATGTCTTACTAGCCTTTAGGTAATAAAACACTTCACTAATGTTTTCTCAAATTTCATTGAAGTAGATGAGATTCATTTCTAATGAGTTCCCCACTCTAGATTAGTTCTCATAAATCTCTAATGTGTCAAGGTTTTGTCTCTATGACTCTTCCATTATGATCAAAGTATCCTTATTTTCTTGCAAACCTTTCCAATGTAGAAGATACTTTTGATAACTCTAACATTTGGTTTGTTTAGTATTCTCATCCATTACTCCTTGAATCTTCTTTCTCTTTTCACCATGATGGGTTAGTAAGCATTCAAGTAAGTGGTCACTCTCAAGGTGTGTGGTTTTTTACTCACACAACACACAAGAAATCATGACGAACTCCTTTTGTCAACTACCAAATTTGAGATATTAAAGGTATTGCTAATGTCATAATCTTTTGAGAGTTACAAAATGTATGCATTTTGTCCAATCGTTTTTAAGATATGAAATAGATGGACTACTCTTACATGTAACTTCTACGGCGCTCATAGACCAAGCCATTCAGACTTTATCCTGATCATCAAGAATTCTTTATGGTTGTGGTGCATGTTGGCCATTTTGTTCTACTACTCATTATTAATATTTATTATTTCCTAAATATTCTCATGAAACTACCTTATACAGAAACATTTATATTTGTGCTTGATTAGGTAATAGGATTAGATCAAATAGGTTAAAAGGGTTCATATTAATTATAAACGTTTTGATGAAAATATTGTAGGCTTTCTTGGCTTTTGGAAAAAAGATGTACTAAATTATTTATTTTTTGTCCTACCAAACACCATAATTGTTTCCTAGGCTATGATTTATTAACTCAATTTGCTTAAAAGCTAGTGGTAATAGGAAAATGAGAATTTTTAACTTTGTTTGCAAAAGATGCAAAATGGTTTTACAAAAATACCAAGTGAAAGAAACATCCTTATTAGTCATTATGATCTTGAGCATCTCATTAAACATAGACACATTGTCAAAGATAGTGTGGAGGTTGATGCATAAATTCTTGAGTTATTGCTTCATTGACTTTCACAAATGATTTCTTAGTTCTAATGTTCCATTCAAAATTTCACTTACCAAAATGATCAGTTGTTGGGGTTGTGATGATAAGAAAATTATCAGTGAATTTTATTTTGAAGAGTATTCGGCCATTCAAACTCTTAAAATCATGGATTGATTAAGGTGTTGGTTAATCAATTATAGACTTAATCTTGTCATAGTAAGACTATACATCATCTTTTAGGGTTTGAAGCCCAAAAATTTCACATGATAGGAAACAAATGCCCACATTTTATTTTGGGTGGAGGTGTCAACCCTAAGCATTGAGCAAGTCTTTTTTTAAGGTGCTTTAATCTATGTTCAATGGTACAATAAAATTTCAAGATGTCGTTAAAGTAAAGTATCACAAACTTTCCGAATTAGAATATTTGTGTTGTTATTCTATAATTATGCTTTTTGTGTTAAAATACTATGAAGGGAATGACTAACCACTTTATAATCTATCCCATGTTTTGAAGGTGTTTTTTCACTCATCCTCTTACTAAATTCTATCTTAGTGCTTTCTACTTTTTAAATTGATTTTGGAAAAAGTAGTGGCTCCTTTAGTTTGGTTAAACAGTTCATCCAAGCGAGGAATAAGGAACCTATACTTCCCATCATTTTGCTAAGTCCACTACTATCGATATGGATTCTCCATGAACCATCCTTCTTTGGGGCATGTGGGAAAGGAAGAACACATGGAATTTAACATTCTCAAGAGGATCATTTTTCTAATAACTCTTGCACTTGTTAAGTGAGTTCTTAATGTTTACAACGATTTGTCTTATAACGTGGCAAATTTAGTAAACTAGCACCTCATATAATGTGCATAGCATATTGGTTGTCATGAAAAGGTGGCAAACATTAGAGTTCATTTATAAAAATTTTAGGAAATGTAAATAAAATGGTTTTTACAGTGGGAGGTATTGTTATATAAGCTAATATTATGGCTTCAATGAAAGTTCTATCGATAATTATTTTTCTACTTTACCATGAGACAAAAATAATATTTACTTATTTGGAGTATTGGGTGCTTTTTGATAGGTTGGACATGATCTTTAGGTGTTGAAGGGCTTATGTTAAATTTCTAATCATGATGTATAAAATTGAAATTGTTGGCTTTGCTAACAATAATGGTATAATTGTCATATAACCATGGTCATAATAAAATAATACTTGATATTTTCATACGAACAACATGACATAAAATATCTTCCAAATTGTTGGCTAAATTTAATTGGAATACTTCATTTTTTCTTAAGACATATATTTTGAAAATAAATGACATAATGTATGGCTTTGGGTAGTGAATTATCCAATGTCTGAGGCATGCTACCATTTATCAAAATTGCATTATTGCTACTACCACTTTATATGATGACCTTATAAACGTTTTCTTTAAGCATGAGAAAGATATGAAAATTTGTGGTATGTCTTCAATCTTCACTTCCCATTGGTATGGTGAAGCTGCTTCTCATGACTACAATGGTCTCGTGTTATCAATGTTGTTCTCTCAATCTTCGTGCAAGTATTCAATGGCTAAGTAGGATTAGGAAGCATATTCTTTGATCTCTTATTCAATATCGGTGTTCAATTCCCCATAATTGACATCGTCGATACAGATTGTCATCTTTTTTGGGCTATTGTGTGACTTCACATTTTACATTGAAACAACTTACCTTTTGGTGATTGATTAATTAGTTGGTTGGGTTTCGTTGTAAGGTTAAGGATTGGGAGTGTTCACTATAGGATGTTTTGGTTGCTACTTGTGGAGCATCTGGAATTGGTTAGCTTGAAGTTGAACATGGTTGATGCTTCAACTTTTGGATTGGATAAACATTTCTAAATTTTACAGTCAATAGCAATCCTATAAGCCACTTCTGAGGTGTGACTTTTTTGGCTAAAAAGTTTCCTCAACATATATCTCTAAGCGTAACTCAAAATCAGGAAAAGGTGACCAAAGGGTCTTCAATAACACCACAATAAATGTTCTCATCAAAATGAGTAATATGCTCATTATGTATTTTCCTTTTTTGTTAGGTATGTCATTGGTAAAGCAAATTATTCTTTTATAACAGGCATATGTATTTTGATGAGTGATGATCCCCTTTGTTGAGAATGGATTTCTATGTTTTGTGTAGATAATTTAATTTATTTTGCCAATTTCATTTGTGCAGACAACTCATTTTGTTTCTCATTATTTTTAAAACATTGGAATCAATGGTCCAAGGAAACATTCCATTATATGTATTTCTTAAGGTTTATGATGCCTCCAAGGATAAGAATGTCACATTTTATAGACTTCATGTGTTTGTTATCATCATTTTCTTAGTATCAACCCAAGAAAGGTTTGTTGATTATAAGTGGTATTTGATTAGAGTGAATGACAATAATAGGTTTGGAAAGGTGGGCTCATTCAGAGTTTGTTCTAGTTCGATGATTCTAAAACCATATTTCTCTTGCTTATCTTCCAAAGTTTGTAGTCAAGTTAAAAGACCTTAGAGGATCACTTCTGCTTAGTTGATGTGTGGGTGCTCCATGCTTCAAGTTTTACGTGATATCATTTCACTTTATTTGGTTCAAAATTAGATGCTAATAAAGGAAAGTTCAAAAGAATGTTTAGTTTAGTTTTGCTTTGCTATCAACATGGAAAACACTGGTATAATTGGCCTCTAAAGTAAGATATGATGCTTAACTAGTGGTATAAATGGTAATGAACATGTAGTAAGAATAAAGAAAATGAGAAGATAAAAATGTGAAACCTAGAAAGGAAACAACATAAAATAGCTATCCAAGGTAACTTTAATCAAGAAGGAACCATGAACAACATGGGCTGCATTCCTTATGCTAGGCCTACTACCAATTCAATGGTAGAAAGAAAGGGTATTTGGAATGGGGTTTGAGAAAAAAAATTTTGCTATATCGAAAGAATATTATAAATGTCACATGGGTGTAGACTACAAGCCTTGAGAAACATTAATAAGCATTATTAAAAAATAAAGCAATGAAGTAACTTGCACATAAAGTTCGCTTAAACAAAACAAAAAAATTGAATTAAGAATAGCAAGTAAGGTGATAATAGGTAGTAGTAGAAATCTAAGAAAACATTCAGAATCAAAGTGAAAAGGATAATGAAATGCAAGAAAATGACACAACAAAAGTGAATCAATAAAGTAAAACAAACATCAAAGTGAAAATAAAAGGGAGAATAATTAGAACTGTTCTTTAAACTACATTGGGAAGAATGCCCTAGCTTTAAAATAAAATGGACATGAAATGTGGCTTAAAGGTAGAAAAAGATCAACATTTACAAAAAACTTTGATCTTATTAAAGTAGATAAGGATGTGGTGTCAAAAATAAGTAATTCTTCAAGGAAAATGATAAGTGGAACGAGTTGTATCTTATTAATTCTTATTATTCACAAGAATTTGAAAGAGTGGAATTTTATTGGAAATAGAAAGAAGGAATTATATGGCTAATGGAAGGAGAAAGAAATACAACATTCTATTGTACAATAGTGACAAAGTGAAGAAACAAACAAATAGGTCAAAATAATGATAGTAGAAATCAACCACATTCAAAATATTCTTTAGTCTACTTAAGTAAATGAAGGTGCAAAAAAGTTTAACTGCATCCTTTATTGAAAAAGCAAACAAACAATAGAATAATGCAAAAGATCACCAAGAAGGAAATAAAGAGATAACTTTTAATAAGAATTGACATAGCACGCTGGGCCCAAATGGTTTTAATAGAAACTTCTTCACTAATTATTTTGATTTAATTTCACACGTGTTGAATTTAGCTAATGAAGTTTTATAGTTTCTCCAATTTGTTGCTGGATTTTAGGTTCAAACATTATATATATTCCTAAATCTCATAGCCTAGAAATCTTTATTGATTACAGACCAAATACTTTTCAAAAATCATAAAAATAATATTCACAAAGCTCATTATTGATTAAATAAAACAAAGTTTTAATGGGCTAATTTCTCTAAAGCAAGCCTATTATATTAATGTACATATATTGTATATAACTGATTATTGATTCAGTAGTTAGTATATTCTCTTAAAGATAAAAATAAAGTGGTAATTTTATTATTAAGTTTTATTTGAGGAATATGAATTACAACATTTCATGGAAATTTCTTTAAAAGACACTCTCCAAGTACAATGTTAATAAGAAGCTTATTAACATGCTCATAAATTTCCTTTGCAATACATCTATACCAATTATCATTAGTAGACCACCAAGTAACTTTTCTTAACCATCAATTAGTCTTAATTCAAATAATCCTCTATCTCCCTTTCTTTTCATCTCATTCATGGTGTTGTTCAAAAGAAGAGCTAACAATGTTTTTGCTTAAAAATGGATTATATTATATGGACAACATAGATCATCTTTATCTATCACCTTCCAAGCTTATGCAAAAAACCAAATTATCATTACTAGAGGACATCTGAAGACTATTATTAACTTAAGTAAATTTCTTTAGCTCTTCAAGGACCGTACAAGATTCTTAAATATAAAAATTAAAAGTGAGGACATCTGCAGAAACAAAAATAGTATATACCAAGTAAATCAATTTTGCAAGGGATCAGGATTTCATTAAATAAATCTTCCTTTGGCTTATTTGTGCTACACACTATTTATAGGTTGGAAAAAAGTAGCTCACTTCAAAAATTTGATTGATGAAATTAAAAATAAATTTCCATGGGGGGAAAGTAGTTGTTATCTATCAAGGGTGGACTCATTCTCATCAAGGATGTCTTTCTCTCAATTCCATTATACATTGTAATGATAAGTGAACTCGTATTATAGTTTTAAAATAAATTAAAAAAACGATTGAATTGACTTTTGTGAGGATTGTTGAAGAAAAACTCAAGCATCACAAAACTTCTTGGAATAAAATTTGTTTCCCATTTGAAAAAATAATCTTGTTGTTTGGAAAATCAAGAAAATGATGAAACCTTTCATGTAAAACAAAATTGGAAGATACTCACCAATAATAATTTGTGATCTAACTGCATGTCCATAAAATACTAATCCTTAGATGCGTCAAGATTGAAATCCAACACGTGGGCTAACATGCAAAGGATGAAACATTTGATTAAAAGGAATGTAAATTGGTCTAACTCAATGAATTTGTTATATATTGCCTTTTATTTGTGAATGTAGTTTAGCTATCATTCTACCTAGGTTTATTTGAGATCAAAAAAGCTAAGTCTAAAATGTGGACTATACTTATGAAGGACCAAATGACCTTTAAAGATGTTAATGTTAACATTGATGATATTCAATGACCTATGCCATTACCAAATAGCCTAATAAACTTAAACTTTCAACTTTCTTGAATGTGTTAACAATGTTAAAAACTAAATTGATTATGCTTTTTTAATTGTAAAAAAACTAAATAAGCATGGTTAGTTTTGAAAATAATTTACATATCATGGAACCTGATACCTACAAAACATGAAATGAATTACATCATGGGACAAGTTAAATAATATGAAATTTGTAATAGAGAGATCATAATCACACTGCCTGCTTTAATATCAAAGAATATTTAGAAAGCTAACTTAGCTATGAACCTTGAGCAATTAGATCAAATAGTAACAAATGTTATATGTAATATTAAAGAGAATTGTTGCTTCATAATTTGTTTTTTCCAAATCATTCACACTTTCTTGGAAATTATCAAGCAAATGATTTTTGGAATCAAATATTAAATAGCAAGAACATAAGAAACAATAGTGGAACTGAATAGATGGTTCCCTCAACTGAAGATATCAATGTAGTTAAACATCATTGGTGAGATGTTAGGTGTTAATTGTAGTGCTTTTATAGTTGAAATGTTTTGGAATAATTCAGAGGAAATGAGTCTAGATTTTTTTAATATTTAAATAAATCAAAGAACAACTAAGGCCAAGGTATTAGCCATAACTACGGGTCCTCAATTGCACATCCCAATGTAAATTAACAATTTATACATTTTAGTGGACTGTAGTGCACTATTGAATATATTCTAAGATAGAGAAAGTATACGATTGGAGTTAGCAAATCGCATGATGCAAGTATGCAAACTAGTTTGCCAAACAGAAAGTGGAGCTTATTGTACAAATAAAATAATAATCTGGCCATACTCTTGCTAAGAAAGCAACAGTAAAAAACACAACACTAATAAGAATGGAACATTTTGATAAATATTAAGTAGTTATTAATATGGAGAAAGTATAGCTCCCATACATTTTGTCATTATAGAGGACATGAAATTTAAAATTTCGAGTAATTTTTATATTATATGAGGGTAGAATTATGATATTGAAGATTTTTACCTACTTTGTATAATACAAATATTGTTTTTATAAGGTAGGCTCTTCTTCTTTTCAGAGAGTACTATTCTTGTGCATAAAAAGCATAACATAAAAATAGTTGAATAGTAGTGGGTGGTGAGTACTGTTAATCAAAGAGCATGATTTTCTCAATACAACTTTAATAACTAATGGATAGTGGAAGTATGGAACAAAGAAAATACTATCAAAATATATTATTATTATGATTTAGTACTACTTTAAATCAAAACATTATGTAAGGAAAACCTGGCTATCATCATAATATACTATATTTGGAAGCTCAGACAATTTTGAAGTTTACAAAGAATTACAAAAAATTGACTAATATGACCTATGTTGATTATATTATCATCTTTTCAAACTTGGTCATCACTAATACTCTTCCTCTTATGATGTAATTGTATTGTGGAAATTTATTTAGTAAGTAGAATATATAGAAAGAATATTGAAATATGGGCATAGGAAAAGCTCTCAACTCTTATACTATACAAACCCAATCTTTATTTGCACTGGACTAATATGATTTGCATTATTCAATACAAAACATACGTTTTCAATGATATGGACATGCACATCAAGCATATGAAAATTTGGAAGAGTGTAACAAGAATTTTATTTCCTTATATTGCAATGACACAAATGAAGCATACCCACTTCCATAATCATAATGAATATCTCACCATTTTTGTTGATGACATCAACAACTTCTATTTTACAAGTCTTACTAAATAGTTAGAGGCAAAATTGAATAGCTTATAATGCAAAATATAATAAATTTATTAGATGAGTAAAAAAGGTGAATTATGCCAAATATTATTTAAAATCTAATAATGGAATGTCAAAGAAATGAAAGAATGTTTTTTAGATATTTAAAAATGAGACAACAAATTGATGTTGTATCAAGGGTGATCACTTTTAACTGGAAATGCCAAACATGAAGAATAACAACACATATATAAAAAATGACGAACAAAGATGTGGCTTTGGTTACCAAATCGTTGTTCTTGTTAGAAGGGTTGTTATGACTAATGTAGTATTTAAAGCCAACCACTTATGCACTCTTTCTAATATCATGGCCATAGTGGGGTTTATCATTGCACTCAATTCCATAACTTGAACCATTCTGTGAGATGTCTTAGATAATATCAATATAATGCACAATGATTTATGAGGTTTAAGACTCATGATACTAAGGACATGGCCAATCATTATTAATGTGGAAAGGATAGAAGGAATTCATATAATAGGATTTATGATGGAAGATAATAATGAAAAAAATGACAATGGTGTTGGTGATAAATTCAAATTATAATTTAGATATTAGATAATAAGCTAAAACACCTAGGTAGCAAACTAAGATTGTGATCTCTTTTTGATAAAGAAAGCATTATTTTTGCAAATATAATGTTAATATTTAAAAACTCTATTTATTTATTTCATCATAGGGATTTATGAAAATTGTAATTTCAAACCTAAATTCAAAGGAAAAGCTGATTAGACTTCCAAATAGTTGGTGGATAAAAATAAAATGTAATTTAATTTCATTCAAAACAACTAAATTCGTATTACATAACACGTGGAGCAAAATATCATTAAAATCTTATCAAATGGTAAATTGTATTTTTTATCAAAGCTTATTTTGACTTATTGAAACAATCATTATTATTCAAAATCCCCACTTGTTGCATTGCCACATTTGACTTCTCTTCCCTTATTTTTAACATTTTCCAGCAACCCACATTATGGCTTCAAATTATTGTATTTTGAATGTTGGCACATTTGTTATGTGTTTTTTTAAATTATTTTGAATGCAAACAAAAAAATAATACAAATTAGTTTGTTTTTTTAGAACTTTTATTTGGGGAACTTGTAGGTTTGAATATGGATTGAATCATTAAAGATTATTGTACTTTTATACTAATTCCATTTTTTTTTATTTTTAATTTTTTTTAAAAATTTAAAATACAATTAATATCTTGAAAAAAATGGGTAAACGTTACACAAAAAGATTTAACAAAGCTTTATTTAAGGTTAGGAGACAACATAAAATTGTTATTGGAAATTTTTTTTAAAAAAAATTGCTTTTTCATAAATCAAAATATTTTTCCTATCAATTCTTCCCTCTTTCTAAACCATCTTTCAATTGGTATTAGAGTCAGGTGCCTTTCCAATGTGATTAAATTGTCCATGGAGAGCAATTGCTTAAATTAATACTTGAACAAGTTTTGGTGAATGCGCTTCTAAAATGAAAAGTAGTATATCAATCATGCAAGAAAGGGGTGAATTGTGGACTTAAAAATAATTTTTGAAAAATCTTTTACAAACGGGTTAAAATAATTTTTTTCAAAACGGTTAATGCAAGAGCTAAATAATTAGCCATTAGGTGCGATTGACTAAGTCCTTTGAATCTGATCAAAGAGGATATGGACCATCAAATCTAATGCTGAATAATTAGATGAGTTATGGATGATTTGATCAAGATATTTTTGATATAGGCCTTTCAATCATGTTAGGTGAGATCTAGACCTTTCAATTCAACGTAGACAATGTTAAAACAGATCCCAATCATAAGATTCAAATATGATAATTAAGAGCAACACGATTCAAGGATAAGACAAGAAGAGTTCTAGTCATCCAATAAGTTAGGATAAAGTTATGGCCATCAATGTGGGGATAAATCATGTAAAATCAATAGAATTAGTAATCACTGATTAATAAAGTAGAGAGGCAAGCCAACCGTGTGATCACACTTTTGGTTACATACTTACACAAGGGATTTTAGCCCATATTATTGGGATGGAAAAGTATTTAGACAATATAAGCATTTACAAAGGATTAGCATTAAAACATAATTTGGGTTGGCTCCTCACTTATCCTCTAGTATACTTGGTTCAAGTACTGCTCATCTTGATCCAAAGCCTTACCCCTTCTAGTTCAGTATTTGACCATCAACCAGAATGACCTCGAACTAATTTAGTTTTGACTATTTCTTGCCCAAGGCTTGCAAGTAGCATCTCGGGCTAGCCTGACTTGAGAGCTTTGCAACTAGCACTATCTGCGATGTGGAAATTTTTTTATAATAAAAATTATGAAAAATAACATAATTATTTTTTAAAATTTTATTAAAGCTTAGAAAACAATCTAAAATGAAATTTGACAAGGATAAGATTTAATAGAGAAAATTATTATAGAATTAAAAAAATAAAATCTTACTTGTTTGCTAAATCTAAGACATGATTGAAAAATTTAATAATTGAATATGATTTGAAATTCAAATGAAATGAGATTATAAAAAAATCAATAAGCTAATATTCTATAATTAAAAACCCATTTTAAATTTCATGAACATATGCTTAACCCTAGAAGCCTGTTGAACCCTCCAAGGTATTTTAAATATCACTAGTTCACCATTTTCAATTGTACATAGCTTATTATTTACATATGAATCTATTTTACACTAAAAAGGTCTATTAAAATAAAATATGAATCATTTAAGACTTGGCTCACAAAGCTAATGGTGACCTAATAGCTTCACCTAGTAAGCTACAACTTTTTTGTGATCATTATAATCTTTATTGAAATATTAGGTCTACAACACACTTGAAGTTAGTGACTGGGGAAATGCACGCATAAAAAAATCATAGTATGCATTCAAATAAAATATAAAAAAATGGATGTAAAATAAAAATATACGATTTAATTAAATGATAAAGCTATAAATATTTTAATTGGTACTTTGAGCATTGTTAATGCTAATAGAATTGAGCTTAGAAAGTACTCTTCAAATCTGCCACAAGTTAATGGCAACATAAAAAGGTACATCTCTTTGTTTAAGAAATTAAAGTTTATATGATGAAGTGACTAAGAGTTAGTGAAAATGATTCCAAATGAACCTGTTGAAAGAATTTTATTTGATTTATTAACATTATTACTCGTTAGTTTGAAAAATACTATATCTATGAATGAACATCTAAAAAGATCATTACAATATACCAAAAGAGTATCAATCTTTCACCACAACCTTCAAGATCACTACAAAATTTTCTACTATAACATTGGATGACTTTACAGGTGAGTTCACGACTAATGAACTATAGATGAAGACAAGAAAAGAAGAGAAAGGCTTCATTTAGAAAAAAAATAATCGACAAATTAAAAAAGGAAGATGCCTTAGAAGAGGACACTACAAATGAAGACAGCACAACTCTAATTTTGGAAGGTTTTTCTAAAGTTTTCGGTGATACAAGAACGTATATTAAACAAAGGTCCAAGAAGAGAGTGAGAATGAAAGAGGAGATCTTTTTCCATGAGGTTGACAAATTAACACATACCAAACAAATATGTCTTATGGAATAAGATTGAATTGAAAAAGAGATGAATGCAATGAAGAAGAGCAAGAACTAGAAGAAGAAAGCATTGAATAATGCTTGAAGTGACTTTCAAGAGACTAATACAAGTGAAGTGGAAGATCAAGAGCTATTTTTGACGGTGGCCCAAGAGGATGAAGAAGAAATGGGAATATCATTAAGTAAAGTAGAGGTAAGTTATTTTAATAAAGGATTACCTTAACAATTAATTTGTGTGTAACAATATTAAACTTTATGTAAGGAATATAACAAACTAAAAGAAAAGCATAGTGAATATTTTTGTCTTTGTGAACATATTTGAAATAAAGCTAACCCATTTATAATATATATGCAAAACACTAATGATGGATTAGAATATAAAATTAAGTGCATGCTTCATTTCTTAAAGAATTAATGATCTTAAATCCTTGAAATTTGCTTATTCATTATTATATGAAAATCGTACTAGTTGAAATATTTCTGTTTCAAGTGATAGAATATTTCATGTACATTGGGATAAAGGAAATGCCAATATTTTACAGGGATTCAATAACAATTTTACAAGTCATTCTAGCTTGTAAACTGACTATACGACACATGTACATATTATTAAAGCTCACATTTAATCCAAATTTCTTAAAGTTTTTTGGTAGTTAGGGAAAACTTTAGTTCTTCCACTCAAAAATATGCCTGACCAAAAAACTTTGTCTTCATAAGTCTAACAATTAATTTATAATTATAGGAAGGTTTTCTTTTGAAGGATGAGTAAGACGTGATTCTGGCATAGTTGATGCCTGACATACATGACTGGAACAATAAATTTACTACCCCAATAAGAAGTTTACGTTGAAGGAAAAGTAGTACTTAGTGAGAACTCAAAGAAATAAATCAAATGAACTAGTGCTATTTGAAATTCTACATTTTTTATTAATAAAGTTTATAGTTTAATGTTTAAATTATAATTTCCAAAATATGAGTAAATTATGTGATAGTAGTTTTAGTATTTTATTTCCTTCAATTACATATAAAATTAGTAAGATATTACAACTAAAAGAAATAAGACTTATTTACATGATTTGAAGAAAGTAAACAGTTCTCAAACAGAATCATTGTGTCATAGGTTAATGACTTTAATTTATGGCATAGAAGACTTTTCCATGCTAGCACACATACCTTAAGAAAATTAATTAAATATAACTTACTAAAAAGTTTAACTAAATTGTCTTTTGTAGATGATTATGTATACCCTTTCTCTAATAAATTATGTAGACATATACAACGAATGAGTGTAGGACTTAACAAATATGGACTAGTTGTGTTAAATGACTATTTTAAGTATACATAGAGAATTTTCTCACAAAAAGGAGAAAAACCTATAGAAAATTTTATATCTTGATAACTAAATTAAAAGAGGAGTTTGGAGACAAATTAATGGTAATTAGAAGCAATAATGAAGGTGAATTTAGAAGTGAGAAAATTATTGATGATTTTAATAATAATAGAATTTCACTAACATTTTCTAAATTTTTGATGAATTTTAGATGCCTAACTCATTATATTTTGAAATTTTAAGAACTTTGGAAGAGGTGTATGATCACTTACAAATTGAAGTAAATGTTAATAAGTTGTTCCAATTCTACAAAAATATTTCATTACTATTACTGAGATAGATCAATCTAAACATGATTGTATAATAATCAATGTAGCATTCTCTAGAACTATTTGACCATTCATTCCTTATCAATGCAAATAAATTGCTAATGAATGAGAGTTCTCTTATGCACCATTGACTAATGTAATCAATCAATTCATTCATTTCATCCCACCTAAGATTGGATGGACTCTTGTATTAATCAAGTATAGATATTACATAAAAATATACTATTTATATTCATGGAGCTTTAATTTCCTCTAAAAGTTAAGCCACCAGGTACCAAAGTGTTCCTCATTTACCACTTCAATTTAGCATATATATAAGTATTATATGCACCATTTTGTCTCCATCGTTTATCCATGTGCAAGTGAACTAATTGTTCATCCTCATTTAAGGTTTGAAAATGGATGATTTTAATTCATAATACCTAAAACCCAATAGATTTATTCCCATTGTTTGTGCTCAAATTCTAATATCTTAGATAGCTAATGCAATTAGCTATTGTCAGCCATAAGTTCCATGAGAGCAATCAAAACTATTTTTATTTAGACTAGAAGCATAAACTACGTTCCCTAGCTCTTATTTATTGTACCTCTTATATTTCAATCTAGGATGTTATCCAATAAAAGTCATTCATTATAAAAGTTATGAAAATAAGGCACTTCAATGAATCCTACAAAACTAGGATGCCTCGTTAACCATTTCTAATATTTCTCTCTGAGTGCCTATTCTAAATTAGGTTGAAATCTTCTTCTTTGTATTACATTAGACTAGAATTTATAGATCATTTAAGCTAGTCATTACTAAAATCTTAAAATGATTGTTCCATGTTAATTTATTTGGAAACTTGGTTTTCCCTAGCATGTGCTAATTCTACTACTAATTATATTAACTAAACTATTTATGAGTATTTGTGCTCCTTTGCAGCGAAACAATTTCACAGAGCCTCAGTATTTTTTCATACAACATCCTTATCTAAAATGAAACTATCTGAATGTTGTGACTTTTCATTTTGAATGCTGCCTAACTGATAAATAATGGCTTATTGAGATTATATTCATTCGTATTTGTCAGTGCTTATTTTTGCTTGCATATTTGGGGGCATTTTAATTTTTTTACATTGAAGAAAGTTGTGACCTTGGCCATAGAAGTTTATTTACTAACAAAGTCATCATATTAAATCCATTGCCACAACCTGTTTGAGTTTGCAAATTTTTTGTTATATAGATTCAGCTAGGTAATTCCTTCACTAGATCCACTTCAATAAAATCTTGTTTATGCTTACTATAGTTAGGTTTATAGTAGATATAGTCACTTGTAAAGGACTTTTTTGTACCAAAGCTAAGAAGTAGAAAGCTAGCTCATTGAAAAACTCAAATTAAACCTAAATAAGAGCTAAGTTGATTCAAACAACATTCATGTGAAACTCATGATGCTAGTTAAATGTTTTGTTTCCTTAAAGTAACTGATGTTCAATAGACTCATAAACATGGATTATTTATTATTGTTGCTGATGTATTCAATAGAATCATAAATGAAGATTATTTGGGATATGCAATATTAAGTAGTAATTCCTTAACAACGTAATAATTGTGTGCATCATAATTTAACATAATTTGCCACTATAAAATGGGCTATGATCAAGCCTTCTTGCATGACAACTACTCATGAGAACATACAATAATTCTTGCATGTTTTGAATTCCATTACTTATGTATATATAATAATTGCTTGAGATTTAAAATTTAAGATTGGGTTAAATACATGTGAATCAAGATCATTAGCAGTTCAAAAGCAATACAAATCATATATATTTAAGGATTCAAAATTCTTGCTCATCTAGATTCCTTAACTTGTTTTGCTTCATAATGGTTTCATCCTTATCAATTTTGTGTGGCTTTATTGCTTGTGAAAAAAAATTAATTGAATAATTGAGTTAAATTGACAAATGCTTATTCTTATTGATTATAATCTTAAAACCTTATAGTATTTTCCTAAGTTTAAATGTTTATTACTTGATGTTAGAAATTGGGTACACTATCAATTCTTGAAGCTAATTATTGTGAATGTAGTTTTACTAAATTTTTAAACATCTAACACATAGTGGTGATTAAATATTCAAATTGTACTTATGTGCATAATAGCTTTTATAGTTAGCATATAATGTCGAAGACCATGATGAGATAATATTATAAACTCACATAGAATAGCTCCTAGGCCAAATAGTCAAAGATGCTAATCTTAATGTGAAATTGGGTATGTAGCTTTGAATCAAACAAAGTTAATTTTGGCTTCTATAAAAGCTTATAATGTTGGGAGACCTACATGATATCCCAAAGATTTCTATTTATGATTCCAAAAAACATTGTATTTGTTATACATATTAATGTGTGGTTAGTGTGAAGTATTTCAAGTTCATGACAAAAACAATGTCATCTCTGAAATATAGCATATTTACATGGAATTGAGCGAATGATTTTCCTCAAAGAGTAGTGAAATAAAATTTAACTTTTTTATAGCAATAATTTGGTGCTACCTTTGACGTTCCATATGTAAAGCATACAAATTGGTCCTTGATGATAAGGCATTTTCATGCATAAAATTTCTCAATATCAATGTTAACATGTGTTTGTGATGATGCATGCATATGCATATATGATGTATAAACTAAAATTTTTCTTTGAAATAATAAAATTCATAAAAATCAAATAATATAACATTTTTATTACTCAAGTCAAAATTTTTTTTGAGCTTCCTATTTTATAATATTAAATATTTGAAAATTGAGTCATGTTCTAAGGAAACATTGTCATAATAATTCTTTTTTCCATGTAATTCACTAGCGAACAAAAAATCTTCAAATAATCATTGAGGGTTAACAATTCATATTTTCTTAAGTTAACCATATATTACATCGAGATCATAAAGATAAAGTAAAATAAGCAAATCATGAAATGTAATAGCAAGAGAACATAAAAATAAATAAATGTTGTAATATTAGACTTGAAAATAAGATTTTTTTTGTTTATTTTGTAATGTTATTTTATATAATTTGTAATAAATTCTAGCAATTTCAAATAATTTTTTAAAATTAAACAATGCTAGTTTAATGATAAATTAGAAATTGTGAAAAGCTCTTACAACAAACCATTCCTTAATACCAAGTTAATATAAAATGATATGCTAAAACTTATTTTTTGGTCATCTATAATTGAAAATTTCCTATGTTCATGGAACATGTCCATATAAAAGCCTGCCTAAAAGTGCTATAGCTTTACAATCGAAAATCTTAGTATCGCTAAACAATTAAATACTTTCCAAAAGCTAAAGACCTGCATTAAGCGTTACCATAAGGGATGTTAACCTAAAGAAAAAGTGGTTTTAGAATACTAAACAAGAAAATCACACGTTCACTAGACAGACTAGAAACTATGATTACATGAGTAATTTCTCAGAAGTTGAAGTTAAATGGTTAGGAGCTTTCTTAGAAATTTGATGCTCGTGAGAATACTAGATAATATTTTGGGATCTCCCCTTTTTAAGCCTTTCACACTCCTTCTTAGGTTACCTTAAAAATCATGTTATTATATTGAATACACACAACATGTTTTTATTAAACTATCTTAATGGTAGCACTTTGTAATTTTATTCAAATTACATTACTTACATTATTGTGAGTATCACCATTCATAGATATCTTAAAGCTATAAAGATAATTTTTTAGGCTAAGCTATCAAAGGTTATTATTTTTTCTTTTGCAAAAATGTGGAACATATTTTAGAATTCTAAAGTATACTTTTAAAAATCCAAAATTCATCACAAATTTTGAAATTAAAACAAAGATAGATCTGGTTGATCAGCCTCAACAAATGTGTATAGAAGATGGTAATCTTAATGTGAAATGTTATAATAGATTGATTAACGAATCATAATGCACATCCTAAGAAAGGCTTCCCAAATGGAGTAATCCAAACTGAGAATTGATTCATTATTAAAATGCTTTGGGCCAATATGGAAGATTTATGCTAGGTAGTCTACTTAACTATGATTGTACTTCTTACAAAGTAAGATATAATTCAATACTATGACAAACTCTATAACCATTCATATTCAAATAGCAGATAAGTGTCATTGTATTTATTTAGTAATAAATGAAAACATTAGTGCAATTCAATTTCATGATAAAGGTACAAAGAATCCAAAGAAAGTCTGTAATGATTCCAAATAAATAGAGAGTCTGATATAATATCTAATTAAATCCATCATACTCAACTTGTGCCATTGAACAAGTTTTTACACAAGGTTGATATGGAAGACGTGCTTGCCAATGAATCAAGGAGTACTAGATGATGAGGATGTAGAAACATGCTTTGTCATTAAAATCGATGAACAATTACATTAGATATTAGATCAAATGAAAAAGAAATTGCTTTGAAAGATGTGGCTTTTTTCTCATTCTTTGCATATCTTATTCCTAAAAGGAACAATAAATTTTATAGGTGGCTTCGTAGTGCACAACTTTTCTATTGTATTAATACTACAAAAAATATTGTAATAATAATATGTTATGTCATCATTATACTTTAGCAAATGTGCTCAAAATTTTATGAACCTTTCTTCTGTATCTTTGCTATAATCATGTTCAAGTTTGATGAGAATATATTGGAATGGGTTGGACTGGTATTCTTTTCTATACAAAAAATAATGATCTTAGATATTAGAAGAATAGTTATCATTTGTTAAAATTGAGAGATTATGTGGTCATTGATTTCCCTGATATGAAACGAGCCACTCCAAATAGGTTTATTCCTTTTTCCAAGAATATGACTAACTTAACATTTCTTATGTTGGCCAAAGTAGTTTATCAAAATTTGTTTCTTAAGCTAAAATGATTGATATATGATAAAATCTAGTTGTTTTTTTATATTTTAGTTCATTATTTTTAGCCCCAAATGCCTAGTAATTTCGATGAGAAAAAAATTCAAGTCAACCATAATATGATCATATGAATGCATTCTGTACATTTCATTATGGAGGCAATAGTTTGATGACTCTTCTTATGACCACTACATAATATATGAACACATCTCATCAAGCTAAATTTAAGCTTTGCAAACTTTTGGAATTTGTTATTAATTTAGAACCTCAAATGAATACAGTTACTCGACCTTCAAGCCTATTAATTTGTTACTACATTTCCTTCCCTGAATATGTGGTATAATTAAACTACTTTGGAAAGAAATTGATTCATTCTATTTAGTTACATTAAGGTATAACAAGGGTTTCTAATCCTTTTTTGAATCATTTAAATAATGATGTTTCTATAACACCAAATTATCATATAAATTTAAACAAAATTGTATTTTGATGGCTTAAATATATATATATATATATGTATATATATTTTAAATTTACAGTGCTTTAATAGCTCTACCAAGTAGTCTCCAATCACACAAACACAACTTATAAGGTCTTGGTTATTTCTATTCAGTCCACTAGAATTTAATTTTTTGAAATCCAGAGTCCATTGAACCACTTTTTCTATTATTCAATTGATTTCAAAAAATCAAAAAAACAATGCATATTTTACAATTTGAGGACCTATTGAACTTCTCTACATAATTAAGCAACATTTTACAATTCATAAGCATTAAGTTTAAATCTATGAGGAAAATAATAGGGAATATTTGCTCATTGCATTGTTTTGAATTTTTATCTTTTAGATATTACAGCATATCAGAGATGGTTGAGTAATAAATTCTCAACAGCTATTTAGGTTTTGTGACTACCCTTCCATCCTTGTTGATGCATTCTATGAATCATGATGTTGGGTCTGTTTAATGCCATGACTAATTAAAAAGGGTTGCATAAGATTCATTTGAGAGTCCTTATAAGCACAAAAACACATTTGTCTATAAATTGAAATTCAACTGTCTAATGTTGCTATTAAAAGTTAATTAGTTATTTAGGACTGTCCACATTAATAGAGATATTTTGGAAGGTTGATAATTATTCCATATTTTTTGTGACTTTTGAATACGACAATTAATTAACTCTAAGCTTGTCACATCCTGAATTGATAGGGAATTTACCGTCGTTATTGAGGGTTCAATAACTTTTGCCATTGTAATCTGTTTTGTTCCAAGTATTGCAAATAATAAAAGAGAGACAATTCTTTATAATTGACTCCAAGTCATTGAGTATTCGCCACAACATTTTCTATGAAGGATCTTACATCTAAAGTATGTAAAGTAGATAATGTTTGAGGTGTAAACATTTTAAAAAAGCTTTATATTATATACATCCATAATATCCTTTAGTTTCTTAACAAGTAATCCATACTTTTTAGAAGGGAAGCTAATCTTGTTGTAACGAGACAAATGGTGCTTGCTTACTAAATCACTATTACCCCAAAGATATAATTTGATTTACAAAGTGCTATTAACTAGAGGGCATGACTAGCAAGTATTACATCCCATTGAGAGTAATTTTTTTGCATGTTTTTTTAATCTAGTGTTCGAAGTGGAACACTTATTTCCTTCCTTCAAATACTGTGCTTTTTATTTAAGGGATTGGAAAATAGTGTCTTTTTGAAGCAGGAGCTCCTTATCAATATTTCCCTACTTGTGTTTCATTTTTGTACAACTAATAAAGAAGATCCTTTGTCAATTAATCTACAATCTTCATGTGTTCTGGAGATTAGACAAGAATAACATAATATTTTTTATTACATTTTTATTACCTATTAAGAAGAGAAAAAGGCAATCTTCAAAACACAAATGGGACTTTGGTTGACAACCACTTATAGTGGCCTAGTGCTTCACTTCACCTTGTATATGTTGATTGTTTAAACCTATTCTTAGTACTTTACCTGCAATGTGGAGAAGAAATAAGGAAAGTAGGTTATCATTCTTTAGCCAATGAGAGAGTTAGATGGAACCATTTCCTTTCTTATTAATAATGACAAATAACCAACTTATATCATAGATACTCATCACCAGATTAATAAATTAACAATTGAAGTTGAACTTGTTTAATACATGTTTCCCTCATGATATATTATTGAACACATTCTTAAAGTCTAACAAGATAATGAAGCAATTAGCTTTGATCTTATCATTTAAATCATGAAGTTGCTCCTATGAAAGTATGAATTTTTATGCAGGTGAGATATTTTTAATGGCTTCCCCTTAGCAAAATCTAATTGCTCCATTGAGATGATAGTGGGTAGGAAACTCTATAGGAAACTACCAAAAACTTATTATATTTTCAAAAACTAAAGATCCAAATTGTCATAAAGTCTTCGAAAAATATATTTCATTTAGTTTACAGAAGGAAAATTAATTTTACACTACTGCATTCTTTTGATGATGGGCTACTAATAAGAAAATCATTGATAGCATCATAAATGTCATCTTGAAATATGAACCAACAATGCTTGTAAAACAAAACATTGAAACCATACAATCAACAAGCACATAAAGAATCCATCGAAAAAGTATTTTTTTGTATTTTCTCCTTATTAACTAGCAGAATTACCATCATGTAGTGGGTCTAGGCATCATTAACCAAAGAACCTCTAATTTTTCTTAGTAGGGAAAAGTGAGACTTGAAGCAATGCACAACATATTTGGCAATTAAATCCATCTCTAGGACCCAACTTGATTTGGATCTTTAATTCTTTTTATGTTACCCTTCATTCACTTTTTATTAAACATTGTGTGGTTGACATTTGTGTTTTTATCACCATTATTAATCCATACAGTACTTATCTTTTAACTCTGATCTATTTGTTGTAGTTGCTACCAGTACATCACGTAGAGGTTCCACTTCGAGATGTACTAGTTCTATTTGGACTTGGACCCATTTGAGGATTGGTTACTATACATCTCATCAATCTCTGTTGTTATTATCATTTTGCAGATGAATTACAGCAGAGCCATAGTTATTGCATATTTCTATTTATTTTTATTGGTGCATCAATTTATCTACATTAATAATTTAATTTAAGTTGTTTAAAGAATAATTTAAAACTTTTTTGAGATTTTCATCTTATATTTAGTAAAAACCTTCCCTTCAACCATCTCACAAGTAGATCTATAGAAAATTGGCTTGAAAGTTGATTTAAAAAGTGATTAAAATTTAGTTTTAGGTTTTTTTTGTTGTCATTCACCTCTACTAACCATCGTTATCATCACCATTAGCGTTGACCCGTCAACTTGTGCTAACTCTCTTCGATCCACAACACCAAAGCAAACCCAAAGTGTCAATGCTTTTTTATCGATGCTTCTCCCTAAAATTGGAACCCAAATAGATGCACTGATCCACCAATGTCACACTACGCATTGCATCTTAAATCACTTTTCTCCATTACGAGTACTGGAAATGCATGTGGCCGTTTAGAATCTAATTACAATAATTAATTTTATAGGTTTTTAGGAAGTTTTTTAATTTTTTTTGAAAATTTTGAGGTATTTATTTTGTAATTCGTTGTGGCTTCTAGAATTCTAAAAAGTTCTACAGAATTCAAAAAAAGTTTCCAATAGTGCACTTAAATGTGTTCTCCATGCACTTCTCCATGTTAGCAACCATAGTTCGTTCATCTTAAACATTGTTAGTTCTAACCACGATAACCCATTGAAGTCATTTTCCTTCTCTATAACATGGTATTCTTCTTCTTCAATCTTCAAAAATATATTACCAAATTAAGTTTTACTGCATCCTTTAAGGATGGCTTTAGCTCTCTTCAGCTTACAAGCAAGGGCCTACATTCCTTGCCAACAAATTGGAAGACTATAATTCTGAGCAACAATTGGAGAGAATTATATACTTTCAATCCAATTGCTTTGGACTCTATGTTGTCTAAGATTAGATTTAATTGTTGTTAGAGAAATGATCAATAATAAGGATTGGTATATCAAGAACATGTTCATATGTTAAGAAACTATTTTAGGAAGGCTTTGAGAAAATCATGATTCATTAGGGCTCTGTCCACAAGAATGGACTTTATATATCTGAACCTTAGCAAAGTTATTTGACTATCCTTACTATTTATGGAAGACAATTTGGTCTCCATCAACAATCTTAAATCCCTTGAAAGATCTACTCTATTAATAAAGGAGTTATTGGGATACATAAAATAATAGCACATCAGTTACGCATCACCATGTGAAGAAAATATTCTTAATTTTTAATTTTTTAATATTATATGTACTATAACCAATACACTTATACTTTGTTAAAAATGTTGCTTCACAATAGTGAAAATTTAGTCTGTTGCAAAGGATGTCCTATTGTCTAGTAGTTGCAATGCATTACATCATTGCCATTAACTTAATTTTATGTAATCTAAACATGTTATTAAGGCATCAAGCTGTTGTAGAACTATCTATAACTAATATTTTGAAAAGTAAGACATCATCAACTACAATCTATAATGTCTACATTTTAAGATTCTTGAAAGCTTCTTTTGGTCATTTTTGCGAATCATTTTTTTAACATTCTATTATCTTTTCTTATTGACTTGTCATTATTAACCACTATGAAGCCATTCATGACTATCCTAGAAAGCTTAAGAGTCTTTCCTTTTTCCTAATGGTCTTTATTTGAGCGTTTTGGAGATTGAATATCTTCTTGTTGTTTAAACTATAATTCCTCCCTAAGTTACAAATTAAATTGATATTGTTTACTCTTAATTTATAATGCTAATTAAAATTGATCATACTATCATTGAATTGATGCTTTATAGTACAACTAGGTTGTTTTTTATTATGCATTTAGGTTTTATGATTTATTAGGGTACTGATATTGTTTTATACATTAATGGCTACCGATGTTTGAAGTTTCACATTACTTATTACTTAAGTAATTGGAAGTTTCTCTTCTTCTCCATTTCTTACATGGAAGTTTTGAACATTTTCTTGCTCGCTTTGGACCATGGAGAATCCTTGTCTATAGTTTCTTCGATAATATTTGGGAACTTTTCATTACCATATTTTTTTTTCAATAATCCTTTTGTCCACCCAATCTATCTAAATATTTAAATATCTAAAGGAAGATTTTTAGTAAGAATGACCAAAACAAAGACTAGTGCTCCATTGAGCCTTCTTAAGTTTATTGTCATAGCAAAAGTTTTAATGGCTTTCTAAGCAATAATATGTTTAAGAATAGCGCTTACTGTTTGACCAACTTAATTGGATGGTGCTCCAAGAGATCTACATTAGATCTTACAAAGGTTTAGTATTGAGCTAAAAGGTTGGAAACATTCGAGTACCCTCATTTCAAAGTCGACAATTTATTGAATATTGTACATCCAACATCAAATGTTTTACAATTTTAAAGAAAATCTTGGGAGCATATTCTTATCTCTTCATGATAAAATCAAAGATGCCAATTGTTTTCAATTCATACTCTTTGAAATTGCATGTTGGGTCATCCAACTAAAAAAGTTACATATTAAAGTGAGTTTGAATGGAGTAACCTTTTTAGAGACATCATCATCATCAAACATGACCTTTTCTTCACATGACCAAGAAACATTTAGCATTATCATGATCGACGAGGAACAAAAACTTTCCTAAAATTCATGATAAAATAAGGGCCACGGGGCTAATGTCCAAGAGATATACCCAATAAGGGAGAGCAGCATACATACAAGAGAGTGTCCTTAAAATCATGTTGGAATTGTCAACTAGATCAAAAAATACCCGAAAAATTCTAACACCTAGCTGTGCTTGATTTTTATTCGTGAGGTTCTTTAGAAACTTGTGTCAAAAAGTGTCTCTTTATATTTAAAAAATCAAGAATGAGTAAAATAATGCAATTAATCAGTATGAATGATAAATTTAATCTTTTATTGAATTTCTTTTACTCAAAATCGATGTTTTCATTGTTAATTATTTAATCTGGGTCACATGTCCTCTATACTATTAACTCTTCATTTCAAATATCAACATGTTTGCTTATGTTTCATTAATTTCCTTCCTTTTAATTTACTTCATATACGACATTTGAGTTTTGTACATTCATCTTAAGCAAATAAGCTCCTTGCATTATGTCGAGAATATTTCAATGTGTGAGCGAATTATCGACAAATAGATTATTTGTTTATCCCAAAAATATGTTAAAAAAGTTTTAAAATCATTTATGCTTAAATAAATATCTAAAAGTAATTTTGTGAAAATTTTATTTTTTTTTTAAATTTTTAATCTCTATTTAATAATAAAATTTCGACAAAATTGTGAAATAGAAAGGTCAACAAAAATTTTAGAGTACACAAGCATTTTTTAGATGATTCAACTTAAAATCAAATCTATGTCCACTCTCATATCAAACAAGGCATAAAAAAAGAATGTATATAAGTCCTTTGCCAAAATAGTGGATATGTTGTACTATCATAACAATTAAATAAAAAAATAAGCTACAATGGAATTATAATAATGTTAGATATCAAGAAAGAGGAACGAAGAGTGTCGATTAAAATCTATGCAAAATAATTCCTACCCTTGAGAAAAGATCAACAAAGCAAAAATGTTTTAATTTAATAAAATAGAGAAAGAATAAATAAGAGCTTTGTTGTTTTTAAAAAAGAATATCTAGTTGTCAAAGAAGGACGCAAAGTATACAAGTAATGATGAGCACTAGCTACTAATGGCTTTAATGTCATTACTTCAAATGTTTCTTTAGAATTTTTTAAAAATTACATCAATTTTCTTTGATAAAAAAATTACCCAATTTATGAACATTTTTTAATGGTTAAAAAGTATTTACCAAACTAACCATTTGATATTTTTAATTGATAGTTTTTTTAATTAAAAACTTAATATTATTTAAATAAAATTTATTACAACTAGTAAATATTGTTTAAAATAGTCATCGTATAAGAGCTACATGATTAAAAGAATCTTGGAATGCTTGATTGTGAAAATTACACAAATGGTCAGTTAGAAATAAAGAGTAATTTAGATATTTCGATTTCATATGAATTGTTAATTATGAATTATGATCTAATGATTAGATTCAATTTAATTTATGGATTAAATGTATACCATGTGATAATTTAATGGGGTGATCAGATAATTATTACAGTTATGGCTTAAAAAAGATGATTTTGGTAATGATCATATGATTATAAAATTGTATAATTAGAAATTCACATCACTACTGCAATTTATAATTTAGCTATGAAGAAATAGCATTAAATTTAGCTCCTACATGATGTACTTGCTATTATTTTTTTCTTCTTTCAAGAGATTTTATTTGCTTTAGAAGTAGTTTGGTTTTAAGGTTAGTGTCACCAAGTTTATCCAAGAGAAAGTCACTACACTTACAATAAGATGATTAATTTATCTATAAATATAGAGAGTAGTGCCTTGATTTAAGATAATTCCATCTATCTTTTTTAGAGCGAAGCATAAATTCAATTTTTGTAGCGAACAGATTTGACGTTAATGCTCTACGCCAAAAGGTGTTACATAGCTTTAAGTTAGTTATTCGAGTGGAATTAGTTTTTTAATTTTTAAATTTAATTAATTATTATGGAAAAAATAATGAAAGTTAAGAAAAATTATTCTTAAGATGATCATGGTATGATTTCAAACACATTAAAAACTAAAATATTTAATTTTTAGTGGATTAATTTAAATTTCAATTTAATTATTATAGATTGCATAGATAATTTAAATTAAACTACTTAAAAATACTTAAAATTTAACTCAAAATATATCTCTTTGAGGCCTACCTCTCTAAAGATTTGATATTTACTACTCTTCTTCTTTACAGGTAAAAAGCACAAAGTCATAGTTTTAGAAGTTTGTATCGTCTCTTTAAAGGCCCTCTTCATCACTTATGTTGACAAAGCATATCTGAGCTTTATGATTATGTTAAAATCTCACAAATTGTGCTATTATCATCAAAATCTCTTTGATCCTCCACTGGGTTATTAGGATAAAAAAATCAACCATTTTATTATATATCAAAGTAAACCTTTAAAAGTAAAAAAAACATCCAATGTATATATTCAGTCGATCATATGAGTATTTTTAATAAAAAAAGATTTAAAAACACAAAAATAATATACACACACAAACACACACACACACACACACATATCAATTTTCCATAGCCTAACTCTCAAGTGAACTTACACTATCAGAGTTAAGTTTAAAAAATACCAAAAGTGCAACAAAATTCTAAAAAATCACATCATCAAATTGTACTTGCAAGTTAAAAGCAAAATATTATCATGCTAGAAATCTAACAATTTTTCTCATTGAAAAGACCAAAACATGAATAAAATATCTACAAAGTAAATAAAAACACTCAATTCTAATCCAATCTAAGGAAGTATCATGAATAACTACCAAGTTTTGATATAAAGAAATAACTAGTAAGCAAGAAGTCAAAAAAGACAATCTAATATAGTCCTATATCAAATAAAATATTTTTTATGAGAAATAAGTATCAATTCTATTATTATTGATGATGAAATAAATAAAATGAATTATCCAACTAATTCACAAGCTCAAAAAATCTCTATCTTGATGCCTACTTGAATTTTAGCAACTTGGTCTTACTATAAAGAGGTGTTTATGGTGGCTGAACAAGTAATCTTTGAGCCATACAATAAAACTATTATGCACTAATGCAAAATATGAATATAATAATGGAATAAATATTATGAATGAATGAATGACATCAGTTTCTAACAAAATGATATGATCATCTACTAACTAATTCAATATATATTCCCTTACTTTGTAACTAACTACATACTTAGAATCCAGTTGATGATATAATATAATTTCCTATGCAAGAATCATGACAGGCCCTACCACTTTTTCAAATAATGTAATCTAGCATTTGACTTGGTAATGATAATCACATGGACATCTATGTAGTATTCTAATAGTCTTCAAGAACTACGAGTGCTCCTGAAAAAAAGAAAGCGCACCTTTGGATTTCCTTTAGGACAAAATGTGTAATTTTTTCATTTTGAGATTTTTCATACAATGGCTTCCTAGAATTGCTACAGATTCTTATCAGGAAATGTGATGCACCATTTATAGGATTAACTATTCAAATTTAACTAACACCAAGGCAAGGGAGTGGGGTAGCTAAAGAGGCAACACGCATGAGAAAGCTATCCAAGGAAACTTTAGTGAAGAAGGAAAGAAGATCAACATAGGGTGCATTTCTTATGCTAAGCCTATTACCAATTAAATGGCACAAAGAAAGGGTATTTGGAAAGCGGTTTGACAAATAAAAATTTGCTATACGGAAAGAACAATATAAATGTCACATGGGTGTAGACTAAAAGACTTGAGAAACATTAATAAGAAATATATAGAAGACAGAGTAATGAAGTAACTTGAACATATAGCCGATTTAAACAAAACAAAAAGTTGAATTAAGAATAGCAAAGAAGGTGATAATTAGAAGTAGAAATCTAAGAAAACATTAGTTATCAAAGTGGAAAGGAACAACGAAGTGCATGGAAATGACATAAAAAAAGTGAATCAATGATGTTCAAGAAACATCAAAATGAAAAGAACAATTATGCAACATCCACAAGAAGGCAAAATAATAAGGTTATAAGTAAACTTGTACACTATCCCATCGCTAAAGCTTTGCATGCTTCCTCCTAATATTAAAGCCTAGCAGATTCAGCATGTTGGAGTTTGCATTTTAATTAACCCTTGACCTCAATAAGGCATAATGGAAAAAGTGGAATTTTGCACATGTAAGTATCATCTCTTTGAAAGGGTATGCCTCCCATTTTACAAAGAGACTATGCAGAGAAAAAAATTTAAAATGTAAAATTTATGTTATTAGTTCTTACCAAATCAATTATAAAATCACCTGTTTTAGTTTCATGAAATCTATTTTCTAAAAGTTAGTTTCCAAAGCTTTGGTAAAAGTTATTGGAAAATAGCTTTCTAAAAATTATTTTTTTTGGCCAAAGTTTCCAAGGACCAAACAATTGTGAAACTATCTTTGTAAAAAGTTGCAATTTCATTTTTTTATTTTCCAAGTTCACATGAGTCATCAAAATCAATTTGTTTTGGGGTTTTGTGGACAAAATTGGTGAATTGGCACACCATCAAATGTGTTGTAGCTAAAGTTCAAGTACGTGTGTTGTCGATCTAGACATCGGATTTTTGTAGTGTCAATTATGTCTTCGTCAAATTCTAGTTTTTCGGTCAAGCATGAAGTTAGCAGGTCAATGTGACATCGATGTTGTTGTGCATCAGGTCTGGTTCACAACATAACAAAGTGTGATGGTAAGTAAGCGAGGCATTAGTAGATATAGTTTCATTTGTGGGTCTTGTAACTTTTGCTACTTTTAAGTTGATCATCATGTACAAGCATAAAGTTTCAGTTCTTGGTGTCTTTGTAGGTCATATGAGCTTATGATTTTGATTTGACTTTAAAGACCTATTCATTGATCTATTTCAAAAAAAACGTGGTCTATGTATGCCATTAACTCTAATATAGTTAGTGGTGGGTAACAAACAAAGTCATCGACAAAAGTGGGTTACTTTTTGGATCTTTTTCACTTTTTTCACATGAAAGTTGAGCCTATAATATAATTTTAGGCAATATCTTAACTTTACATATAAAGAATAGGTAATTAATTCCCCAAAAGTGTTAGTAGATGTTTGATTGGTTTCTTAGCATAAAAAATGTTAAATAATGACCTTTCTTAAAATCTTACCAAGATTGTTTGCTTTGATTATCTCTGAAAAAACTATTGCACTTAGAGAAAATGTGTGTGCTATGCTCTAAAGAGCTTACTTTACATGTTTAAAAGTTAGTAGATTTTTTATGATAAAAGTTATTGCTCCTAAATAATCAAACTAATTGTACCAACAATAATTGCATTCTTTGTAAGTTAAAAAAAGATAAGAATATTGGTAGTAACAAAACACTACCAAGAGTATTTTAGTTTGTTTAGTTTCTACCCAAGTGAACCATTGCATAACAACTTGAGAAGGCATCACAAGTCATTTTCAGAAGGTAAACACACATCCTCACCTTTAGTGTTTCACTGCTTCTGCTAGTGCATAACCCCATGTATTTTTTGCTAGTGGGAACTTAACCTAAGTTTTTCTCCTACAATGTTAAAGCCAAACAATCTTGAGACTTTGTTGGTTAAACTTAACCTTCACAAAAATGGCTTCCTTGTAACTAAAACCCAATAAACTTATAATTCTAAAAAACAAATCCCTTAGCTTAAAGCAAAATACATAAGATTCTATAAAATGTGGGACACGTGTAGAACATATGAAAAATGAAAGAAACATTCCCATAAACTTTTTTGATGCATGAGGTAAATGAGGAAATTATGTACACCAATGTACTTTACTTCTTCAACATAACTTCCATTAAGTAAATATAAGCTTTTCATGTTTGCAAGGGTGGTTTTAAAAAATAAAAATGTCATAAAATTAATTAAATGAAGAAATAGTAGTATTTGATTGCATTAAGAAATGTTATGTAGCATGAATTCTAAAATTGTTTATTCAACTCCTATCATAAAAACTTAAGAATAGTTTTGCTTTCTTAAAATTAATTTAATCCCTTCAAATTCTGAATTTAACATTAAACATTCATAGATAGGTTTAGAACTAACTTAAGAACATCTAGTAGATATGCAAATTTATTGTGTACCTAAATGGTTATGTTTACTAGTCTTTAATAATTTCTAGTGAGCATGATATACTTGATGTTAAGAATAGTGTCTATATGCATTTTCTTGTTTCTGTGCATTTATACTAACTTTCCACACACATATAATAATGTACTATCAATTGTTTTGTGGCATAGGCTTGTAGAATTATTTTAACTAATGTTTCTCTATTCTGCACAAGGTTCATAGACATATGTTGGATACACCCATGATTTATGCTTGCTTAACAAATACTCAAAGTACCTTAGATCTTTGTTTGTCGTAATGCATTTTCTTTAGTACATGCATGCTGGCATTGCACTGGTTAGATTTTCAAAACATTTTATAACCATTTTATGAGTGAAGTGTGATAACATTCAAATGACTTCTTTTGAAATATTTTTAAAAACATGATGCATTCAAATTGAACAATATAAGATAAATTTTGGAAACTATCCAAAAAGATTTCCAAAAATTGTTCTTGATTTTTTGACATTGTGAGGGATCTTTCTTTCTTTCAAGCCTTCGCAATTCTTCCTAGCTACAATTTGCATTTCTTTTGCAAATTGGAAGTTTCTCTTAGAATCAAGAATCATCATGAACTATTGTTGAGTATTCACTTTGAGCACACTTCATTTGGACTTCCTTTTAAGCTTGTTGAATTTATATCTATATCACAAAAGGGTTGACTATAGGTCACATAGCTTTAGTGTAATATAACTGACAAAACAAACTTGTTAGTGGCTTACATTATTAATATTGTTATCAACTAAACTTAAACTTGAGTCATGAGGGCTAGGAGGCCAACAACATAGGTATTATGTGATCCATATGAAACAATACTGAATATTAAAAGAGTAAAACTATTATTATAAAATAAGTTACATTTTTTATAAATAAGCAAAAAAATTGTTAATGCAAATAAAAATAATAGGAAAAGCAAACATATATAATGTTATATATATAATGAAAAATCTAAGATCCTAAAAACTATTTCTATAAAATGTTAAATAAAAATGTTTTGTCTATAGGCATAGAACATATAGAAATTTTCTTATGATAAAAGAGGTTTCTAGTTATTAGAAGTATCATAAATATGTTATTTCAAGAAAAGAAATAAACTTTAAAAAATATTTAATTTTAGAAAATAGATAATATTAATGTATATGTAATAAGCCTAAAACATTTTATAATCATAAGAAAAAGAAATGTCATTAATATAAAATATTATTTTCAATAGACTTATAAAACTTTTGTTGATAATAGGTGCAAAAAATTCTCATTGTGAAGAAAATTAAACATTTCATAATGTAGAAAAAATCATTAAGAACATGGTACAATTAAAATGATAAAGGCCATGTGCAAAACATATTGAAAAAAGTATTCTCATTATGAAAGTGAATACTAATTTGTATCATTAAAAGATAATTATGAATCTATTTAAACATTTGAAATATTTAAATTAAGTCCATGAAAAGTGAATAAATATTGTCAGCATGCAATATTGGTCCACACCCTGAAATCATGTTGAATAAGGGTTATGGTTGAGATGGAAGAGGAGTTTTAACTTTGTTGGCTAGTTTTTCCTGTTCTCCATGCAATGTCACATTTATTTTTATGTATTTATGTGAATTGACGAAATTAAATTGCTTTTTATTCAATGGATTCATATTATTACCTAAAAAGTGCTTTTATGTAATTAAAATATGCAGATTAATAGTTGGATGTGTGATTTCTTAGTCATTAAGGTAATTTTGTGCATGCTCACACTCATGAAGAAGAGATGAGGCATGTCTTCTATTACATTCTCTTTTATTCAAATTTTTGTTTTTTATATCTACTATCATATCAAAGTCATGTTTCATCATAAGGAATAAGTTATCAAGCTCCATTTCTTATACACCACAATGTGTGTATTGAACTTAGATTGGGTTATCTTTTATTATACCCTTTCTTGCTTAGCTTAGAGTATTTTTAGTGCAAGATAAGATGTAGTATAAGGTTAGCTAAGGCCCATATAAGTATTTTTCTTTTCTATTTAAAAATTTAAGTTTATATTATACTATAACAAGTCATGTATAAGGCTAAAATGCTTACAAATATTTTTTGTTTGCATCAATTATTTATCTAGTAGTATCCTTGTCATTTTTCTTTTAGTATTAAGATTGTTTCTACAAAACTTTAGTAGAATCTATGTAGTGAATACAAAAAATTTTAATTTTAACATTTAATATCATCATTGTTATTGTGGAGCTCTAGTTTGCATATAAAATGAAATTATGGAAGGCATATTCCGCCCTTCCTTTCCTTAACTTTTCTTCTTTCATTATTCTTCCTATTTGTGTAATTAGAGCTAAATTAGATTTCAACCATTGGATTCCTGTCACATGTACCCTCACTATCAATTTTTTTCTTATCAAAGCATAATTTGTGTTATTCAAATGAACATGATTATCCACAACCATTAGTTTTGCATTGTCACACTTTGTTGTACTTTACTCATTTTTAGAAATTTTTTCCATCCCTCATTATGGCTCTTAATCATTGCATTTTTAATACATACATGATTTCAACAAAGTACTATATACATTCTTCAAATAAATCTTCAGTTGTAGTAATTCAGTAGCCACACCAATGGCCTCCCTATCTTGTTTATGTGGCACAACCTTATTATGCATCATATTCACCAAGTACATCACAAGTGAGTGATAGTCGCAAGTGACTTGTCTCTTTTACCCCATAATTAATGACTAACGTAGCAAAGTACAATTTAGCTATAATTACAAAAATAGGAAGAATATTGAAAGAAGAAAAAGGAAAGGAAAGGAAGGGTAGAATATGCCTTCCACTATTTCATTTTATATGCAAACTAGAGCACCACAACGAACATGATTATCCACAACCATTAGTTTTGCATTGTCACACTTTGTTATACTTTCCTCATTTTTAGAATTTTTTTCCATCCCTCATTATGGATGTTAATCATTGCATTTTTATTGCATACATGATTTCAACACATTACTTTAAACATTCTTCAAGTAATTCTTGAGTAGTAGTAATTCAGCAACCACACCAATGGCCTCGCTATCTTGTTTATGTGGCACAACCTTATTATGCATCATATTCACCAAGTACATCACAGGAGAGTAATAGTCACAAGTGACTTGTCTCTTTTACCCCATAACTAATGACTAATGTAGCAAAGTAATTACATCTAGCTGCTTCAAGATAGATTGATGTTAAACATGTCTTACCAAAGGTCAAATCCACTTTTTAAATTATTTCTAGCCTATTTTGGAAGCAAATTTCAAACAATTTATTAATGAAATTTTACCATATTTTGATGTAATTCTTATGCCACTAGTGGCCTGCACTTTTTACATTAGGTATACTTTGCTAACATTAGATTTATATTCTTGTTTGTTAAATTAGATTACAAACTGTTTATCCAATTTAGTGTTATATTCCTTCCATTCAATTTACTAAACATGAGCATTGTAATTATGTCTTAGTTTCATCCAATTCTATTCTTCTCAAACAACAAAATGATCCATGTTACAAAATTAATGTATTTTATTAATTAATCCACTATTAGAATCCATTTGACTATTATGTGCAATCTCTTACTACGTTTAACATCAAAAGTTTTTTGGGTAGCTACAATTTTTATTAATGAGAATATTATTGTTTAATAAAAATTACCTTGGTTACTTACATCTACAAATATTAATCCTATTGTAGTTCTTATAATCATTTAAATGAACCTTGATAAATCCATTAAAGTTTACACTATGGTCTTTTATTAATTGGTTACATAATAAAATATTCTTTTTACATAGATTATCTAGTTATCTAACCCTAAAAGATTTGTACTTTTCTAAAACTTAAAGGACATATTCTATGAAGCTATCCAACTATTTTAAATGTAAAAGAAGTCTTTTTGCAAATTCATGGGGACGATGGGAAGAATTTTATGCTTAGGCTAGTGAACATTGTGCCCTAACGCTTCTACAAACTCTTCTCCCTTCATGCTTGGTGGTGTTAGTTTGCGAAAAACAAATAAAAATTTGGTTTTTTTAGAAAGGCACCTATATTATACAAATATAATCTTGTGCAAGCCATTCAATTGTCCACTCTACAATCCCATCCTAAATTCTCAACATTGGAGTTTAAGACATCATTGTGATACATTTCTTGGCATAAAGTAGAAAGCAAAAGATACCCAATTACATTGATTACAATAAGGTGAGTAATATTGTCATGAGGACAAATTTAAGAATTAAGCAATGATGTCTAAGAAAAACATCTTAATGCATTATCATCCCTTAAAAAACAACTCAAGAAAAGCTTCACACACAATCATAGAGCTACCATTCAAAGTATCAAATAACGCAAAAACTAGATGAAATAACATTCAATGCATAACAAACTCGTTACTTGCAATGTATCTATTAAAAATCGCATAAATAAAAACACGTGGGCCATAATCTAACCATAAGGAGCCCCTATCCTTATGTGATTCTATATCCTAGCCAATAATGTAAGGTATAAGCATAATATGCTATACAACAAACTACAAGGTGTAAGAAATAAAAATAATAATAAAATTCCAACACGTATCTTACAAGTATGATTGAACCTAGACTTAAATGGTCTGTGGCTATCCATAAAGAAAAGAACATGTTGAATCGCTGCATCTGTGCTTGCATGCATCATCAACATCTAAGTACAAAGTCATGTTATTATAAAAATATCATATAATATTAATATCATTTGTATCTTCTAGTTTTCTTCCTTTTTTGTTCTTATTTTCATACTCATATTATTTTTACCTTTCTTTATTTCTCTTTCAAGCACCTTTGTTTCCATATATATTAGTGTATCAAGTCATCATATAAAATGGAGCCAATGTTCACATTGTCCAGCATTGTCAGCTAATGATGATGTGTCCCATGCTTTGCCATGGCCCCCCAATCTTGGTACAAATGATAGTTAAGTAGTAATTTCATGATTATATGTTATGAAACTATCATAAACATTACCCACAATCTAATTCTCATGATGGAGAGTTCTCTATCATGTTGTAGCCTGACATATAAGAACAATGAATTTAGGTGGTGATTTTTCTCATATTAGGAAGCCAAAAGATAGTGTAAGATCAAACAAAATTTCATATTGTTATTTCTCCCAACTCATATTCTTATAGATCATTACATCTCTTTCTCTTTGTTTTTAAGTTTTTTTCTTTCATTTCTTTTTGTATTTAAGTTGTATTACATATAGTCCAAACACACACACAGATATATATATATATATATATATATATATATATATATATATATATATATATATATATATATATATATATATGCATATATACATAATTGTATAATTTCATATATGCATCCCACATAAAAAAATATTAGATCATAAAGCAAAACATATACAAAGGAATTCTTAACATGCATTTTGCTCACATCTATTTACATCTCATTCAACAATATTATTCCTTCATAAATAATCCAACACCTTAAGACCTAGAGATGTCACTTCTATTTCTTTTCTTTATCTTTTATATCTTGTCCTGATCTCTTACATAATTCTTATTACATTCTATAAATATTTACACATTCATTTTTCAATAAGCATTCATAAACAAAGCATAAAATGCCTCAAATATTGATGGAATGAAATGTTGAAAACAATCTCATCAAATTGTTTGATCCTTGAAATCATACTATACAATCAACCATAAGTAATTCCTTATGCACTAGGTTGAATAAATAAATCTCAATCCTAACATCTTCCAAATGCTAATGATACCATTACATGTTTCCATCATTGGTTGAATTCTACAATTTTAATAGATAAGTTGACTTTAAATAATGAGATGTTTGAGTCTTGACAGGTTGATGGACTAACTAAAACATCCAATAGTTATTTCCCATGTCCTTATCATAACTTGAACAAATATTCTTATACCATAAAAAGCATTTATGAGAAAAAGGTCAATCTTTGTTCAACTAATTATAGAATAAGTTTAAAATTAAAATACTTCTCAATCCTCTTAGAAAAGGTGTCGATTTTGAATCTTCTTATATCAAACCTTTCATGGTTCTCTTCATATGACACAAATGGTCCAAATTTATAGTATGTGGCATGGATGAAAAACATAATGTAGGCAACTTGACACAATTCCTAAGAAATCTAAAACAAAAACTCAAGTGAGTCATATGGCTCTATAAGAGCATTCTAAGAAAGGAAACTTCAATAGAAACATACCTTAAGAAGTCCTTTCTATGAAAAATAACTTTTATATTTTGTTTCCTTATTCTTCACACTTTATGACTCAAGCTAATGGCATGGTGTTATTGTTCAAGCTTCCTGTATCTATTAATATCCCCTTTGAGTTCTTATTCTCCCTTTCTCCAACTCTTCCAAAACTGCTCATTCTTAGTCTCACACATTTCAAATAAATTTGTTGGGAAGGAGAATAGAGTGTATATTTATATTGGTGAAATGCTTTAAATAATATTAATGACATCAAAAAATTTCTAATTGACATCAAAAACATATGAACAAATACTAATACAATAATCATGTTGAAACAAAAATGTTTTGCTCAAAAATTTTGATATGCTTGATTTTCACAATTTTCATGTGAATTTTTGAGAGTCCACTAAGAATATTTTATGAGATTTAAAAATGTTGTGAAAGAATAATAAATCCTAAAAAGTTATAACAATTGTGTAAGGTATTAAGGGTATTGCCCAAGAAGTTGGAGACAATTATTATAAAAATTATTGCTTTTAAAAGCTTATACCACCTTACATTAGATGTGACACTTATAGGAATTACTACCTTTAAAAACCTATACTATCTCACTTTGGATGAGACCTTTCATGATCTTATTGCTAATGAATTTAAGATTGAATGAGAAAAGAAGAGTCATAGCTAAAATCAAGGATGGAACCAAAAGTTTTAGCATTCTAAGCTAATCTACTTACATTCAAAGATGAATGTTGATGCAAATCTATGGTAGGGCTTTTACTTAAAAGATAAATGAATTATTTTAGAAATTTGTACCAAGAAAACAAAAAGGAAGACCATGAGACAGACTAACAAAGGAATTGAAATAGTAGAGGTGTAGTTCCATGAATGCAATGATCTAACCACTTTGATGCTAAATATTTAATCATAGTAGGGAAGTGATGAAGAAAGAAGAAACCTTCATGAAGGACAATGAATTGGGGAAGGGCAAAATTGAGTGATCAAAAACCATCATCAGCATGCTTAAGTGGTAAGAAAAGTTAAGAAAAAGGTATGATATGTTTTATGGTACATCATGATTCATCCAAGATTGAAGATGTGGCAGTGAAACTATCTCCTATAATATGTTACAAACTATTATCATTGACATAGCGAATATTTTTAATTGATTTCCAGGAAGCCAAAAATAGTGTACATCAAACACTACGTTTTACTTAGTTATTATTAGGAATTAGAGCAAAAAAATGATATGTACATGATCTTGAATCAACTATAGTTGAACCTCCTCAAGCAACAAGTATCAAAACATAAGGCAAAACATTGTAATTATGAGTTTAACAAATTAAATTCAAATTATACTTCTTGGAATGAAGGGTACAAATTGTTTCTTATTATAATAATTTTCTTTTTGTTTAGGATGCATTATTTGTACCTTCTAATTATTACATAAAAAGGCCACATTGTAAAGAATCAAAACATTATAAGTAAAGTGAAATCAGATTATCCCTTGTTTACTTAGATTAAAAAAACAAAATTATTCTTATTAAAAATCTAGTAATTGATTGCTAATTCCCCAAACCCCAATCTGATTTTGTACCAGAATCTAGAGCATAAATTTTGATCGTATGTGCATACTTTTTTGACGTATTTCTTATAATAAAAATATTTTGTCATATTCAGATTGCTCAGTTTGTATCATCTATTAAAATGATTCAAAATAAATAATGTGAATCGAATGAGCACCTATTTTAGTTACATAAAAAACAATACAATAACAATAATGTGCTAAGTATTTTTAATTAATTGTTGGTTGGCCAAGCCTAATTCTGTTTAGGAATCAAAATCTAAATCATAGATTTTAGTCTTACATGCACACCATATAGAAGTGTTGCTTGTAATAAGAAACTTGGGTTTGTTGAACATGTGCTAATGGAATCATCTACTACATTTATTACATATTAAATGTCACATTTAAGAGAATTGCTACGTTTGAAGTAATATGATCTGTAAGTACCCCCCACGTTTTCTTAGATTAGGAAGAATAACAAATATGTGGCGTATAAATTTCAATGAATTGATTGTCAGATGGATAGACACAAATTTGATTTGGTACAAAAATCTAAAGCAATGATTTTAAACCTATGTGCATACTTTATTTAAATGAATTAAAATTTGGGAGGATGGCATATGGAGACATGATAATAAGTTTTAATGAAAACATTTGAGTATTTTTTAAAGTTCTAAATTGTTTTAAGTATCTAATCCTGAGAAGACATAACAAGAAAAAGAATTGAGCCCTTGACATACTTTTGCATATATAACTTGTAGTATTTAATATATATATATAAAAAAGCATAAGGGAGTGTGACAATTCATTATCCTTTGACAACATGGTCTTACGTGGTTCATGTTCCACAAGTAATACAACAAAAAATTAATTTTTTTAAATGCATTACTTGAAGGGGGAGAAATATATTTTAAAAGAAAATATTAATATAATCCCTACTATCAGTTCAATGGTTTTAACTACATAAATATAATGGGAGGAAAATTTAAATGGAGCACTTGCAAGCTTTCTTGCATTTAGGTGTCTATTTTTTTCATATTCTTAAGTTGCTTTTTCATAATTAATAGGGGTGTGTAATGATCATAGTATGGATTTGTTGTAATACTAATGCTTTTCATTAAAGTGCTTTTGGTCACCTTCCTTAAGATTATATAGTTCAACAATTTCGAAAGTGAGGTCTGAACTTATTATATGTGGTGTTTTAATTAGAATAATAGATAAACACTTCAGCGAAAACCCGAAAAAGTCATTTTTTTGACTATCTTAATTTTCTATTGACTTTCTGAATGTATAACAATATTTTTAAGGCTATAAAACAATGATGAGGTTTTGAGTGCACAAAAAAAAAGTTTCGCAAATAGTCTTATAACTGATATCGCTTAGAGAAGGCAATCATTCATATAGGATTCTTTTTCTTTAGAAATGCCATACTAAAGCTTAAAAATATGTGATTGCACTCATAAACAAAGTCAAAAACTTTAATTCTTTAGGACTACAAATGGTAAATAATTTTTTTGCTTATAGTTATTTTTTTTACTAACTACTAAAAATGAGACCAAAGTTTGAGGATTAAGTAGATTATGTTAATATTAAATAGGAAGAATTGTTATTATGTACTGTAGATGAATATATTGTACAGTCATTCAAAAAAGATGATATGATTTATATTTTCCAAGCAATAACTATTTTCAAAAGATTTTGGAATATTCCAATAGAATTATTAAATATATTTAGAAGAATTTGGTGCTACTGAACACTCGAAAGTTATAAAATTTGCCCAACTAAGAGAAAATGCTAATAAACTTTTGTACATCATTTAGGACCTATAAGTTGACAAAATGATATTCATTATTATTAAAATAATTTGAGGAAAGTGTTTTAACATTCCTTGATTTTAAATCAACTGTAGAAGTTAAGCTACTTTCCTTTACAATAGGATTGAAATCATGTTAACATCTAAGAGACTCAAGCAAAAGTGTTGAAACAAGCTCTAAACATGTTTCAACAAAATGTAACTATTCCTTGGAAGACAGTCAACAACATTCAACAAATGAACTAAAGAATGGATTTTAAAGTGATTTAATTTTATAATATTTTTGGAGAGGGCAATGAAGAGACTCGTCTTCTTGTGCAAATGGCAAGAAAAAACGTCTAATCTTAGACTTTCAACTTACAACAAACACCAAACGATTGTAAATCTCGCATTAAACTTCATTACATTTAATTTCCCAACTTAGGAAGAAAATACAAGAAAAAGGAAATCCCGTTAATTCATTTCTATAAACAATTCAATGAATTTTTGTTGTCATTTGTTCGCTCTAATTTAATGCAACCCCAATGAATTTAGCTCTTCTAGTTTGAAATAAAATAGCATTTTAAAAAATTTAAATTTTAAAGATCATCATTTATGTTGAAGAATATGGTGACATAAACAAGGCTATTGGAACATGACATATCTCCTTAATGATTCTCATCCATACAGGTAAGAGTTACGTGGAATTAGGTTGAGTTTCTCTTTTGTATTATCTAACATAATGGTAGTGTGCACCTTTATGATATTATTTTTGGGTTAAAGGACTTTGTAATTGAGAGTTTCATTTTATTTCTTTGCCCCATTTTTCGAACATTATCTTTTTTATTAATTGGTTATTTCGACATAATTTTATTTCTTATTACCCATTGGTTATAGGATTATTTAGAACAATTTTATAGAGTGTGTGGGGTTACTTTTGCCCATTGTTTTATAAGTCAGCTTTGTAAATGTTTTTGGGCTCCTCATCACCAGCGTGGTGTGTCCACTTCTACAAAATATGACTTCAAATTTTTTTCCCTTTAGTTAATAGTGGGCATAGAACTAAGTTTGGCCCGAACCATTGACAAATCACTTGTGCACTAATTTTGTTGCATCCCTTGCATAAATTGTTTCAAGTTGGTAACAATTTTAATATAAGATTGCCAAGGAATTAATAATCTTAATATACTTCTACTATTTTCAATTTTTTGCATTGAGAATCAAATTTTTGCAAGTCACCCCACCACTTGTATAAACATCGAGCTCCAATGTTTAACATCATCTAACTTCTTCTTAATTCATCATTTTGGAGTGAAGGCAAAGCATTTCCAACTTCCAGAGGACCAATACATTAACTACAATCACTTCAAATTCTCTTAAGTTGTTCTAATTTACAATTGAACGAAGAAATAGGTTTGTAATCAAGTAATAAGTGATAGTTACTCATTCCTTTTAAAAGTTCACCGTAATTCTTTTCAAGATTTCGATTGTGTGAATTTCGTAGCTTAAGGCTATCGTAATATTCTACTCATCCAACCTTTGTGAAGGAATTATAATTTAATTTTTTTCTACTGAAACCATTCATTTAATATGTAAGGCTAAAATTTGTGATAACTATTCATTATCTTTCCTAAGATCTTCAAATTGTGCTTTAAAAATATATTCAATTTTGATAAAGTTATCCATATAACCATGTTTGTTGATTTCATGATAAGAAAATGATATACATATGTTTACTATTATGTGCTGTGAAAATGTGAGTAATAGGATTAACTTGCAGTGTTACTGTCACACATGTTGGTCAGCTAACCATTCACAATAGTATTTCCCTATGGACATTAATTTTAATGGATAGAATCTATTTAGGGCACATGTTCACTAATATTGTTATAATATAATATTAAAAACTATACAATATATCATGTGGCACATATGTAAAAAATAGCCAACACTTTTACATGTCCAATGGACATTATTCATGCATTCTTTCTTAGCTTTCTATACATCTCATGAGATTGCATAACCTAATAAATGGATTTAACTTGTGCATTTACTAAAATGCACTAAAAAGAAATATGATTCATGTTCCAAAAAAGTTTAGAATGAAAATATAAGGAAAGTGGTAAAATGAAGGAGGACTATTCGTGTTGTAGAATAACATTATCTTTGTTGTGACTATTTCATGTAACAAGTCAGGGTGACCATTGGAGACTATAGTCTAGTAAAAAAAAAATAGTGTCAAGGTCAACATACCATATGACATTTACTACAACATTTCATGATCATTTCACCCAATTATATGTCTTTTTATAGAGCAATTGATGGTGATTATGAAGACAAATAGAAATATTTTTATAATATGATGTTAGAGCATTGCACTTTTATGATATATGTGAGTGGAAAAGAACAATGTCAATAGCTAAACCATAGAAGCTTAATACAATATTATGTTATGGTATAAGACTATCACAATAAGGAGTTGAATCATTGCGTAAACTATATAGACACTATTGTACCATATGATGGTAGTCACCAAAAAATATGATTGCTCCTAAAATGATTAATTAAAAAATAACACACAGGTAAAAGGAGAAGTTGAGATGTTCATACAATATAATGTCACTCATCATACAGTTTCATTCTTCTCCAATAGAGAGAATAAAAAAATCTATCAATAGCGAGGGCTTGACATTTTTGTATGGTTCAATGTTACCTTTTATATGGATGATCTTATCTAATAAAGAGCTTATGTATTGAGTGAACTAAGAAAACTATCATAAGTATGATGTACAAATATCGTATGGTATGATCCTTTCTAGGATTGACTGTAAGAATGGGTTGGATGGTTTGCTTTAGTAGTTGAATAAGTTATTTTGTAGGATCATGCAATATAATTGGATGCTAAAACCTTACAATGACTAGCCAATAAAATAAAAATTTCTAGCTATTCAACAACTGTGAGCATTGTCATAAGAAACATATTAGGCATGCTTTTACAAGATATAGAACAAAAAACTACTTTAGAAGGCATTGATGTCACCTTCATACATTTACTAAAAGAGGCTTTTTACTTTAACAAAATTCTTGATTGCTCCCCACCAATATTATGAATTGTAGCAATGTTAAAGCAACTTTAAAACGGAGTGCTACTCTTTCTTTCTTCTATAATTCACTAGTTATTGATACCATTTTATTTTTCATTTCATACTACTTGTGCCACTAGAAAACTTTGTTCAACTTGTAGGTCTCTTGGAATGTTTGTGCAATAAATGTTCTTATATATGTCTTTTTGGTAATTCTTGTAATTGATTAATTGGAGACTTTGTTTTTTATGCCTTCTTTTGGCCCATCATTAGTCCCTTTGTTTGTTAGCCTTTTAAAAGCTTTAAACTACAAATTTCTAAAAAAATGTGTTTGTAGTAGAGTTAGCAATAGACTAGAGATGGTTAGATATTAATGATTTGATTGAACAAACAAAAATGTTGGTGTCATTTGTTATACGACATTTACAATAATTTTGTTACTTCTCACAAAGGAATAGAAAATAATTATGATTTTTTACCAAAGAAAAAATTCACCCCACTGTTATGTGTTAAAGATTCTTATAATGTGTGTTGCAGGGAGGTTGTAACAAAGGAAGATATTTTTATAATTTGTGGGCATTATGAAATTCTCTTTTGTTTTCCCATAAAAATTGTAAATACTATATTACTTTGGAAATCTGTTAGTGAATTAAATGCGCATGAAAAACTTAATGTACAATTAAATTCTAGGGCAATAAACATTCATCATTGTCGTTTACCTATTTTATGATATAATAAGTTTATGATTTTAAGAATTGATTGAGATATTGCTATTTAGTTGGAGTCTTCTTATGAGGGAAATTAACAAGTAATGGAAGATGAATTTATTGTTGTCACATGATTATTAATTATTTTGCATTTTAGGAAATGAAATAATTTAGTGTATGCATACTTATCTTACTAACATTACAATTGGTCCACCCAATTTGGGAAAAAGGTTTCCTAATTTTGTGCATGTGTAGAAGAATATTTAAATCTTTCAATATTATTTAAGGAACATGATTCTTTCGTAAAAGAAATAAGGCATTATTAGACTAGTTTAGCACTGTAACTTGATGAGCATTTTGTGAGTTAATAAAAGGAAAATATGTGCAACACTTAGTACTCAAAGGGAGGGGAAGGAGGAACCCAATGAATTAAAGACTGACTTGACCTCTTGCATTAAAAGTTAAATATTAATGAGATGGATTCAATTTCTCAAGGGTTCTTATGTTCACTTCAATGGCAAGGAGTAGGTAAAAATGTTGCATGGAGTGGAAATCAATAAAGTGCAATGGTGAGGAAGAGTGCTTACAAAGTAAATGAAGAAATGGCCCTCAGATAGCAAACCTAATTTCACTATAAACATTGAGACTATGGAGAAGCTTAAAAATGATGGTTAAAGAACAAAGCTATGAAAGCTATTTAATTGACTCTAATGATTCCAATGCATGGAATGAGGAGAAGAACAAATGTCTCATTCTTTTGATGAACAATGATTAAGGACTTGGTCAAATGTTTGATTGAGAAGATATTCTTCTTTTCATAATGACTATCAAGAGTAATACATTGACTGTACTTTAAGAGTACAAAATTACTAAGTGAACACAAAAAATTGAATGATGCATATGCTACTTATTTAGGTTTGTGTGAATCTTGATATAAATGGTAGATATTTGCATGCCATAGAATTAGTAAGAAATGAATTCTCATGTCTAATAATTGAAAATTTTAATTTGGTATTACATGATTTTAAATATGCATATTTCTTAAGATCTTAGGAGTTTCATTCTTTAGTTATATCTTGTTGTTGTTCATTCAAAATTTGCAATGTATTTTTGGTTAAAGAAAAAAGTTTAAACATATTTGATTCTACACTTACAGTAACACCTAAAAGGAGGTCATTTGTAGTTGCATTATAAGTAACTCATTTATATCTACTAAGAACATCATTTTAGATAGTCTTGAAGTGCAATTTTGTTGACATTAGATAGTTATGCAAACGAGAGGGCTCTATGCAGTGTGTAATTTGAAATCATAATAAACCACATCTTTTCTGCTTGGAAAAAATTAAGTATACATTAAAATTAAAGATTTTTTAAGTAAATGGCATAGAATGTCTTAATTGCCAATTAAATACTGCTTTTTTCATAAGATACTATGTCATGTTAATCTTTTCATGCTTAAGAGAATCTTAAATACTACTTTGTTAGATGTTTATCTAATTTTCAATATAGTGATGGGAATATCTGTAAACTAAGCTAAAACAGCAAGCAATCTAAATCCTCTTTCAAAATAAAAAATGAAATCTTTACTAGATGACCATTTAGACCTTGGATACTTAATTGATTCGATCCCCAATGTGGTGTTTTGGAAGGAGATAGATTCACATCAACCTTAGTTGAATTGGGGCTTTCAGTTCTTATATTTTATTAAGACACTGACCTCTTTAACATATATCAAACAGATCAAATCCCATAACAATCTTTGGTTTATGGCAAGAGTTTGTTCTACTTTCAACGCAAAGAATTATTGTATAGGGATTGTTCATTAGGTTGCTCCCCAAAACATGGAAATGAATGTATCGCTTCGATACGACATGTTGTGTGAACAAATCATTTTTGCACTTCATCATTGCCGCAGAACAAGTCAATATTAAATGTATTAGACAAATATTTCTAAATGCTCTCAATTTTGTGTGATCATAATATTACATCTACACATGCTTAACTGCATTAAACTGAAATGATCAGTGAACAAATCTAGTTTGGTTAATAACCTTTTAATGTAACATATGATAAAACGAAAGCTCTTGGGTCATGAATAATGATAGATTGGCAATAATATATATAATATAACCAAATGTATGTAGATTTTGAAGAATGAGGGGAACATAATTAATTTTCCTATAGAAATCCCACAATAAAACACATCATGAGTTGGACATTCATTTGCACTAATCCCTCACACTCTAAATGAAGGACATTAGGAATAACCTCATTTTGACTAGTAAGTGCACCAATAGGCTATGGAATATATGAGGAGATTTCTTGGAATTGCATTGCTTGGTATAATATAAAGTACATTCCTTACAAAATATTGAAGTAATTTATAAATTATTAGAATTTATTCATTTGTCTATTTCAAAGGAATTCCTTTTTATAAAGCCTTAATTTACATAGGGCAAGTGAAACGAATGATAGGTTATTTTGTAACATGCTTGGAGTGAATTAATTCCTACAATTTTATTGCAACATCTTTGTAGAACAAGAACTAATCAAACCCTAATGCTTATTAATTTTATAAAAAAATTTCTTTGAAGCACTATAAGAGTTAAAATCCAGAACACTAGGAAAAGTATCAACCATTGGTTTATATAATGGAACAAATTTTGATAATACCAATTGACTAATCAAATACGATGTAAAATTCCAACAAATTAAAAATAATGAAGGATTGCATCAAATAGTTGAATAATGAAATTTTTGTAATATCTTCTATTATACCAATCAAACTTTTTGTCCAAGGTTTGTGATTCCCAGTTTAATTTGCCATGGAAATGACAAACATTTTAATGATGAGATTAGATTTACACAGAATATGTTTGATCAGAGTCACAAAATATCATAATAGAAGATTTTATGTTTTTATGATGGCTAAAAGCTTGCTTGAAGTCTCAATTGTGAATATTGAACCTTACAAGCTTAGGCAAATGAATAGTTCCATTTTGGAATGACAACAACAAAACGTTAAGTATCAATGGGCTATAAAAAAAAGAAGTGTTTTTTGTACTATGCAAGATAGATATCATATTGGTTGAATAGTAACATAAGAATTAAAGCCACCAATGTATGATTGTCAGTTTAATAGTATTTTTTATCATACAATTATGAAAGAATGTAGATGTAAAAGTACAATAATATGAAAGAAAAATAAACTAATTATACAAGTATGTTCAGCTAATACAAGCATCACATGAGAGAATTGTCAAGTTATGAAGGAGGAATGTGGTGTATGTTTCAAATTGATGAAGAATGTTAAATTTTGATAATGTCATGATAATATTGTATGTTATAGCTATAAAATTAATAATAATATGAGATACATGCAAAACCCTCCTTTTACACTTACTCGTTATGGCTCTAGGATTGATAAAGGCTATGAGGTGTATGCATTATCTTACTACAATTTACATGTTATAGCTATCATTCAACGTGAAAAAAATGAGATATTTGGAAGGATGAATGTGTTCTGCAATCCTTTATGAGTACTTTATGGTGGTGATCTCAAGATATGGGGTCAATGCTTAGATATAATCATGTTAGAATTGAAAACATTAAAATTTGGAATGCAAATGTAGTAACTGATGTTAATTTCCTACTACCATTATTTGTGTGCAATAAATGGTGATTATTCTTTAGTTCATTCAAGCGCAATGGAAGTAATTTCATAGGCTTAAACATGGAAAGCCTTTTTGTGATTACTAATGTAGATCCTTTTATTAGAAGTGAAATATGTTAATGTAAATCAAAAATAGATGTCTTGTTCAATTTTGAAGCTAGACTTTTGTTGGATTTATAATGATTGTAATAATTTTCTACTTGAAATTCTTTCGTGCTCAAATATTTATTTTATGTTTCAAATTCGTGATTAGTGGATACATAATTTATTGGTTTATTGAGATTAAGAATTGAACATCATCATGCAATATGATTTCTTGGATTTGGTTTGATTACATTAAAATATGTGATTTCAAATTATTATTTTCTACATGGAATTTTTAATTAATTAGATGTTATCTTATAGAAAATTGTAACCATGATTGAAAACAACTAAAAATCGTTGACGAACATGTATTTGAAAAATGTATTTCCCTACTTATAGTAATACATATTGTTAATATAATCTCTTGTTGGGGTTTTCAATGTGTAACTTTTATTTCTTGGAGCAATTCAAAACTATTACAAATTATGTGCTATAAAATTTAGGTAGGAACAAGAAATAAACGTTAGGAAAATTTTAATATATCGACATCGAAAAGTTTTTTTTTAACGTCTCCAAGTTGAGCTAAGAAAGAAGTTTACCTAAACATCAAACACAAGAATTTTGAAAATTATTTCCAAATGGGGTTGATCAACTCAGATTAAGGAAGACATTAAGAAGAAGGGCTCATCTATAAGCTGGTGGTGGTGAGCTCTTGGGTTCCATGTTTGGAGCCATGAAGACTTCGGATTGAGTGTTAATTTATATAGCTCAATTTCGTGCTTAACAGTGGTGATAAGCATGACTATGGAGCCAACAATCACTTGGATTTTGGATAAACCTTCTCCAAGGTGGTTTGATGGGAAATAGGTTGACTAGCATTGAATTAAACTTTTAAACCATGAATGAACACACTAGATTATGTTGTAGGATGTGTATGTAGCTTGAATTTGGGAATGGTAAAGGCACTTAGTCTGGACTGTAACATAATAGATAGTCACCAATCAAACTTCATTTTAACCCATTTAAGGATTGGACACTATGAAAACAATTTTGAGCAAATGATGTCTATTAACATGAGTGAGATCTCAAGTTCTTCTTAAATAAATTAATGGAATCTACTAATACTACAAGATTAGGAAAAAGGGTGAGAACTAGACGTAGTAATAGGAAACTTGATAAGAGAGGACGCACCAAATATATATACTAGAGTTCAACAAATACCTCAAGTTTATTCGGATAGTATTGTTTTGTCTTGAAGAGACACAGGTGGCCTAGATGATGAAGTTGGATTTTAAAGATACCCTAAGATTGTTCAAATGATAGATCAATGTTAGTTTCTCTAGATAAATTAAAATAAAAAAGATTTATATGAGAAACCAAGTTTACTTGATGATTACAATGATGAAAATGTAGTGGACTCTACTTAATGGGCACTTCAACCAAAGTAATGTATGTTAGATGGAATAGTTAATAGAGCTTGCATTAAGTAAAGAGGGTGCATGCTACATTATTATGACATCACAGGAGACTTTATTTGCTTATATTTAAAGTGATGAACCACACCATGTTGTTAAGTATCCTTACGCAATAAAGGGTTGTCCATGTGATTAATAAATCTACGACAAATTTTGTGGAAGTTAACCCTTTGACAAAAGGATAAAATTGTAATTGGATCAAAATGAGTCTTTAGCAACAAACTAGATGAAAATGGAAACATAAAGAAGAAAGCAAGATTAATTACAAAAGTTTATAGTCAAATTAAAGGTTTACATATTGAAGAAATCTTTGCAGCCAAACCTAGCTTAAACCAATAAGAATTGCTTCAGCATATTCTAGGCACAAGAACTTAAAAATGTATCAAATGGGCATTAAAAGTGATTTTAAATGGTTATATAAATAAAGAAGTTTTTGCAGCACAATGCCCATGATGTAAAGTTTATGATAAAATAAAGCTAGTATATGAACTAAAAAAAGCTTTATAGGTGCTTAAACAAGCACCTACAGTATGATATGATAGATTGTAGTTTTCTTGTTTCAAGTGGTTTCATCATAACAAAAAAGCTAGCACATTATTTTTAAAAACAAAGGAGAAGCTGAACTCATATGTAAAATATATGAACATTATATTGAGTTTAGACTAGCCATGAAGAGTTGAGAAATGCATTTTTAGATTTAATGAAAAAGAAATGTTTAATTGGTGACTTACACTTTTCAAATTCCTTCAACTTAAACAAACTTCAAATGGAATTTTTATATAGCAAAAAAGAAAATTGAAATACCCCATAAAGTGAGAAAATCCCAAAAAAATGCCAAAGCGATTTTAAGTCAGAAGGCAAAAGAATTAGAGTTTCATAGAACTTTATCAAAATCAAATAAAAAAATTTGAAAAAATAAGAAAAATTGTTAAGGATAGAAGCATTCTAAGATGCTAAATAGTAAAGTGTGTTGCCCCTGATTATCAAAGTAGATACGAATAAAAATGATTCTTAAAGTATGACAAAACCCTAAAAAATAAAAAAATATATTTAATTTGGTAGAGCTCATCGAAACAAGTCCAATGATATTCTTTTACCTCCATTTGGCCTTGTTTGGAATTACTATGACTTATTATTATAAAGTAGCAAAAGAAATAAAAAAGTATTGTTTAAATATTAAGTGTGCATAGGTACATATATATATGAATGTTGGAGCATGATAAATTTAAGGAATATAATACAAATGTAAATGACACAATAGAAGGCATTTATAGTTACATTGTAATATGACCAAATGATAGAAATATTTGAAAAATAAATACAAATTATATGCAAATTTTTCATTTTTTCTTATTATGATGTTCGAGTATAAAATCCTGGAACGACAAATCAATTATAAGTCAACTTGCTTTGTAAAGTATGCAAACAATATTGATAATGTTTTTTTTTAAATTTAAAAATAAATATTTAATTAGGTGTAACTCATCAACTAAAGTTTAATGATATTTGTGTCATTGCGATTGGACATTTTTTGAAATTAGTATATTTTTACAATATAAATAAGCATAAAAAGTACTAAATTATTATTTGTATATAAGGTAAATATTAATTAATGCTAAAAATTACGTAAATTAAAGCAACCTAATATAATCAAATCAAAGTAATGTATAAATGAAAAGAGACGTGTATTGTGTTTCATAGTGGTATAAAAAAATCAAAACAAAAAGATTAAAGGAGTAATATAAAGTTTATTAGAAATTGCATTCCAAAAGATCTAAGGAGATAGAAGATAAGATACTTGATGATCGAAGAATGGATCAAGCTATCTTGTAATGCAAGCAAAAGCAGAAAAAACTATTTAAAAAGTATTGCAACGAATATTTAATTTGAAAGAGCTCATCTATATGAGTCAAATGATATTTTTCATTTCTATTAGACCATATTTTTAAATTTTGCGAATTGTAAAATTAAACAAATAAAACTAACAATAAATTTATTTTAATAATATATATATATATATATATATATTTATAACATAGTCGAAATGAGGTAACTTAAAGTAATGTTGCATAGCAAAGTTAAAGTAATTTTAAAGGTTATACTTGTAGAGAATTACAATTCTTCGTAATGCTACTAATTATAGCAAAAAGTTTGAGAAAAGAGTTTTATTGCTCAAAAAGCATGAATTACAAGATGCTTAGTCGAGCAAGTGTAACATTCTCATTCATTAAATGAGATAAGAATCAAGATAACTTGTAAAAGACGTCTAAACTGAAGAAAGTAAAATGTTTAAAAATATATTAACAAATATTTAACTGAATAGGCTTATTGAGAAGAGTCCAACGATGTATTATTTTGTTTAAAAAAACCTAGTTTGGCATTACTAAAAATTATCGAAGTAAATATAGGTATATAATAATAATTTATTATTTTAATATTAATTGCAGACCTTATTTAATGACTTTTGTTTCATCTCGATTTGGCCTTAAATGGAACTGCTATGAATTATAAAACTAAATAAGAAAAAATGAAAATACATATTTATTATAATAACAAATAAATATGCATTAATTAATAATGAAATGACACAAATAGAGGAAATCTAATACAACTAAATCAATGATATATAAAAGGCTCATTAAATGAGATACATTATGAATAAAAGTTGTACTCTAAGATACTAGCAAGATAATAGGTAATGTTCTTGATCATCAAATTGGGTATAATCAAATAACATCAAAAGTGTGCTCGAAAAAATAAAACTAATTTATTTTTAAAAAAATAATAATTTATCGGCATAGATTATTTAACTAATTCAAATGGCCTATTTTGTCGACACTATATGACATCATTTAGAAATTCTATAAAGTACAAAAATAAATATGCATAAATAATTAAAAAAATTTAATGTTTGGTGTATACCGTTATATATTATAACTAATATGAGATAACCTAAATCAAAGTGGTATAACAAAGTTAAACAAATATAAAGGTCACACAGGGGAAGGATTAGAATTTCAAAGTAATATTACAAATTAAAGTTAAAAAGTACAAGAAAAGAGATATGTTAAAATAGAATTTTTTATTATAAGAAACTGACTTGATTGACTTCAACATCCTTAGTCATCAAATTAGTTATGATATTAATTATCTTTTAAAGTACGTCCAAATCCAAAAAAATAAATATTTAGCAATATAAAAAATAATTTGTCGAATAGAGCTCATCGGGAATTGTCCAATGACATTTGTTTCAAATCGATCATAACACATTTAAAATTGTTACAAATTACTGATTAGTTATAGATAATAGTAATAAATTTTATTCTAATTTTAATTAAATATCTATTAAAGCTAAATTTATAGCAAAACATTGAAAAAGGGTCATAAATTACAAATGAAATTTTTATTCCAAGGTACTAGGGAGATCAAACATAACATCCCCAATAATAAAATTATGTATGAGTCAAAGTAACTTGTAAAACATGTCATAAGCTTGAAAGAATAATTAAAATATAAAAAGAAATATTTTGTTTGTTTGAGCTCTCTATGTTTTATCTTGATCAGTTCTCCCTTATGTTAATTGAAATTACTAAAGAAAATAAGCATAAATAATGATAAATTATTTTTTAATATTAAGTAAATATGTAATAAAACTAAAAGAAGAGATATCAAAGCAACGTAATGTAAAACATCAAGGCAAAGTAATCTGATAATTGAGATAAATTGAATGGAAAAATTGCATCCCTAGATACTAAAGAGATCAAGTGCATTATCATAGATTAGCAAATTAGTATCAATTGAAGCGCTCTCAAAGCTTGCCAAAACCTTACAAAACATCAAAACAATAAAAAAATTAATTGAATTGAGATCATCTACATGAGTCCAACAATATTTGTTTAATCTCATTTGAATGGTTATTTCAATTAAAATGAATTACAAAGCTAAGTAAGAATAAATAACAACACATTATTATTTTCATGTTACACAAATATATATATTATGTTGAAATAAGATATATTTATAGAATTTGACATAACAAAATAAAATTAATGTAAACCTCATAGATGAGTAGATCTTGAGTAATATTTTAAGATAACCAAATCAACAAATTTGAAGAAATAAGACAAATTATGTCAAACTATTTTACTCCAAGGGCTAAGGGCAATGATTATAACATTTTTTTTATCATGAAATATGCTATGATGTGAAACATGTAAAACATGTCAATAACCTAAAAAATATAATCTTTAAAATATAAAAATATATATTTTATTTCTTAGAGCTTGTTAAGATGGGTCTAATGGTATTTATTAGTTCTTAATTAGAGCTCATTTGGAGCTTTTTACTAATTACAAAATTAAATATGCCTAAAAACAATCAATTATTATTTTATTTTAAGTTATAATATACAAAAACTAAAAATTAGATAAATTAAAGTAACATAGTATAACAAAACTAAAGAAATTTAAAAGTGACATGATAAAAAAGTTTGAGTTACACAGTAATATAACCAAATGAGAGTGAAGAATTAAAAGAAATATGATAAATTTTTTGATAAAGCTTCATTCAAAGACACAAAAGAGATAAGGCGGAGCATGTTTGATAGAAAAAATTCGATGAATTGAAATGCCTTATAAAGCATGCAAAAATTTTAGAAAAAAAAATATTTATGAATATAAACTTCAGTACATAACTTCATTGAGCTTATTAGAGCAAGTAGAATGACATTTCATTTATCTCAGTTGATGTTATTTTGGAATTTCTAAAAATTCGAAAATTAAATAAGCTTAAGTAAAATTTAATTACTATATAACAAAACAAAAGACATGTGAGGTCATAGGACAGGTGACATAAAATTATTTAATAATATAACTAATTAAAAAGGAAATATTTGAAATAACATAATTTATATTCGAGTGGTATATGCCAAGATACAAAGAAGACTGAGTATAAAATTCTTGATCATCAAATAAGGTACAAATAACAATCTCTCACTAAGTTTTCAAAACAACATGTAAATAAAGTTTTAAATATATAGAAATTAATATTTAATTGAATGGAACTCTTTGAGACAAGTCTAACACCATTTGCTACATCTTGATAAACCATGTTCTCAATATTAAATAATTGGATAAAAAAATTTAAAATATATATTTTAATGTTATGTACATAAACATTTAAGCTAAAATATAATAAATTAAAGAAATCTGGTGTAGCAAAATAGAGACATAAAAGAGTCACACGAGATAAGATAAAGAGTACCATATTAATTCAAAAAAATGATAACAAAACATTTGATAAAACAAAATAAGATGTCCACGAAAGCTGTCATCCAAGATACTACGGAGCTTGACCATGAAGTGGTAAAAAATTAAATAAAAAATGTATCTAAATATCTCAAAAAATCTCATTAAACCATTGAAAAAAATTTCTAATATAAAATTAAATATCTTTGTTTGAATGGAGTTCATATAGACAGGTGCAATGACATTTATTTCATCTCAATCAAATCACATTCAAAGTTATTGTGATATATAAAACTAAATAAAAATTAATAATAGTGAATTATTATTTAAAAATTATGTTTAAACATATTAAAGCTAAAGCAAGATAAATTAACCTTTACAATATGAACAAATCAAAGACTTATAAAGATCACATTAGATGAGAATTAGTGTTTCATGTTATATAATGAATTTTAAACAAAAAATTATAGAAATGAGATAAATTACATGGGAAAGTTGAATTGCAAGTGCTGAGAATGATTATGACAGCTTCAATTATTAAATTACCTATAAATCAAAATATCATTCAAAGCATGACAAAACCTTATAGAATAAAATATTTAAAAATAATAAAAAGTAGCACTTAAGTTAATAGAGGTGATCAAGGTGAGACTAACAAATGTTTATCCTCTCTGTTAGAGAACATTTTGACTTACTATGTATAGCCAAAGAAAGAAGGAAAAATAAAAAAATTATTCTGATATCAAAAAATATGTATTAAAGGTGGAATAGGATCAATTAAAAAATGTAATATAAACAAATAAAAGAGATCTCAAGGTCGCACTAGAAGAAATTTCGAGTTACGAAATAATAGAACCTTATCAAACCAAAACCTTTTTAGAAATGAGATAAAATGAATATAAAAGTATTATTTTAGGATACTAAGAAGATCAACTATAACATCATTGACGAATAAGTCAGGTATGAGCCTAAATATCTCATACATTATGAAAAAATAACCGAAAATAATATATTTAAAAGTAAAAATTTAATATTTAATTAAATAAAGATCATCGAGATCAGTCTAATGATGTTTTTTGTCTCAATGAGACCTCATTTAGAATTATTACAAGTTATGAGAGTAAATAAGCTTAAATAATAGCTAAATATTATATGAATATTAAGTAAATATAAGTTAATGCTAAAATGAATTAAATTAAAGTAACTTAATATAATAAACTATAAATAATATGAAGGTCACAAAAGAGAACAATAAGTGTTTTTTTAAATACAATATAATAAAAAATTAAAAACTTATTGAAATTTTGATAAATTCTACAAGAAATTAATTTTACAAGATACAAAAGAGATCAATCATAATGTCTTTTATCTTAAAAATAGGAAAGGGTAGAAGAAGTCCTTCAAAGAGCATTTAAAAATAAAAAAAATAAATATATTTTAAATTTTAAAAATCAATATTTAATTAGCATAGCATGTTGAGACTATTCAAATAACATTTGTTTCATCTAACTCCAATCTCATTTGGAATTATTATGAAGTACTAAAATAAATAACCTTAAATACTAAAAAAATTATAATATGTAAATATATGATAAAGTTGAAATTAGGAAAATCTAAAAAATTTATTATTAGAAAATAAAAGTGATGCAAAGTTCACGTAAGAGGTGAATTAGAGACTTATAATAAAATACCTTAATGAAGGAAAAATGTAAAAATAAGATAAATTTCATAAAAACTCATGAAAATAAAATAATTAAAAAACTAAAAAAATATAGGATAGAGCTCACTAAGATGACTTCAAAGACCTTTGTTTTGTGTCTATAGGATCTCATTTAGAGTTGCCATAAATTACAAAGTTAAATAAACCAAAATAATTGAAAATTAATATTTTGAAATTAAGTACATATACATGAATGCTAAAATAAGATAAATTAAAGAAATATAATATAACTAAATAAAAGTAATGTAATACTCACACGAGAAGAGATTTGAAGCATCTCTATAATATAAAAAAATAAGGCAAAAGCATTTAAAAAAGAGATAAATTAAATAGATCAGTTGCATTCAAAGATATGAAGGAGATCAAATATAGCATACTCGATCGTGAAATCTGGTGTGAATGTTGTCTCATAAAGAACACAAAAAAATCAAAAAGTTAAAATATTAAAAATATAAAAAATGAATCTTTAATTGGATAGAGCTTGATGAGGAGAGTCTAATGGCATTTGTTTCCTTTCTCATGGAGAATTGTTTTGAAAAACTCATTTTTGGATACTAAATAGACACAGATAATAATAATTTTTTTTATATTAAACAAATAAATATAAAAGCGAAAATATTATAAATTAAAGTAGAGTTACATAACCAAATCAAAGTAATATAAATGTCACATGAGAAGGGAATTAGAGTGTCATATTAATATAACAAAATAAAAGCAAAGCATTAGTAGAAATGAAATAAACTACTTGGGAAAGTGAAAGTTAAACATACCAAAAAAATTAGGCATACTTCCTTGTTTACCAAATGATGCATTATTCAAAATATCTTGTAAATAATGCAACAATCTGAGAAAATAATTTTCTTTAAAAAAATAAATATTTTTTTGTATAGAATTCATCAACACAAGTCCCATGACATTTGTTACATCTTAATTAAGCCTAGTTTTGAATTTCTCTAAATTTCCAAACGAAAAAAGAATAAAAATTAATAATTAAATATTTAAATGTTTATTTTATACATTAAATCTAAAATGTGGCAAATTTTAGACAATGTTACATAACAAAATTAAAGCCATTAATGATCACACAAGAGCAACCTTTTAGCTACTTTGTAATATAACATAATCACAAAGAACTTTTGAAGGAAAAAGATAAATTGTACAAGAACGTACACCCAATATATTAAGAAAATTGATCGCAAAATTCTTGATCTTCAATTCAGGTAGAGTTGAAGTTCCTCTTTAACCATGCTAAAACTCAAATAAATCAAATACATAAAAACTAAAAATATGAATATTTCATCATGATTGAACTTTATTTGGAATAATTATGAATTATAAAAAATATAAACATAAATAATAGTACATTATATATATATATTTATTAAACAAATATATATTAAGGAAAAAATGAGAAATTTAATCAATTTTGTATAACTAAATCAAAGAGTTGGAACGATCACAAGGGCGTATAAATAGAGTCACATCTCAACATAAAAAAATCAAAGAAAATAATTTGAAGAAATAAGTTAAATTACATGAGAAAGATGTATTCAAAGATACCAATGACATTAGGTGTAACCTGCTTAATCGTAAAATTAACTATGAATCAAATGATTTTATATCTATGAAAAAATTGTAATAAGAAAATATTTAAAAATTTTAAATTGTATATTTAAATGTACTCTAATGACTTTATTTTTTACCAGATCAAACATTGTTAGGAGTTAGTGTGAATTATATATGCAAATAAAGATAAATATTAATAAATTATTATTTTAATATTATTTAATTTTATTTATAACTCAAATTTCGTGATTTTAATAATTGTACTATAACATAACCAAGGATTGGTTAAGGACAGATGATAAAATATTTATAGCTTCATAATACTATAAAAAAGTAATCTAAATACATTTTGAAAATTAGAAAAATTATATAGGAATCTTTGTTTGATGATACTAGCAGCATGTGCATTACCTCATCAATCATCTATCTGATGCAAATAAAAATCTCTTATAAAGTCTACCAAAATCTTATAAAATTAAATATTTAAATTGTAAAAAAAATATTTGATAGAATAGGGCTCAGTGAGACTTGTACAAAAACATTTGTTTGGCTCCATCAGACCCTAACTTTAATTACTCAAAATTACAAAATTAATTAAAAATAATTAATAACAAATTATTATTTTAATGTTAAGTGAATATATATCAAAGCTATAATAAGATAAATTGAAGCAACGTAAATAACCAAGTCAAAGTGGTATAATGGTAGTATGGAGCAAAATTAAATTTTCATAGTAATATATCCAAATCAAACCAAAGGATTTGAAAGAATATGTTAAAAGTTATGGAAACATTTCTTTCCAAGATACTGAAGGCATCTAGTGCAACATTCTGAATCATCAAATATTATATGATTGAAAATATCTCATAAAGTGCCTAGCAATAATAAAAAATAAATTCTTAATTAGATAAAGCTCATCGACATTATTCCAAGGCCATATATTTCTTTTTCTTAATAAGATCTTATTAGTTATTACTTCCAATTAAAAAATTTCGTAAAAGTAAAAAATAATAAATATCATATTTTAATTTTAAGAAAAATATAATAAAACGAAAAGTGAGATATGTTGAAGCAATGTGATAGAACTAAATAAAAATGACATAAATGTTGCATAAGAGCACTTTTAGACTTTACATTAATATAACAAAACTAAAGTAAAACATTTAAAGAAAAATCTTAATTAGTATGAGAAGTATGCAATCTTAGGTACTTAGACAATCTTGTGTAACAAGCTCAATTGTTAAATTTGGTTGAATTAAAATATTTTAAAAAGCATGATAAATTTTAAACAAATAAAATTTCTAAAAATATTAAAACATATTTTTATTTGGATAGACCAAATTGAGATGATTCCAATGACATTTTTTCTTTTTAATAGATCAAGTTGAAATTACTATCAATTACAAAAGTGAATAAATAAAATAATAATAAATTATTACTTTAACATTAAGTAATTGTTTAATGAAGTTGAAATAAAATAAATTGAATTAATATAATATTACGAAATTAACATGATTTAAAGGTCAAATTAGAAAAGAGTGAAGGCTTCATAATAATATAACTTAATCAAAGTAAAAAATTGAAGATATAAGATAAATTGTACAAGCAAGATACACTCTAAGATACAAAGAAGATTAAGTGTAACTTTCTCAACCATCAAGATAGTTATGCATCAAAACATCTCATAAAAATGAATATTTAATTGTATAAAGCTTGTTTAGCAATTTGTGACGATATTTGTTTCATCTGAATCATACGCCATTCAGAGTTACTATGAATTAACAAAAAACTAAAATAAATTATTTTAAAGTATTATTTTAAAATTAAATAAACATATATTAAAACTAAAATGGAAAAAATTGGAGAAAAATAATATAATAAAATCAAAGTGTTGTAGAACTCACATGAGAGGAGATTTAATGTTATGTAGTAATATGACCTAATCAAAGTAAAAAATTTGAAAAAAATTCGATACTGTTTTTGAGATATTTACTTTCCAAAAAAATTATCCATTTTTTTTAATTTTGTTTCTTTCATTTTGTTATACTCAATTATTTCAATTTTTTTGGAAAAAAACTTTTATATATAGTTACATCAAAAGCCAAATTCTTCTTACTAGTGACCATTACATTTCTTGGATTTAGTTATATCAATTTAATTTAATTATTATATTTTAGTTTTAACAATTTATTATTGAATTTTTGAATAATAATTTAATTTTATTTATTGTGTTCTAGTTTTTTCATTTGGTAGTAATTCTTGACTAGGCAAGATGAGGACAAATCAAAGTGTGAGATTCATTTCGACTAGCTCTATCAAATTATTTTCTAATTTTTTAAATATATCTGGATAATTTATTTTCTTGTATTTTGGTAGGTTTTATGAGATATTCTGATTAATACTTCATCTGATAATATACGATATTACATTAGATCTTGTTATTACCTTGGGTAGCAAGTTTCGTAAAATATTTGTGATTTTTTCGAATTTTTCACTTTTATTTGATTATATTTTTATGAAACACATATTCACCTTTGTGTGGCCATTACATCACATTTGTTTGTCATATTATGTTTTTTTAATTTTTCTCACTTCAGTTTAACTATAAATTTACTTAATGTTGAAGTAATAATTTAAATTAATTTATGCTTGCTTTCTTTGATAATTCACAACAATTAATGGCAATGCCTGATAAAGGCAACATAAATGTCTTTGGATTCTTCTCGATGTGTTCTAAATAATAAAATATTAATTTTGATGTTTTTAAGTATTGTTTTCTCCATGTTTTGCATGACTTACAAGAAATTTAGATTATTACATGATTTGATAAAGGATGATGTTTCCCCATCACGTGAAATTGATACCATTTATAAAATAAAGTTTTTCTTTGATTTTTTCAAACACAATGTAAATGTAAATCTCTACCCTTCTAACCTTTAGCTCTCTTTGAATAAGCTATATTGCAGTACTTTAGTTTATCCCAATTTGTCTTTAATAAAAAACTTCTAAATATTTAAAAAACTTTATTTTTATTTATGCTTGTTTGCTTTGGAAATATACAATAATTCTGAATTAGACCCCATCAAGATGAAAGGCACATTGTTATACTTTCTCTATGTGCTCTATCTTATTAAATAATCATTTTTTATATTATTTAATGTTCCTTTTGCTAAGGCTTTGATATGCTTTATGAGACATTTTAATTTAAACATATTTTCATGATTGAGGGTGTCACATGTGATCTCCTTAATATATTTGAATGAAACTTTCTTATACAATTTGTCACTTTTGTTCAAATATTTTTATTTGATATAGTTACATTACTTTAATATACTAATTCTCCTCTTATGTGAGATTTACCTCACATTGAATAAGCCATATCACATTCCTTTTGTTTATCGCTTTTCATGTTTAACATTTTTTACTTAATATTAAAAAATAAATTGGTTATTATTTATGTGTATTTACTTTGGTAATTCATACTAACTCCTAAGGAGGTATGATTGAGTTGACATAAAGATCATTAAAGTTTTTGTTCTATAATTTGAAATCGTCTATTTTATAAATTTTGGTGCTCTTTGGGAAGAAGTTTTATTTTTACCTAATTTAACTATCAAAAGTGTCAATATAAACACCTTTAGTACTTTTTAATGTAACTTTCTCATAAAATATATCTAATTTGTTCGAATAATTTTTTTTAATTCGTATGTATTGCTATGAAACTCAAATTCACTTCATGTGTGGCCTTTAATTTACTTTGATTTCATTATATTATATTTCTATGATTTATCTTATTTGAACTATAACTCATGTCAACTTAATAATTAGAAAGAATTTATTATTATTAAAGCTTATTTACTTTAATAATTAACATGAAATTCATATCAAGTCCCATTGAGTGGAAATAAACTATGTTTCACACAAGTCAATGATCTAAAATAGTTTTGATATTCATTTTTTCATTTTTAATGGTTTTGACATGCTTTATGATATTTTGATTCCTATCACATCTGATGATTAAGGATGTTATGTACTATCTCATTGGAGTCTTTGTACTTGATTTTCTTTTAAACATTATCCCATTTCTTCAAGTTTTTTGCTTTCATTTGATTAATTACTAAGTCTAATTCTCTTCTTATTTGACCTTTATTTTTACTTTTTTAATTTTGTAGTTGATAGCAATTCGAATGGTTATTGAATAAAAAAGAAACAAACATTATCAGGCCCATTTTTATGAGATCTTTCTATTTAAATATTAATTTTAATTTTTTTAATATTTTATATGATTTTTTCATCTTTTATAAGATTTTTTTTGATTCACACATGATTTGATGATTAAGGATGTTATACTAAATGACATCATTATCCTAGAATGTTACTTCTCTAAATAATTTATCTCATTTCTTCACATTTTTTCACTTTTATTTGGCTATGTTACTATATAACTCGAAATCACCTCATCGGTAGCCTTTGCTTCACTTTGATTTTTGAATAATATGTTTCTTCAATTTTTTTCTTTGATTTTGTTGTTGTCTTACAAAACTCTAAATCTTCTACCATAGGACCTTTAAAATGCTTTTATTGGATTATATTATGTTTCATAAATTTATCCAAAAATAACTTTAACATATAATTACTTCATATTAAAACAATAATTTATTATATTTTAATTATTTAATTTTTTTAATTTAATAAAATTTCTGACAAGTTATGATCTAGATTAGACAAGCATCACTAGACTCATCACGTCAAGCTATATAAAATCTAATAAATGTTTTTATATTTTTAAGAATTTTTTAATATTAAACTAATATGCATTAAAGTTAATTAATATATATTGAAGCAAACTAATGCATCCAAATCTAGTATGAATTAAAAAAAATATTTTTAAATACTTGTCCAATTACATATAACTTATCCAATTAAAATTCATATTTTTAAATATTTAAAGTTTTTATTTTCTAATTTTTTTGCATTTTTTAAGAGATTTTTTAATTTTTTCTCATTGAAAAACTATGGATGTTACAATTGAACTCATTTGCTTCGATTTGGTTATATCAGAATGTAACTCTAAATCATCTCTGGCACGATTTTTCCATTACTTCAAATGGATTTTATTACTTTTATTCAATTTATATTTTTTGGCATCCATATATATTTAGTTAACATTAAAATATTAATTTGTTATTATTTTTTCATATTTAGTTGTACAATCTATTTTAACAAAATGAAGGTCAAAATTTTAAAAATTTGCTATGTTATATAAAAATGTTGCATTTTGAGATACAAAGGAGATCTATTGTAACATGATGAATCATTAGATCTGGTATGAATTAGAATATCTGATAAAGTATTTCAAAGCCGTTAAAAAAAAAAATATTCATATTAATATTTTACAACATAGAGCTTTACAAAATGATGCCAATGATTTTTACATTTCATTAAATAGTGCTCTATTGGAATTCCTATGAATTAGAAAAGTAAATGAATATAAAAAATTCTAAATTATTATTTTAATATTTAAAAACTACATAACAAAGCTGAAATAATATAAATTGAAGTAATATTATATAAATAAGTCAAGGTAATGTAAATATCACCTAAGAGTAAAATTTTAGTTCTTTGTAAAATCTTAAAAGTAGAGAAAAAATATGAATAAATAAGAGACATTACATGAGAAATTTGCATCTCAGGGAGCTGTGAGGATTAGGTATAACATCTTTGATAACCAAAGCACGTACAATTCAATATTTTTGGTAAAACATGCCAAAATCAGAGAAATAAATATTTGAAAATATAAATAATATCTAATTATTTTGAGCTTGTTGGCACTAGTCTAATGACATTTGGATATAGTGCAAATTACTAAAGTAAATAAGCATAAAACTAATAAATTATTATTCTAATATTCGATAAATATTTCAAAGGCAAAATAATATAAATTTTGCTAATGTAAAATAATCAAATCTATGGAAAACACTTGATTAAATGAGATAAATTGCACGATAGAGTTACATTCTAGGAAACTAAGGAGATGATGTACAACTTTGTAAACATCACATAAGGTGTAATCAAAATGTGTTGTTAAACATACCAACACCTTAGAAAAGAAAAGTTTTCAAAATATAAAAATTAATGTTTATTATACAGCTCATTGAGATAATTCCAAGCACGTTTGTTTTGTCTGAATTGGACATCATTAGAAACCAGTAAGAATTACAACATTAATTAAGCATAAAAATAAATAAATCAACTTAATTTTAATTAAATATATATTAAGCCTAAAATAAGATTTATTAAGTCATTGTGAAATATCACATGAGAGTAGATTTAGAGTAACGTTGTAATGCAACCAAATCAAAGCAAAATTTTGAAGAAGAAAGTAAAATTTTACAAGGAAATTGCTCTCAAAAATTGAAAAGAGATTGAGTTTAACATTCTTGATAATGAAATTAGACATGAATAAAAACATTTGCTAATACCTGCTAAAACTCAATTAGATAAAATATTTAAAAAATATACAAATAAATTTTCATTAGATGCAACTTGTCAAAACAAGACTGATGATATTTTTTTCAAAATGATAATATCTCATTTTGATTTACTAAAAAGTACAAAAGTAAATTTTTCCAAATCATTGAAAATATATATTAACTCTAAGGTTTTTATATTAAATAAAGTTAATATAACCAAACTAAACCAATGCTATAGCCATAAGAGAAGAGATTTAAAGTTATATAGTAATATATCCAAGTCATGGTAAGTCATTTGAAAAACTGGCATAAATTGTAGTTGAAAGTTGCATTATGTGTAAGAGAGGAGATCGATGTATCATCTTTGATTATTATAGCTCATCAAACGTGAAATGTCTCATAAAGTAAAATAAAACCAAAGAAAGTAAAATATTTAACATTATAAAAGTGAATATTTGAATGGACAAAACTTATCAAGATGAGTTGAATGTTTTTTATTTCAGCTCAATGAAGGTCAGTTGGAATTACTTGAAAATTTTAAAGTGAAAAAACAAAAATAACTCTAAATTAATATTTTGTAAATATATATTAACAAAACATGATATAAATTGAAGTACTATGATATAGCCTAAGAAAAGTAATGTAAATGTTACACAAGTAGGGATTTTAAGTTTCATAGAATTATAATAAAAAAATAAAAATATTTGAAGAAATGAGATAAATTTTATTTGAGAAATATCATCGACACTTGTGTAATGATGCTTGTTTGTTTCTGATCAAATAGTTTTTGGAATTACAATGAATTAACAAAATAAATATTCCAAAATAATAACAATTTTTTAACATTAAGTAAACATTTTAAAGAAAATATGAGATTATTTGAATCAACGAAATATAAGTAAGTCAACGAAAAAATATTTAAATGAGATAAATTATACGAGAAAGTTGAATTCAAAAGATCTAAAGAGATCATGTAAGACATCCTTAATTGCCAAATAATGTACAAAACAAAATGCCCCAATAAAATTTGAAAAGTATTAGAAAATAAAAATGTTTTAAAATTTAAAAAAGAATACTTATTTGATTAAATGTCATTAAGAGAAGTGCAACTACATTTGTTTTTTTTTTGTTAAACATGGTTTGGAATTAATATGAATTAACAAAAAAATAACAATAAATAAAAATATATTATTTTTTAAATATTAGCTATATAGATATTATAGTTGAAAAGAAAAAGAGAACCATTACTATAGAACAAAAAATAAATGATGCAAAGGTTGTATTGGAGAAAATTTAGAAAAAAAACTCTAATAAAGTGTACAATTATATTGGTTAGTTGCAATAAGAAATATGGAGGAGTTTAAAAGCTATAACCTTGATCATCATCGTAAGTTTGATTCAAAATATTTAGTAAATTGTGGAAAAACTATAAGAAAAGAAATATTTAAAAATATACAATTAAATATTTAATTAGATAGTGCTCATTGAGATGTGTTTGATAATGTTTCAATCAACTCAATTAGACCTCATTTTTATATAATTAAAAAAAAAAAGTAAAGACCCATAAATAAAAATAAATTACTATTTGAATTTTTAAGAAAATGAATGTTTAATATGAAATGACATACATTGAATCAATGTAAAAAATTTAAGAAATGTGTGATAAATTGCATTAGAAAGGTGCATTACGAGTGACAAAAGAAATAAAACAGCACTTGAACTATCAAATTTAGTATGAATCAAAATTTTTTAAAAAATATAACAAAAATAAAGAAAAAAATTTGAAAAATAAAAAAAATGAACATTTTACTATATAAAGATTATTTAGATGAGTCCATCGACGTTTGTTTCAACACAAAAAGAACCCGTTTTGAATTATTGTCAATTATCGAAGAAAGGAACATAAATAATTATAAAATATTATGCTAAGATTGAGCAAAAAAGTATTAAAATTATGATAAATTGAGTCAATATAATATAACAAAATTATAAAGATGTGGAGGAGGCAAGATAATAGAATTAGACTTTCATAGTAATATACCAATATTAAAGCAAAATATTTGAATAAATCAAATAAATTACATAGAAAGGTTGCATTTCGAGAAACTAACAAGATTGAGCATAAGTTCCTTGATCATTAAATAACGTACATAAAACATGTCTCTCAAAGTAAGCTAAGACCCTAAAAAATAAATATTTAAAGATATAATTAAACATTTAATTAGATAAAGCTTAACATGAAGACTTAAAAATTTACTTTTGTTTTAATCGAACCTCGTATGGTATTAATACAAATTACCAAAGAAAAAAGGGAAAAGAATAAAAAATTATTATTTTTATCTTTAGAAAATATATTGAAGGCAAAATAAAAAAACCAAATGTAAGCAAAAGATTTGATTAAATAATGTAAATTATTTAAAAATTATTAATTATAGGATACTGTGAAGATCAAGTGTAAAAGTTTTGTTGCCAGATAAGTTAAAATAATAAATTATTGTTTGAATATTAAATAAATATATATTAAAAATAAAATGAGGTAAATTAATGCAATGTAATATAGCCATCTCAAAGCGATGCAAACATCACATCATAAGAGATATAGAGTTATGTAGATAAATATTATTTTAATATTTTGAAAATAAAAATTAAAGTTGAAATGAGATAATTTGAAGTAATCTAATAAAACCAATTGAAAGTGAAAAATTTGTATAAATGGGGTAAACTTTTTGCACAATTTCTCATAAAATGTGCAAAACTCTAGAATTAAAAATATTTAAAAGTATATATAATTGAATATTTAATGAGATAGAGCTCATCAACATAAGTGTAATGTCATGTCTGTCATCTCAAATGAATCTCAATTGGAATTATTGAGAATTAAGAAAGTAAGGTACGATAAAGCTAAAAGAACATAAATCTAAGTAGTGTAATATAAATAAATAGAGACGACGTAAAGGTAAGAGTAGAGAAGATGTACATTTACATAGTAATATAAAAAAATAAAAGTAAAAATATCTAAAAAAATAAGATAAATTTTACATGAATATAGTATTTCATAACACTGAGGAGATTAAGTCATTCTTAATTATTTGATAATCTATGAATAAAATTGAGTAAAAAATCATACCAAAACCTTAAAAAACTAATGTAAAAAAATATGAAAATTAACATTCTTTTTTATAACACTAGTTATGATGCTTCCAATGACACTTGTTTCATATCAATCAAACCTCGTTTGGGATTACTCTAAGCTATCAAAATAAATAAGCATGAGTGATAATAAGTTACTATAAAAATATTAAGTTAATATATATTAAAACTAAAATGATGTAAATTAAAGTAAAGAAATATGAATAAAATAAAGAATTCTAAATGTCACATAAGAAAAAATTAGTGTTTCATTGTGTATAGCCAAATCAAGAAGAAAAACTTGAAAAAAGATAAATTGTATAAGAAAGTGTAACTTTAAGATACTAAAGAGATTGAGTGTAAAATCCTTAATCATTAAATCAGGTAAAAATAAAAATATCTCATAAAGACTAATAATGCATTAGAATATATATATATAAATATATATATATATATATATATAAAGGAAATGAATATTTCCTTTTGTGGGGCTGATCTAGATGAGTAAAAAAAAGCTAGTTTTGTTTTGATCAGGTGTTATTTTGAATTACGTCAAATTAATAAATTAAATAAGCACCAGTAATAGATAATTATTATTTTAACATTAGTTAAAAATTTATTATAGAAAAAATAAGATAATTAAGGCAATGTAATATGCCCAAATAATGACAATATAATGATCATAAAAGAGGAGAAACTATATTGCAAGGTACAATGTTGTTTGAAAGTAACATCCTTGATCGACAAACTAGGTACAAGTTAAAATGAGTTGTATAGTGCATGACAACCAAAGAAAATAAAAATTTTTAAATTATGAAAAACAATAATTAATTAAGTGGACCGCATCTCAATGAGTCCAACGAACCTCTTTTTGAATTACTATTAATTAATATTGTTAAAAAAATAAATTAATTTTTTAATATTTAGTAAATTTATATTAATAATAAAATAAGATAAATCAAACAAATATAATGTAATATGTCAAAATTATAGAGTTAAATTTTGACAAATATGATAAATTGTAACATCTCTAATTATCAAAACAAAAGTAAACAAAATATCTTATTAAAAATAAAAAAACTTTATAAAATAAAAATATTGAAAAATATAAAAAAATGTTAAATTTAATAGAGCTCGTTGATCTGAGTCCAACGGCTTTTGGTTCATCTTGATCAAAGCTTTTATAGAATTATTGTAAATTAAAAAAATAAATAAGCATTAATTTTAATAAATATTATTTCAAAAGTAAGTTAATATATATTAAAAATAAATTGAGTTAAATTTATACTTTTAATTTAAAAAAATAAATTAATTTATAAATCACATGAGAAGAGATTTAAAGTTATATAGTAAAATAAGTTAATCAAAGAAAAACGTTTGAATAAGTGGTATATATTTCGCAAGAAATTTGTATTCTAATATACCAAGGAAAACGAGTGTAACATCTTTAATAATCAAATTATGTAATTATCAAAATATATCATAAAATGTGCAAAAAGTTGTAGAAAAGAAAATATTAAATAAAACTTTAAAATGAATATTTAATAAGATTTAGGTGGTCACAATGAGTCTATGAATTATTTCTTTGTCTCGATTGGACCACATTTTGAAATTGTTATAAATCACTAAAGTGAATAAGCATATGTAATAATAACTATTGTAATAATTAAAAATATTTTAAACCATAATTGGGGTATTATTAAATAAACAAATACAAAATAAATAATGGGAAAAAGATAATTAAAAAGATATACTTTGCACATGAATGCTACATTTCCAGATAATAAGGAGATCGAGTGTAATATCATTGATCATGAAATCTGTTTGAACTGAAATGTCTTATAAAGAATGCAAAACCCTTTTAAAATAAAATAAGTAAATATATGAAATTAAATGTTTATTTCGATAGTGCTTGTTGAGTGGAACCTAATCAAATTTGTTGTTAAGATTGACTTTGTTTGGAGTTACTGTGAATATGCAAAGTAACTATAAAGAAAAATAATTAATTATTATTTAAGTTAAAAGTAAACAAATACAAAAGATAAAAATTTGATAATCCAAATATTTGTAATATAACTAAATCAAAGTGATGAAATGTAAGATTTGAGTATATTTAGACTTACATAGTAATATAGTGAAATCAAAGCAAAATGTTTCAAAAAATGATATAAATTATACAAGAAGCTTGACTACCAAGGTATTACAGAGATCGACTACAACTTTTTCAATCACATAGTTAGGCATGAATGTTAATGCATCTTTAAACATAAAAAATTAAAATGAAAATTTAGTTTGATAGGACTCATTAGGATGAGCTTGGCATTGGTTTCTTTCACCTTGAGTTGACTTTGTTTGGAATTATTGTGAATTGAAACAAATAAGTAAGCATAGGTAATATCAAATCATTTTCTAAATATTTTGTAGATCTATATTAGGGTTAAAATAAAATTAATTAATGCAAAGTAATATAACCAAATTAGTGTGCTGTATGGGTCTCATGATAAAAGATATATGGCTACATAGTAATATAATTCAAGGTGAACAATTTGAAGAAATGAGATAAATACTATCGAAAATTTCATTTGTAAGATTTTAAGGAGTGAAATTGTAACATGCTAAAAATTAAAATAACTTGTAAAACATGCTAAAAATTTATAAAATAAAACACTTATCAATATAAGAAAAAATTTTAATTAAAAAGAACCCATTGAGGTTAGTTTATCTATTCTTTTCTTCATCACATCAGACCTCATTTGGAGTTAATGTTAATTGTGAATGTCATTAACCACAAATAATAATTAGTTTCATTATATTATATTTTACATGCATATTTAAATTATAATTAGGTTATTTCAACTGATGTATTATAACGAAAAAAGAATGATCTAAAGGGGACAAAAAAAGTAGTACAGTATCATAATAATATAAAATCAAAGAAAAAAATAGAAAAATGAGATAAATTATATAGGAAAGCTGCAATCCAAATTACTAAGAGGAGTGAATAGAACATCATCAATCATTGAATCTTGTGTGAAGCAAAAATTATTATAAGGCATGTCATTATAATACAAAGGAAAATATTAAAAAATATAAAAATGTGGCAAGTCCAACATTTTTTTTTTCATGATTTATCTTTGTTTAGAGTTACTATGAATTATAGAACTAAAAAAGCATAAATAGAAATAAGTTATAGTTTTAATATTCAAGAAGTTTAAATAAATATTTAAATAAGTTTAATTTAAATAATGTAATATATCAAAATTAAAACATATAGAGGACACATGATAAAAAATATTAGAAATATATAACGATATAACAAATTCAAAAAATTTTGAAAAATGTGATAAATTTTAAAATAAATTTTGATTTTAATATACTAAGAGAATTGAGCACAACCATATGGATCATCAAATATGGTTTGAATGAAAATATCTCATAAAACATGTGTAAAAAAATGAGAAAAATAAAATATTTAAAAGTAAAAAAGTTGAATATTTAAATGGAAAGAGCTCGATGAGATGAGTTCAACGATGTTTGTTCTCTGAATTAGATCTTATTTGAAATTTTTGTTAATAAGAAAATAGAACAAGAATAAGGAATTGTAAACTATTATTTCAATATTAAGTAAAGACATAATAAAGTTGCAATAAGATAAGATAAAGCAAAATAATCTAGAAAAATAAAAATGTTGTAATTGTCATATACGATAAAAATTAAAGTTTCATAAATAAAAATTAAAGCAAAACTTAATTGTTTAATAGTAGGTTGATGCATTCCATGATATTAAAAAGGTCAAGTATAACTTCCTATATCACAATAAAGCACAAATTTTAATGACAAACAAAGAATATCAAATAGCAAACAATTAAGTTTTTAAAGATTAAAAAATTAATGAGATAGAGATAATTGAGATGAGTCCAACAAAGTTTGTTGTATTAAAAATTAAAAATGGAGTAAGATGAAAGATAAAAATTCGATAATCCAAAGATATGTAATATAATTAAATCAAAGTGACGAAATGTAAGATGTGAGTATATTTAGACTTACATAGTAATATAATGAAATCAAAGAAAAATGCTTCAAAAAATGATATAAATTATACAAGAAGCTTGATTACCAAGGTATTATAGAGATCTACTACAACATTTTAAATGATATAATTAGGCATGAATGTAAATGCATCTTTAAACAAGTAAAATAATAGGTAAATAGAATATTTAAGCACATATAATTAGAGCTTTAATTAGAAAGATTTCATCAAGGTCGTTTCCAAGACATTTATTTTGTCTCCATCAAGTCTGATTTGGAATTTTATGAAAATACAAATTTAAACAACAAAAATTAATAATAAATTGCTATTTTATAATAATATAAATATATCTATAGTTAAAAGGAGAGAAATTAAAGAAATATAACACATCCAAATCAATGCTATTTAAATGTTACACAAGATGTTTTTTGAGATATGAAATAATGTAGAAAAAATATTTGAAGAAATGAGATATTTTGTTTAAAAAAATTTAATTCCAATACACAAATGAGAGCAAGTGTAAAAACATTAATTATCATGTAAGTCAAAAATTAAAATATATCATAAATCATGTCATAAACCTTGAAAAGAAAATATTAAAAAAAATACATTTTTAATTTGACAAAAAAGGTCAAGATTAGTCCATGAAGTTTTGTTTCATGTTGATTAGACCTCATTCAAAATTATGGGCCATCACAAATCTAAATAATCATAGAACTAAGAAATTATTACAATAGCATTAAGTAAATATTTGTCAAATTCAAAATGTGATAAATTAAAACAATATAACATAAAAAAATCGAAGTTATTAATAGTAACATGATAAGAGAATTAGTGTCACTAAGTAAGATAGCAAAATCAAAGAAAAAGGTTTGTAAGATGACATAAATTTTATAGAAATGTGCAATTGTCAAATTAATTAAGAATAAAAATATCTTATAAATTATGCCAAAATAATAGAAAATAAAATTTTGAAAATATAGAAAATAATATTTGATCAAATAAGGCTCATTAGGTGGAGCTCAATAGTTTTTTTTTCTAATCTATCAAACTTTTGTTAGACTTACTACTATTTTTAAAATTAAAAAAGAATAAAAATAATATATTGTTATTTTAATATTTATATTATTCATATTAAAAGGAAATGTTAAAAGTTGAGGAAATGCGCTAAATTTAAATGGAGATATCAGTACCACGTGAGAATAGAGGTAGAGTTACATAGTAAAATAACCAAATCAAAGTGAAGAACTTGAATATATGAGATAAATGGTATAAGAAAGTTACATTGAAAGATACTAAAGAGACCGTTTGTAACATCTTTAATAATTAAGTCATGTAGTAGTTGAAATGTTTCTAGAGCAACAAGTAATCAAAAGAAAATAAAGATATTAGAAATGTATAAAATAAATATTTAATTTGATTGAGCTCATCAGATCTAGTCCAATGACATTTGATTTTAGTACATCAGAACTCAATGTTACATAATCATAAATAAAAAAAAATTATTTCAATGTTATTAAAATGTTCATTAAGTTGAGTTGAGATAAATTGAACGAATGTACTATAATAAAATTAAAGAATTTAAATGCGACATGATAAGAGATTTAGTGCTACATACACATATAACCAAATGAAAAAAAACATTTAGGGAAATGACAAATTATATGGGAATGCGACATTACAAGATACCATAGAGATCGAGTGTAGTATCCTCAGTTAACGAATCATGTACAAAACTAAACATTGCATAAAGAATGCAAAAATCTTAGATAATAAAATATTTTAAAAAATATATAAAAATATTTAGTTTATTAGATAGAGCATATCGAGACAAGTCCAATGATGTTCAATTCCCTTGAAGGAACTTCGCTAGAATTACTCAAAATAATCGAAAAATATAAATAAGATTAATAACAAATTATTATTTTAAGAATAAGTTAAAATTTTTTTAAAGCAAAAAGAGATAAATTATTGGAATATGGTATAACCAAATCAAAGAAATATAAATGTACACAATATGAGATTTATTATAAAATTGTAATTTAACCAAGGCTATGCAAAATAGTTAAAGAAAAGAGATAAATTGTCTATGAATGTTCGGTTCAAAGATACAAAGGAGACTGAGGGTAATACGCTCCGTCATCAAATTTTGCATGAAACAAAATATCTAATAAAAATGGTAAAAACTATAGTAAATAAAATATTTAAAAATATAGATACAATTATTTTAGAGGAAATAACACAAAACAAAATCGTAAAAAAAATTTAGAATAAATGAGATTAATTATACTAGAAAGTTGTATTGGGATGAGCCTAACGATGTTTCATGTTACTATGAATTAACTAATTAAAAAACTATATTAATTATATAAATTTTTTAATATTAAGTAAATATTTGTTAAAGCAAAAAATTAAAAATATTCAGAGAACTTAATATTACAAAACAATAATGATGTAAAAAAACATGCAAAGAGATTTAGGTCAACATAGTAATGCAACCAAATCAAAGCAAAATGTTTGATGAAATGATATAAATTATAGAAGAAGGTTGGGTTTTGAACCAGTAGGATATAGAGTGCAAGACCATTGATCGTCAATCCTTTTACAGGTTAAAATATCTTGTAAGGCCTACCAAAACTTTATATAATAAATAATTTTAATAAATAACAAATGAATACAAAATTCTATAGAGTTATTTGACTCGACTCTATCAAAATTAATTTCATCTCGATTAGATTCATTAGGAATTTCTACGAATTGTGAATGTAGGCAAGGATAAATATTTGTAAAGTATTTTTTACTATTGCATAAAAATATTTTTATGTTGAAATGAGATTGAATGAATCAATGTATATAAGCATAACAAAGTTATTTAAAGGCAAAACATGAAGAGATCTAGGGTTGCATTGCAATAAACCAAATCAATGTCTAGTGTTTGAAGAAATGAGTTATATTATAATGGAATGTTACTATCCAAGGTACTTAGTAGATCAAACATATCATCCTTCATTAAACTAAGTAGGAATCAAAATGTCTGGTGAAGTTTGAAAAAACTCTACAAAATAAAATTTTTAAATATAAATAAATGAATTTTTAATTTGATATACCACATGGAGACTAGTCCAACGATGTTTACTTTGTACAAACTAGTGCTCATTTGGAAATACTATGGAATACCAAATTAAAAAGAGAAATTATAATAAATTAATTTTTTCATATTTCATAAATATATATATTAAAGTTGAAATGAGATAAATTTTGATAATGTAATATAACTAAATCAAAATAATGTAAATGTTGTAAAAGAGGAAATTTAGAGTTTAGAAACAGAACCAAATCATAGAAAAATATTTCTAGAAATGAGAAAAATTATAATGTAACATAACCTCCAAGATAATAAGTAAATCAAACATATAATCTTTGATCATCAAATTTGGTAAGACCCAAAATGTCTCATAAGAAGTGTAGGAACTATAGAAAATAATATAATTAAACATTTCTAATCAAATATTTAAATAGATAGAACTCTTCAAGATGAATTTGAAGATTTTATTTTGCCCAATCTGGCCTTATTTGGATTTGTTATGAGAGAAAAATTTAAAATGTTATAAATAATAATAATTTATTATTTTATTATATAGTAAATATATATTAAATTTGAAATGAGATAAATTGAAGTAACATAATATAACAAAATTAAAGCATTGAGAGTTCACAAAGAAGGAGATTTTAAGTTTCATAATATCACATAATAGAAGAGAGATTATTAAATAAAATAGAAAAATTGTACTAGAAACGTATGCTCAAAGATATGAAGAGATTAGGTATATCATATTCGATCATCATATCAAATATGAATTAAAATTTCTTGTAAATTATGAAAAACGTAATGGAAAATAAAATAATAAAAAACGAAAAAGTATTTTTAAATTTTTAAAGGACATTAAGATGAATCTGATGATATTAGTTTTATCTTAATTAGAACTTGGTTGGAGTTACTAACAATGATCAAAGTAAATAAGTATAAATATTAAAAAATTACTATTTTATTATTAGTTGAGTATATATTAAAATAAAAATATGATAAATTTAAGAAATATAGTACAATCAAATCAAATCATTCTAATACTCACTCGATAATAAATTTAGAATTTCATAGTAAGATAAGAAAATTAAAATGAAAACTTTGAAAATATGAGATAAATTATACAAGCAAGTTGTATTCCAAGATATTACGAACATTAAACGTAATATCCATGATTATCAAATTAGGTAAAAATAGAAATATCTTGAAATGTGTGCCAAATAAAGAAAATGAAATATTAAAAAAATATAAATGTGTATTTAGACGTATAGAGCTCATCAAAACAAGCCAAATATTGCTTCTTTCATCTCGATTTGGCCTTCTTTTGAATTATTACGAGTTAATAAAGTAAATACTGCTAAGTATAAATAATTTACAATTTTAATTTTAAATAAATATAAATTAAAGTTATAAAAATACTAATCAAAGTCATGTAAGGGGCACAAGGCAAGTTAGAGTTTCTTTGTAATATTAGCAAATGAATGAAAAGTATTTAAGGAATTTATATAAATTATATTAAAAATTTCATTTTTAAGATAGTAAGGAGATAGGGATAAATAAAATATTATAAATATAAAAAGAAATGTTTAATTTTATAGAGCTCATCACGACCATCAACATTTGTCCTATTTTCTATCATGTTTGGAATTATTAAGAATTGCCATTGTAAAAATGGCATACCAAGTAATAAATTATTATTTTAATATTATTCAAATATATGTTAAAGTTAACAAGAGGTAAATTGTAGTAATGTAATATTGTAAAATCAAAATGATATAAGTATCATATGAGAAGAGACTTAGAGTTACTTCATAAACTAAATCAAAGAAAAATGTTTTGAGAAATGAGATAAATTTTTAGAAAAACTTGCAATCTTAGTTGCATTTATACTAAAAATTCTAGATTTTCAATTGATGTACAGATCCAAATATCTCATAAAGCAAGCCAAAAAATAAGGAAATTAAAATTCTAAAAATTTAAAAATTATTTCTAATTCGATTTGAGGTGATCATGATGAGTGTAGCGATATTTGCTACTTAATTGAACATTGTTTAGAATTAATAAAAATTACCAAAATAAATGAGATTAAATAATAACAAATTACTATATCAATATAAGGTCAATATATAATAAAGTTGAAAAGTGATAAATAGAAAAAATTTAACATATACATATCTAGGATATATAATGTAAAATACAAAAAAATGACACCAAAAAGACTGAGTGAAAAATCCTTGATCATTAAATATTGTTTGTTTTAAGAAGAACTATTGTATCTTCCATGATCATCAAATGATATTTGAATAAAAATATTTACGAAATAAAAAAAAAATTCAAGAAAAAGTTCTTAAAAAAATGACAATTAATATTTAGTTTGATTGATCTTGGTAAGATTAGTCTAACCACCCTCGCTTCATCTTAATGCTACCTTATTTGGAATAACTATGAATTACAAAAATAAGTGAGCATAATTAACTGTATATTATTATTTAAACAATGTCTAAATATATATTAATGTAAAAAGGAGACAAATATTTTTAATATAGGACAAGAAAATCAATAAATTGATAAATTTATGTTAGTTAAGAGGAGAGTCATAGTATCCCTATAGTATAACCAAATCATTGTAAGAAATTAAAAAAATGATATAAATTACACATAAAGGTTTCATTCAAAGACACTAAAGAAATTGACCATAACAACCTCAATCATCAAATAAAACTCTACTTAAAAAATGTTTTAACGAGTGCCAAAATCCCAAAAAATCAAATATTTTAAAAAACTAAAATGAGTATTTTAATGGATAGATATCATTGAGACGTGTCCAATAACAGTTACTATCTACATCTTATGTCATTCAAAATTAAGATGAATTACAAAAATAAATTTTCATAACTATTAAAAAAATTATTTTTAATATTATTTAAATATATATTAGTGATTAAATGAATTAATTTGAACAAAATTAATATGACAAATCAAAATGATATAAGTGCCACAGAGAGGAGAACAATAATATCTTGATAATACAATAAATCCTAAGCAAACAATTTGAAGAAATTACAAACATTGTTCAGGAAATTTTAATTTAGAAGATCAAATATAAAAAATCAAATAATTAAATATTAAAAAATATAAAAAATTAATATTTAGTTGGTAGTACATAATAAGATGATTCAAATTAGATTTGATTCGTTTCAATCAAATATCATTTTTTAATTACAAAAAATGAATAAATAATAAAAAACTATTATTTATATATTAAGTAATTAAATAATAAAATTGAAAAGAGACAAATTAAAAAAATAGCATTACAAAATGATAGTGATGTTTAGGTCATAAGAAAAGTGAATAGAGTTTCGTGGTAATATAACTTCAGCAAAGCTAAGAAATTGAGGAAATGAGAAATTATACCAAAAAAGTTGCATTCTAAGATATTGAGGAGATAAAGTGTAACATCTTCGATCATCAAAATTGGTTTCCATCAAAACTTCAGGTATAACATGTAAGAAAACAAGAAAAAAGAATTAAAAAATGAAAGAAGAATATTAAATAGCATAAATCTTGCTTCGATGAGTCCAATATGATCTACTTTGACTACATGAAACATTGATTTAAATTAGTTTGAATTACAAAATAAAAAATGTAAAAATAATAAAAAAATAATTATTTTATTGTTAAGTGAATATATTTATCAAAGCTAAAATTAGACAAATTAAAGAAATAAAATAAAAGGAAATGAAAATAATATAAATATCACATGACAGAAGAATTAGCGTTTTGAGAGTAATATAATATAATCAAAATGAACAATTTTAAGAATTGTAATAAATTAAATGAGAAAAATTTGCTTTATATTATAATAAGAGAATCACATATAACATCCTGGATTATGATATCATGTATTTATCAAAATACGTAACAAAAGAAACTCAAAATCTTAGAAAAAAATTTAAAATACTAAAAATAAATATTTAATAAGATAGAGTTCTTCTATACAAGTTTAATGACATTTGTTTCTTCTTTGTAAGTCCTCATTTTTAATTACTTGAAATTATCAAGCAAAATATGTACAAATAATGATAAATAGATATTTTAATATTACATAAATATATGTTAAAACTCAGACTAGATAAATTGAAGAAATATAAAATAAGCAAATGAAAATGATGCAAAGGTCTTAAGAAACTTGATTTATAATGTAACAAAAATAATATCACAAAAACAATGAAAAATATTTAAAGAAATGAGAAACTTTTTGTTAGAAATTTGAAGTGTAGCATTCCTTATGGTCAAATAAGTGTGAATCAAAATGTCACATAATACATCACAAAAAATCTAGAAAATAAATAATTTAAAAAACAAAAAATGAATATTTAATTAGATAGTGCTTGTGTAAGTGGTCCAACAATATTTGTTTCAGATTGATTTCATCTTTTTTGCTAATTATAAACCACCATTTTAAAGAAGCATAAATAATTAAAAAATACTATTTTAGTACTAAATAAATACATATTACAGCAAAAAATAGAAAAATTGAAGCTATTTAGCTTTATCAAATCGAAGGCATATAAATAATACACATAAGAATATTTTGAGTTACATAGTAAAATAACAAAATAAAAGCAAAAAAGATAAAAAAAATGACCTAAATTTAAAAAAAATAATTCAAATTCTCTTAGATGATTTAGTAGAGCATCTTTTATCTATAAAAAGGTTACTATTCTAAATATGTCATAAATAACACCAAAACTAAAAAAACAAAAATATTTAATTAAATAAGGTTCGTGTACATGAGTCAAGCAATGTTTTTTTCATCACAAATGAACCTTTTTTAGAGTTATGACAAAAAAAAACTTTTAATAATATTAAAACAATGAAAAATTATAATTTTAATACTAGGAAAATATATATAAAAATTGAAATGTGCTATAATAAAGAAATATAATACAAAAACATCAAGGGATATTAAGATCACATGAGTGGAGAATTACTACGTTATTGTATCGTAACCATATCAAACCAATACCTTTGAAGAAATGAGGTAAATTGTGCTAGAAAGTTGCATTCCAAAACAACATCAAATATATAAGAAAATTATTCAAAAAAATTAATATTTTATAAGATAAAGGCTATCATGAAGTTTTAATTCCGTTTGTTTCGTTGAATTTGGATCGTTTTTAATTAACAAATAACTAAACTTAATGTGCATAAACAATAATTAATTATTATTTTAATAATTAGCAAATGTATGTTAAAATTGAAATTAGAAAACTTAAAATAATAAAGTACAATAAAGTGATAGCAATGCAAAGGTCACCAGAGATGTGATTTAGACATACATAGTAGCATGGATAATCAAAGTGAAAATTTCATTTAATGGAACAAGTTGTATGGGAAACTTTCATTTTAACATACAAACAAGATCGAGTGCAACATCCTTAGTTATTAAACTATAATGAATTTAAATGTCTTATAAAGCTTTCTAGAATCCTAAAAAATGAAATATTTAAACATATAAAAGCAATATTAAAACATATTGACCTGTTGAAAATTACCACAGCCATATTTCTTTTATTATGAATAGACCATGTTTGGAGTTACTATAAATTACCCTTACAAACAAGTATAGATATCAATAAAATATTATTTTAAAATTAACTAACTATATAACAAAGGTAAATAAGATAAAATTAAGCAATATAATGTAATAGATTCAATGACTTATAATGATCACATGAGAGGAGAATTAGTGTTTCTTAGCGAAATAATAAAATATAGCTGCAAAATTTTGAAAATAAAATATGTGAGAAAGTTCATTCAAAGATAACAATGGAGATAGAGTGTAACATCATCGATTAATATGTCATGTGCAAACAAAATGTTTCTTAAATTAAGAAAAAATCAAAGAAAATAAAATATTTTAAAATAAAAAAATGAATATTTAATTAGATGGAGCTTGTCGAAACAATTCTAATGAAGTATTTTGTCTTGATTACACCTTTTTTGGAATTAGTGAAAATTACCAAATAAAATAACTATAAATAATATTAAATAAATATATAAATAATATTAAATAAATAAATGATGTAGATTTTAATGAAATTTTTCTTTTTAAGATACTTTGGAGGTCGAGTATAATATCCTCCACTATTATATCGAGTGCAAATTGAAATGTTCCAAAAACATAAAATTTCTAAAGATATTAAATATTTTAAAAAAGTAAATAATCATTTTAATGGACAGAGCTCATCGCAACAATCTTAAGAATATTTGTTTCATCTTGACTAGATCTTGTTTGTAATTATAGAGTAAATAAGCATAAATAATAAGTATTATTTGTGTTGCATAAAAGTTTAATAAAGTTGAAATAAGATGAATAGAATAAAAGAAATAAAACAAAATCAAAGCTATATAAGGGACGCATAGGAGGAGAAGTAGAGTTTTTTTTATAATATAACATAATAAAAGAAAGCTTTTTCTAGAAATGAGATAAAGTATATGGGAAAGTTCTATTCCAAGATATTAAGGACATTGATTAAAACATCCTTTATCATCAAATTTTGAGAAATGAGATAAATTATGAAGCAAAGTTGCTTTCAAAGATTTTAAGGACATCAATTGTAACATCGTCAACCATTAAATTAGGTGCGAATAAAGTTTTGTCATAAACGCATGGAAAAATAGTAGAAAATATGACAAATAAAAAAATATATAAATAAATATTTAATTGGATAAAGCCCATTGAGATAATTCTAGTGATTTTTCTATAGTCAATATAAGGCCTCATTTTGATTATTACAAATGAAAAATTAAATTAAACATAAAAATAATAAATTATCTTTTTAATATTAAGATAATATATATTAAAGCTAATATGAGAAAAATTAGTGTAACATAATTTTTCAATAACAAGGAAATGTAAAAGTAACATGAGAGACAAGTTTGGATTTCATAGCATTATGCAAGATTAAAAGACAAAATAATTAAGAAACTTTGACAAATATTGCAAAAAGTTACATTCCAAGGTACAAATAAGGTCAAGTGTAACTTCTCTATCATGAAATCAAGTAGAAATCGAAATATCATGTAACCTGCAAAAGTTCATGAAACAATATTATTATTATTTATTCTTTTTTATTTTATTATTTAATATTAATTCAGAACAATTTTTTATAGAAAATAAACAAACTTCATTTGACTGTTATTAACGAGCTTTATCTAAATAAATATTTGTTTTTATATTTCAAAATATATTTTTTTTATATTTTTTCATTCATTAGGAGACATTTTTTTAACTTTTTTTAGGATCAAGGTTGCTACACTTTATTATTTTACTATCTTACAGTACAAATTTCCTATAAAATGTATCTTATTTATTAAAATTATTTATTTATTTTTTTTACATTATTATTAAACTATAATTCTTTTGTCATGTTATCTTAATATTACTTTGATTTGTTTATATCATAATGTTCAAATTATCTTCTTTAAAATTTATCCAAAAAGATGATCATTAAATTTTTTTGAAATTTTTTATTTTATAGAAATTAGTCATGCTTTAAATGACATTTTGATTTGTAGTAGATTTAACTATCGAGGATGTTATCCTTCAATTCCATAGGATCATGGAATGCAAGTTTCATATATAATTTATCTTTTTCCTTCAAATTTGTTTCTTTGAAATAAAATGTTTCAATGGAATTTTAAATCTTTCTTCATGTGATAATTGCATATCTTTAACTTTGTTATAGTACATTACCTCTACTTATCTCATTTATACTTTAATATATAATTCCTTAGTATTAAAAATAATTTATTCTTATTTATTGTTATTTATTTTGATAATTTTGAGTAATTCTAAATGAGGTGTAATCAAGATGAAACAAAAATCGTTTTTACTCATCTAAGTGAGCTACAAAAGATTTAATATGTATTTTTTTTTAAATATTTCATTTTGTAGCGATTTGATATGTTTTATCGAATAGTTCCTCACATTATTTGATATTTCAAGGTGTTATATATGTTCCTTTTATTATATCAGAGTGCAAATTTTCCACACAATTAATCTCATTTTTTTACGTTATTGCATTGATTTTGATATATTTCTACAAAACTTCCATTCTCATCTCATGTGATCTTTACATCATTTTGATGAGGCTACATTATATTATTTCAATTCATCATATTTGTGCTTAAATATATATAATATTAATATTCAATTTGTATTTTTAAAATTTTATGTTTTGTTGTTTTGTCTTTCTTTATATGGTATTTTGAATCATACATTATTTTATAATTGAGGATTTTGTGATTGATCACCTCAGTTGGCATCAAAGTTCTCGTTAAATTTATCACATTTTTTCATATTTCTATTTTTGTTAGGTTATATTGCTGTGTGATCTTAAATCCCATCTTATGTGACCTTTACAACATTTTCATTTGGTTTTATTATGTTACTTCAATCTATGTCATTTTTAGCTTTAATATATGTTTTCTTAATATTAAAAAAATAGTTTATTATTGTCTATGCTTGTTTATTTTGATAATTAAAAGTTACACAAAAAGGTGGTCCAATTAAGTTGACAGTATTATTTGAATTATCTATATGAGCTACATCTAATTAAAAATTAATTTGAATATTTTTTACACATTATTTTTTTTTATACAAGCTTTTTGAGAAAATTATATTTGTTATTGATTTCTTGATTGAAAACATTACACTTGATATTTATAGTATCTTTGAATAAACATTTCCCAATTGTTAAACTCATTTCTTAAAATTCATTACTTTGATTTGGTTATTCTAATTTTCACTCTAATTTTTCTTTTGTGTGAACTCAAAATTGATACAATTTTGTTTTATTGCATTCCTTTTGTTTATATCATTTTAGCTTCATTATTTATTAACTAAAAATTAAAATAATAATTTATTGTTGTTAAAGACTTCTAATTTTGTAATTCATAGTAATTTTGTATGAGGATTGATCAAGATGACACTAACATCATTAGACATGCGTCATGACCACCACAAAATAAAGCATTTAGTTTTTATAATTCAAAATATTTAATTTTCTATACATTCCTTATGCTTTATAAGGCATTTTGATTCGTTCCACATTTGATGACTGAGGTTGTCATGCTTGAACTATTATGTATGATGCAATGCAACATTACCATGGAAACTTTTATTTTTCTCAAATGTTTTCCTTTGATTTTGCCATAATGGTATGTAGCTCTTATTTTTCAATTATCTGTCCGTCACAAGTCTTTTTTTTTATTTTCTTACATTTTTGTAATTTATCTTTTTTCAGCCTTTACAAAAATTTACATAATATTTAATGGATAATTAATTTTTATTTAAATCTATTTAATTTTGATAATTCTTAGTCACATAAACATGCAGCAATCAAGTAAAACAAACATCATTTTATTCATCTCATTGAGCAATATCAAATAAATGTTCACTTTTATAATTTAATTTTTTATATTTTCTATTATTTTTTAATAAATTATGATGCATTTTGTTTTGTACATTATTTGATTATTGAGTATTTTACACATGAGGTCTTTAATACAACGAAATGCAAATTTCCTAAACAATGTGTTACTTCTTTCGATGTTTCACATTAATCTTATTATTTATTATGAAACTATAATTTTCCACTAGTGCGACATTTATATTGCTATGATTTTGTTTTTTTACAATACTTCAATTAATTTTATTTCAATTTAATACATATTTAATTAATATAAAAGATAAATTTGTTATTATTTAAACTTATTTATTTCAATAATTCATAGTAATACAAGACAATGTGTGAATGAGATGAAACAGACAACATTAGAATATTCATGACAAACTCTACAATATTAAATCAACATATATGGACCTATTGTTAAAATAATAATTAATTATTTTTTATCTTTGATTTTTGTTATTCACAAGTAATTCCAAACAAGGTTCGAGAGAAGTAAAGCCAAAATCATTAAACTCATCTCAATAAGATCTATTAAATTAAATATTCATATTTACATTTTTTTAAATATTTTATATTTGGCGATTTTGGCATGTTTAAAGAGATAATTCAGTTCATTTAAGATTTGATGATCGAGAAGGTTACAATCAATCACTTTGTTAACTTGGAATTCAATTTCAATTATAATTTGTCACATTTTTTAAAATTTACACAACTTTTGATTTGGTGATTTTCCATTTCTTTAATCGATCTAATTTTGCATTTAATTTACGTTGTCTAAAAGCTTATGTAGGACTTTGACATTATATATGCATACTTACTTTCACAATCCTTTTTAATTCTAATGGTTTTGCATGCTTTATAAGAATTTTTCTCTTGTAAATCATTTGATTTTTAAGGATGTTACACTTGATCCCCTTAGTGTCTTAGAATTCAAATTTCCTATATAATTCATCTGATTTTTTAAACCATTTTTTTGTAATATTATTACAAAACTCTCAGTCTCTCTCTTGTGAGCTTTATAGTAATTTAATATGGGCATATTAAATTTCTTTAATTCATATAATTTTATATTAAATTTATTTTTTCTTAATTTTAAAATCATAACTTTTTTGGTTATCATTATTTACAATGTTAATTAGAAAAAATTTAAAAAGGGGTCTGATAAGGATAAATAAATCATTGTTGAACTAACCTGAACGTTCTCTATCTAATTAAATGTTTATTTCTTAAATTATAAATATTTAATTATCTAAGGTTTTGGATCTCTTTATGAGACCTTTTTTACTTGAACAAAATTTCATGATCGAGGATGTTATGCTTCATCTATTTATTATTTAAGAATGCAACTTTCCAATACAATTTATATCATTTCTTGAAAGTTTGAACTTTCATAAGAATATATTGTTATGCAACTCAAAATATCCTCTCATGCGACTTTTGCATTGGTTTGAATTGATTATATTATATTGCTTCTATTTATATCATTTCGACTTCAATATATATTTTTGTAATATCAATAATAAGTCATTATTGTTTAAGACTATTTTCTTTGAATCAAATTAGTTGGACTTATCTCAATGAGCTCCATTGAGTCAAACATTTTTTCAATATTTTTTAACCTTGAGTATTATATTTAAATTATCAAAAAGATTTTTTGATTTGTACATAATTTAATGATTAAGGATATTGTACTTGATCTTTTAAGAGTCTTAAAATGAAACTCACATATAATTAATTTTATTTCATATACTTTTTGACATTGATTTCATTGTATCACTATCTTGCCTAATTCTTCTCTCATATGATCTTAAAATTGCTAAAATTTTGTTATATTACGTTGCATTAATTTTCTTATCTTCGATTTGTTAAATGTTTTGAAAATATTCAAGTACTAATTTATAATTTTTTATGCTTTTCTAATTTTCCAATTTTTAATAATTCTAAATGAGGTCGAATCAAAATAATACTAATGTTGATGGACAAGTTTTAATGTGCTCTGTCATGTTGAATACTTATTTTTATATTTTTAAATAATTTATTTTTTTAGGTATTTGGCACACTTTACAAGATACTTTTATTCATACTTGATTTTACGTTCAAGAATGCTACTCTCAATCTCTTTTGTATCTTGGAATGCATCTTTCAAAATACATGTGCCTAATTTCCTCAAATATTTTTCTAATAAAATGTATCTCTTTTTTTCTAGTTTTTTCATTTTGACTATTTTTTAACTATTTTCTACACATTATAGGATATTTTAATTTTTACAATATTTAATGATAGATGAGTTTACACTCGATCTACATTGTATCTTTTGTTGTATTTTAGTGCTTTACTTTATCAAATTCAATCTTTCTTCTATATTTCCTGATTATTAAATCTATATTTTTTTATGCATATTTCTTTTAGTAATTTGTAGCAATTTTTGAAGTGTTCTCCAATTGAGATAAAGCAAGTGTTGTTATACTCATCATGCAGAGGTCCATTCAATGATAAAGTAATTTTGATAGATTAAGGTATTTTATTTTTTAGCATTTTGATATGTTTGTTGAGTTATTTCAACTTGTATATGATTTAATGATCAAAGATATTGCACTCGAGTACCTTAGGATCTATAAATTCTTTTTTGTTATACAATATATGCCTTGCATCTAAATTTTTTAAATTGATTTCAATACATTACTCTACAACTATAAAGATTATGTTGGATAACATATACATCACTTTTGTCTATTATATTGCATTGATTCAATTTACTCCATAAAAAATTTAATATATCTTTTTCTTAATGGTAAAATAATAATTTTTTAATTTATGCAAAATTGCTTTCAAAGTTCATGGTAAATTTGAGTAAGTTTCTAAGGATATGAAACAAATGTTTTTGGACTAATTAAATGAGTTCTATTGAATTAAATTATGATTCCTAAGTTTCTAAGGATATGATAGGCTTGTTTGTCTTCTGCTACTTGAAGCTACTTTGAAGTAAGTTCCAATACTATCTGTTTTCATACCACAATCAAGTTATATATTGATCCCTAAGAAGTGTAATTCAAGAAATTTGTGACTTAGAAAAGGTTGAAGTAGTTCTTCGAATAGAGGATGATGGAGAGCGTGCGGTCAAAGTGTATCTTTTAAGAAATTTATCATATACAACTACATTTGTCTCCTACAATTGTTAATATTAAAATTATTTAATGGAATAAGGAGTTTCATCACGAGTATGAAAAATTAATTATAATATTTTGAAGCTTCTCGCAGTAAAGTAGCTTATTGATTGGAAAATCTATAGCTAAAGTCTCTTATTACTATCAATAAAATAGCTTGCCTTGTTAGGCATACATGTTTGGGTTGGCTGTACTGAGAAGATATCCCATTCTATTCGTTAACTTGGGTCACTAGATACAACTTTTGAGTTGATAATTTTGATGATATATGATGCTAAGAATTTAATAATTTCTAGTTCATGTATGTTATATCTAATGTTTAACGAGTTTGATAATTTAATGATAGAGCTTTTGCAAATAAGGACATTGCTTTCATTTGTATCACATCCTCTAATTTTAAGTCTTTTTTTATATCTTTTTAGATTTTGTAGAATGAATGATATAATATTTTGTTCAATAATTTATTTCTCCTCTATCATTCATTTCCAATTCTAAAGTTCTAATAAACTCTATCTTATTTTATTATTATTGTTATTTAGTAACACTACTAGACTTTTTGTACATAGCCTTTCTATATGCATCCTATAATTAATACCTTAATAAGGCATTTATGAACTGATACAAATTCCTTTTTTATCATCTTTTTGGTGTATCTTAGGGGTAAAAAATTCTAAGTCATGTTTATTGTTGTCATTTTTGTAGCCAACTTCTAATTCGTTGTAATGCTCCAATAATCATTCATCTCTTTTCTTTTTTAATTTGGTAAATATTATTTATTTAAAAATTACATTTATATTTTTATCTCTAAAATTCTATATTCTTAGCATCAACTAATACTGCATGGCTTCTATTGTTTTTCCCTATGGTCATGCACATTTATTTAGATAGTTATATTTTGTAATATAATTTTTTTCTTTTCTAATTATTTCTTTTTAGTCAGACATGCTTGTCAAGTCACAAATTTACTTTGGTTTTTTGAATGTTGGTTTCTTTGATATTGGTTTCTTTAATATTTGTTTCTATCCATGAGAAATTTTCCAAAGGTCATCATTAATTTCTCCATACATTTATTTAATGTTTGTTGTTTTAATAATTGTTCTAATTTCATGTGTTATTTTGAATAATATGATTATTTTGTTTAATTATCTAATAATTTTCTTATCTCTTATGGATGCTCTAGTATTGTTGTTTTAATATAAAGGTCTTTTTTGTTAAGTCATATACCATTTGCATGAAATAAATATCTATGTTTTCATTTATGTAATTTTTCTTTTAAAAACATCCATGTTTTAACATGCCATTTGTCCTAAGGCTTATCTTGAAATAGTTGTGTGGCCATTTTGGCTAAGTTCAAACCTATTTAGGGTCATTGATAATAGTATATGTGAAGCCTATAGATCTTGAATGACCTTATACCAATAAGAAGATAGCAAGGGCAAACACATGTCATCAAATTAGCTATAAATAAAAATATCTAATGAAATGTACCATAACCATAAAAAAAGTTTGAAAAATAAATATTTAATTGGATAGAGTTTGTCGTGGGAGCTATAATTGGTAAATTCTATAAACTACTAAAGAAGGAAAAGAAAAAAAATTAAATTACAATTTTAATATAAAGTAGATATATATTAAAATTAAAATAAGATAAATTTAGTAAATATAATATAACTAAATTAAGGACATGTAGACGTTCTACTAGTGGAGATGTTAATTTTCTTTGTAATCTAACTAAATCAATGTGAAATATTGGAAGAAATTAGATAAATTATGTGGCAATGCTACAATACAAGATACTATTGAAATCTACTCACACATCTTTGATCATGAAATCAAATATGAATAAAAATGCCTCATAAAGTACTACTAAACCATAGAAAAAAGGATATTTAAAAATACAAAAAATATTAATTAGGAAAAGCTCATCGATTCAAGTCAAGCAACATTTGTTTTATCTTAATTTACCTCATTTTAAAATATTTTCAATTGCAAAAAAAATTTAACAAGAAAAAATTTGAAATTATCATATTAATAATAATTGATACATATTAAACCTAAATTAACATTAATTAAAACTATAATATAACCAAATCACAATGATCTCAGCAACAATTAAGGGGAAAATTAAAGTTTTGATGTAATATAACAAAATAAAACAAAACAATATTAGAAAATGAGATAAGTAACAAAAAAAGTTTAATTCCAAGAAAATAAGGAGATCCTATGCAACATTGTAAATCATCAAATGAGGTATGAATCAAAATGTATCATAAAAAATAATATTTAATTTTTCAAAGCACTTCGTGACAAATCCAATGGCAATTGTTTTATCTCAATCACATGCTGGTTTTGCATTTTTAAGAATTACTAAAGGAAATACTAATAAATATTGATAAACACCAACTTTAATATTGAAGTAAATATATATTGCAGTTTAAGTGATTTAATCCTAAGTAATGAAATATAACACAATCAAAACAATATGAAAGTCCTAGGTAAGGAGCAATAGAGTTAGTATGTAGCATAACAAAATCAAAGCAAAACATTTGAAGAAATATGATAAATTCAATTAAAATTTTTCATTCTTAAAAACTAAGGAGAGCAACTATAACACCCTCGATAATTATATCTGCTATGACTAAAAATGTCATTCAAAGTGTGTTAAAAAAGTAGAAATTAGAATAATTAATAACATAAAATTAATTATTTACAAGGATAGAGATCATTGAGATGTGAAAAAAATCATTTTTTGTCTCGATCATACGAAGCTTGGAATTATTGTGATTAGCAAAGAAATTAAGAATAGATAATAATAATAGCTAAAAATATGTTAAAAAAAAATAAGATAGATTGATGAACTATAATATAAATAAACCAAATGAAACAAAAAAATGAAGTGAAATATTTCGCACAAAATATTTGCCTCCAGTGTTATTAAGGAGATTGAGTTTACATTCTTGGTCATCAAATAATTAAGAATTAAAATGTTTCCCAAAGTGTTCCAAAATACTAAAAAATTAAACAATTTAAAATATAAATAAGTGTTTTTTATTGGATAAGGCATGCTAATAGATGTTCAATGACATTTGTATGACTTACATCAAACCATGTTTTCGTTTATTATAGATTTCCAAAGTAAATAAAGATAAATAATAATAAAATACTATTGTATCATGAAGAGGATATATATTAAAAATTAAATAAAATAAACTTATTAGAAAATCAACTGAAAGTAAAACATTAGATATAATGGGAAAATGTTTTCTTGTAAAATTGTTTTTGAACATATTTTAGATATGAGAAGTTGCATCTTTGACTATTAAATTAAGTAAATGTTAAAATAGCTTGTAAAGACTATAAAAGCTTTATATAATAAAATATTTAGAAATATAAACCATAATATTTAATTGGATAATGCTTGTTAACAAGGGTCCAACATCATATATTTTAAGAATTGGTTGAGTTAAATTTAAACAAAGTAATTAAAAGAAAACAAAGACATGTAATGGTCACTAAGGAATGGAGTTAATGTTACATAGCAATTTAACCAACTAAAAAAAATTGACGGATTGAGATGAAGTACATTAGAATGTTACATTTTAAGATGCTGAAGAGATTGAGTATGAAAATCTTGATTATCAAATCTCACATGAATTGAAAGGACTCGCAGTAGTGAACTAACCATAAAAACGAAGGATTTGAAATGCAAAAATGGAAATAAAATTTGTTGGAGCTTGTCCTATTGAGTCAAATTATGTTTGATTTGTCTTAATAGAATGTAATCTAGAAATATTATAAAATCTAAAAAATTAAATAAGCATACATAATAATAATTTTTTTTTAAATTTAATAAATATATAATAATGCTTAAACAAGATAAGTCAAAACATAATATAATAAAACCAAAGATATATAAAGGTCATATTTAAGAATAGTTATAATTTCATATTAATATAAAAAATAAAATAAAAAATTGAAAAATAAGAGAAATTGTGTGGTAATGTTGTATTCTACGATACTAAGCAGATCATGTGTAACATTCTTGATCATCAAATCATAGCGAGATGAAGCAAAGGTCATTAGACTCATCTTGGTAATGTAAATTAAATTAAATATTTATTTTTATATTTTAGAAAATATTCTTTTGTGGTTTTGCACACTTTATGCACATACTCCATAACATGATAGAAAGCAAATTTCCCTTGTAATTTTTTTATGTCAAAATCTTCTCACCTATGACCTTTTTTTTATTTTGATTTGTTTTTTACAGTACTATAGTTCACGGTATTTTTGCTTTTATATATATTAACTTAATATTGAAAAAGTAATTTATTTCTACATATGTTTAATTTTAATTTCCAATAATTTCAATGAAGGATTGATCAAAAAGATATAAAAAAATTTAGTCACATCTCAATGAGCTCTATGCTTGTACATATACAATTTTAAACTTTTAAAAATGTTACATTCTAATGCATAGGTAGTTTTTATGAGATATTTTAATTTGTCCATGAGTTGACAATCTTGTATGTATGCTCAATCTTTGTATGTCCCAAAATTTAGATTTCTTATACAATTTTACTCATTTCTTTAAATATTTGCATCAAGTTTGTAATAATATTATGTGACTCTAATTACACTGGAGTGTGACCTTACATTGCATAAATTTTTTCATATTACACTGCTTCCATTGATCACCTTTCAACATTAATATATATTTAAGTAATATTAAAATGATAATTTAATATTATTATATTGCTTATTTTTAGAATTTGTAAAAATTATAGACTTTATTCTATTGCGATGAAATAAACATCACTAGACTTGCTTTATCAAGCTCTATCAATTTATGTATTCATTTTAATATTTTTAAATTGTTTTATTTTCTAGAGTTTTGGCATTTTTATAAGATGTTTCTGTTCATACCTCTTTAAAAATCAAGGGTTTTACAATCGATCTCCTTAGAATCTTACAATACATCTTTCCTACACGATTTATATCATTTCATAAAATTAAGACACTTAAATTGCTTTTATTTTTGCTTTATTGTATTTCCATATTATATCTCATTTTAGCATTAGCATATTAACTTAATGTTAAAGCAATACTATTTATTATTTATTCTAACAATTCTTTTGGCTACATTTAGGACAACATATATCAATATGGACATGAAACATCCAATTCATGTGGTAGAATGTTTAAAGAGCACGATGTTTTGGACCATGTTATGATACAAATCTATTAGCATCAACTTTGGTTTCCAATATTATGCACTCCTCCTAGAAAAATTAAAATGCAAGGGATATGCTATATTTTAATCAAAGTGAAGACATAATTTTATAGTAAAAATCTATAGAGAACGACATATACGTTAGCCAAAATTCAATGTTAGTTGAAGTGATGTAGATCCAGAATTTGGAACTAAATCGTTGGAGAAATGTGTTTATATGGTGATTGATTCCAAATTTTTTCCTACTTGTTTTTATTTGTGTAAGATAGGCTAACCTCCAAGATTTTTTTCCAGTCGGATACAAGGAGGAAGAAGATATTATGCATTACTTTTGGGAATGTGATATGGTGAAAGAATTTTAGATGGGTAGCTTCCCGATTAAAATTTTTTTTGTCGGAGGGAATAATGAAATGCATTTTAAATTATTAATTGATCTATTTTGTTTGATGGAGATTAATATTTAAGCTTCTAATGCAACATAAATAATAAAATTTATACCTTAGCATTTTATCAACTTTGGATTAATAGAAATCTCTAAGCACATGTAGGTAAGATGAACAGCCTCACCACTCTTCAAAGAAGAATTCATTTTGATGCTTCTACTAATACTACATGTTCCATTTATCCTAGCCCATTTGATGAGAGTTCTTATAGCCTTTAGGGGCTATGTCTATCCTCTAATGGACTCCTCCTCTAGCAAAGTGTGTTAAGGTTAATTGTAATGTAGTAATGAAAGAGAATCTTAATACTATAATGAGCAAAATTATTCTTGGTCACTTGGTAGAATTGGTAACTATTGATCACAAAAAGTGGATTTTAGGAGTAGCCTCCACCTTGGGAGCTATTACTATTTTTGAAGCCATGGAGCTCCTTACAACTCTATTTCTTAAAATTCATGTTGCAAAATACAATTTGTCTCTTCAATAGCCATTGCTAAAGTAAGTTATATGCTGCCATATATCTCTTGTAGGTGTAAGGGGTATGCGATCCTTCAAACTTTCCCATATACTAGGTCAGTGTACTATGTAGCCAATTGGTTTGTGCATCATGCACTTTATTTATATTTTGTAAGGAATTGATGAATGTCAATTCCGAAATAGCTTATGTGTTGTCATTTTTTTTTACTTTGTATAGGGACATCCATATAGAGCACATGTTGTATGCTTTAATCATTTTGTATCAAGGAACCTGAAGAGGGTTGTACAATGTATGCATAAAAAGATTATATTAACTATTGGGCAGCTTGGGATAAAATTAGAGAATTAGCAAAGCTTGATGGATCATTGATTGTTGTTGGGCATTTTAACAACTTGTGTAGAATGAGAAAAAAGGAGGAAAAAGCATCCATATTGGGTAGGCTTAGTTTGAGTTCTCCAACTTCATTCATGATCTTGATATAACTAACATGGGATTTACTAATAATATGTTCACTAAGTGTAATAATAAGGTGTGGAAAGAAAAAATATATGAGAAACTAGATAGAGCTTTCATTAATATTAAAGGTAAGCAAGCTTTCTTGAGTACTATAACAGGACATCTTCCATGTGTTGAGTAGGACCACTACCCTCTTCTTATTATGTTTAGATAATTGCCATTGAACAAAATTGATAAGAGAACCCTATTTGGAGACTTATGTCTATCATTTCCACATTCAACTAATGTAATGTTGGAAACATGGAAATGGATAATTAGAAAAAACCCTATGGACATCTACTCAGCAAAGCATTGTTAGTATGAAAGATTGGACTGTAGTTGAGCAAGGTAATATTCTTAATTGGCCTCATGAGTTAGAATAAGAGATCCAAGAGCTCCAACCAAAGCAATCTGATAAACGATTAACAAAGCTAGAAATTGATCTTTTAGCATAAAGTATTGCTTCCTACGACAAGGGAAGGACTTTAGATGAAGCGTGGTGGTGGTAATGTGCCAGCCTTTAATAAGCCAACCTTGGGAATCAAAACACTCATTTCATTTAGAAACAGCTCTTACATAAGAAAAGCAATTATCATCTTAAAAATGTTAGTGTGGAATTGGTAGCCTCCCCAACTTAGATTAAAGAAATTATATTATGGTTCTTTAGAAAGAAGTGTCATTTTGGGTAATATGAACCTCCTTGTCCTATTTAACATTTTAAAACTATCAATATTAAGCAAGCAACTATTCTTATGGCTCCAATAAAAGGTGATCAGATAAAAAATGTTTTGTTTTTATCAAAAGAAATAAATCCTCTGGTGTGGATGACATCTTTATTATGTTTGTGTTCGCTTATTGGAACATTACTTAAGTAAATACTGTCATAGTTGTGAAACGACACTTTAATGATAAATATATGCCCAAACGACTGAAAGACGCAATGATCATTATCATTCCTAAAGTTCAAGGTGCTCTAAAACCTGAATAGTTTTGGCCCACTTGTATTTGGAATGTGATCTACAAAGTTTTGACCAACGTTTTGATGGGTGGACTAAAAATGGTGCTTCCAGATATTATTATCAGGGAACAAGAATCTTTTATAGTTGTTCATGCTATATCGAATAATATATTTTTGGCATAGGAAATTGTTGCTCATATAAACTTATCTACTTTCAAAGAAGGTTTCATGGCACTAAAGTTAGATAAAGACAAATAATATAATGACAAATTAAAATTTATGCTATTTGTAGTTCCTAAATTTGTGGTTTAATTGGACAGAGGCTTATATCGTTGGACCATGATTTGAGATTATGTTTAATGGTAGGCATCTTCATTGGGCTGAAGCAACTAGAACTCTTAGCCAAGATTACCCACCATTATGATACCTTTTTGCCATTGTGTCAAAATACCTCTCTATGCTTATTTAATATTTGGTTCGACAAGCTTTCTGATTGGGATTAAGATTGTCGTTCATCCCAAATGTTTATAAACTATCTATATGCTGATGACATAATGATTTATGCACTGATAACAAGTGCTTTTGTGAGGATTATTTGGGACATTACGAAGCAATATTGGAAATAGTCTACCTAGGTAGTAAATCTTAACAAATCTATTGTACTATTTAATAATAAGATTAAACACAAGTGAAGAAAGATGATGATAAGAAAATTACATATAAATTAAGCTATACATTTAAAATATTTTGGCATACCTATTGTAAAAGTTGGACCTCAAAAAAGAGACATTAAATATATTATTAATTAACTTAAAATCTGGATGTAAAGATGGATGATCAAGTCACTGTTGACCACATACCATATTATCATGATCAACTTGGTATTACCAACTATTCCTATTTATTAAATATATCATTCCATAATTTTGAGTGGTATTATTACTAAGTTGGATAAATGGATGTGTTGATACAAGTGGATCAATCTAATGTTAGCAACACATTATGCCTATTAGGAATTAGTAACTTTACTTAATGTGTTTGAAGCACTTCAAGTTCATAGTTTATCAACATGGTTGGTACCATTGATTGTTAAACATTACAAGTGTGATGGCTCTGATAGAAAATTTATAGGTTTAGGCCTTCATATCCAACTATTTGTGACAAACAATAATTTTTATGTGCCATGTGGTGCATCACTTAGGGGCAGGTTAATCGATATTTTGGAACCTTAGACTATTGATAATGTAGTCTGGCAGATCACAAAGTGTAATTCAATTTAATTCTTGTCAAATAATTGGCTTCACATATTCCTTATTGCTTTATGGCCCACATAAATTATAATTGAAGTGAACCATCCAAATCATGTAACAAAACTAATCAAAGAGGATGGTGTGTGGGACCTTGATAACATACGAAATTTATTTCCACGACATTTCATATTTTTGATTATGCATTCCCCTAAGGTGAAAATAAATGAATGGGATGTGTTGTACTTTAAACAATGTGTGGACATAGAATTGCAATAGAAAATAATTTATAGCTGAATGCATATGGTGCAAATCTTAACAAGAGAGGAGACTACATAAGTTTAGAAAATGAAGCTATAGCCCTGAGTGAGTGTCTTAGTATATGGATTAGTTTTGAATTTACTTCTTACGTGTTAGATATGTGCAATAGTGATTGAGACATTGGTCTTCTTTTAATGGGGATGTAATGTGATAGAGGATGTGCAACATAGCTTATGGGAATGGCATAAAAAAAGCATTTTAATCCAGTGGCTTCGTACATGCTAATCTCATGCTGGGTGGAGTAAATAATAAGGATTTTGATTCTTTAAATTAGGTTTTTGGCTAGATGATGTGGAATATATGGTTCATAATTACATCTCATTCAATTAAATGTACTACTTAGCCATTATATCAACTTTGGCTTAGTAAAAATTTGAAAGTACATGTAAACATGATGCTTAATTTTATTGCCCTCCAAAGAATTATTCCATTTGCTACAATGCTTCTTCCATTTCTCTTATCTCATATAGTGGGGAATCTAGTGGCCCTTGGAGGCTATTTGTTACCTCTTATTTGACTCCTCCAATTTGTTTGACAATGCTAAACTGCGGTGCAGCTATGCAAGATAGTTTAAATGTTGGAATTGGGATAGTTATTCAATATAAAGTAGGAAGCCATATTATTATTAGTATAAGAACTTTCATATTAGGTTCAACAACCACTATGGAGACAATTGCTACCCTTGAAGTAATGGAGCCCTTTGGAATGTTACTTCTTAATATCCATGTAGTGGAGATCAAATTAGACTCTAAAATAGCTATTAAAGAAGTGAATTAGTTGCTTACATATACAATGAGTATAAGTACCTATCACATTACCATTACATATGTGTAGGGTTTGTAATCCTTGAAACTATACCACATAAAGTGTCAAACCAATTGTGAAGTCAACTATGATATGTATCATTCTATTTTATATGATTTTGTTTAAGATTAGGAAATCACCTTTCCCAACCCACTTCAACAGCATCTTGATTTTATGTATAAACCACCTTAAGGAGAGTAAGATTAGGTAATTTGCATGCCTACATTCTTTCTTTAATGCAATAGCTATCTCTTAGGCTCCTTCTCCAAAATTGAACCTAAAAGCTTGGTCTCTTTTTTGCCACCATAGTGGACCCTTATCATACCATCAAAAGATGATAAGAAAAAAATCCATATGATGGGTCATCGATAAGGAGGATTTGCTATCCGACAAGCTGTCATGAATCGTAAAGGACCTAGATTAATGTTCACATGAACCTTTTACAAAATAAATGCATCCTAGCCAAACATAAAAGTTTGATGCAAGTATTTGCTCTAAAATTACTATGACTATGCAACTAGCATGTACCATTGAACAAACTATACCTGATTTAGCGAGCCTTTCAAAATTCAACAATCTAAAACTGTTCATACTTACAATACAGGCCTAATATTTGAGACAAGCATATTATTACTTGTAGGATAAAAAAAGGTAGCTACATAAAAATGATGGGTTAGGAGATACCTAATTCCATAGTTGACATATTTGACATGTTAGGAGATAGTCCATAAAGGAAGAGTGAATCCAATAAAGTTTCAATAACAACCCTGAAGTTTCAAAATATCACGTCTCTACTTTAGCATTCTTTAGTGATAGCATTAACTAGTAAAGAATTTAGATAAAAATGAGGGATTTCTAGGACCCTACGAACATGAGACTAGGGACGATCACACATTCAATAACATAACAAAATGCCAACAGTTACATCATAGGAAAAGTATGGCATCAACCAAATAATTGAATGGAATTAGCTTATCTGATGGGAAAGTAGGCAACATATAAACTTTCCCTTTGGGAAAGTTTGAATACACGATAAATCCTTACACATAGTTATTGACCACAAAAAGAAGTAGGCAAGCCAAAAGAAGTATCACCAAAAAAAATATCTTTTATGCAATTATAATCTCAAGCAATAGCATTCTTTACTGCTTGCTTTGGGTAGAATCCAGATGGTATGACAAGCGGCATGCCCTATAAAAGGCACTGGTATTCAAAAGATCCTTAATGGCATGCATTAATAAAATAGGCATTAACATGGCTAAATAATATTACACCTTCGAAATTGAAGATGTTGAGCATGACTATTTTTAATTTACAAAATCTTTTGTATAAGACAAGTTCAAGAGGCTCAAAACTTGGCCATCCACCAAGTACATCATGTTAATCATTTCAAAAAGTTGTTATTCCATAACTAGCAGGTCACACTTGTCTGGCCGCCAAAGTCATAGGCAAAGGAAGTCACTGAATGTGAGTGAGGTAGGACAATATGAGCCACAACACATAAATGAAATAGTATGCTCAACCAACTCTTGGCCGAGATTAATTTACACTACCTAAGTTTCATTACGGCATAGGTAAGCACCATGCCAATTTCACATTAGAGTAGCACCTTATTGGTACATTAGCAATCTTGAAGCACGACAATGGTCAAAAAGTATTTTTCATTTTATGCACAAATTACCTGACTTTAAGAAATCCAGCACATAGGAAAGGGGGAAGCCACCACTCAACGCTTCATGAAGGGCAAGGTTTTTGATGGCGAAGAGGCACTACCAAATTTCTGTACAACCTGAGCAAAAACACACCGCACAATGCCCCACATAGAGAGCAAAGAGTGGCATTTTGAACATAGGAAATGACAAGTTTCCAAAAAAGCTTCTCCATATACATGCACAAGGAACCCATTGCAATCAAAATACCAAACAAACTTACACATTGTAAGCCCCAGCCACCACAAGGAGAACATACCTTTCGGTGTGACTCAACTAGCTACTCCTCTTCAACAGAATGCGTTGTAACACCTGAATGTTTTGTAGCACATGCATATAAAACATTGTGTGACTATGGACATAGCACAACATGTACAAAGCTTAATGCATATTACACCATCCAAATCTTTCTTCACTATGGACCACACTAGACTATGCATTTCTCCTATAGAATTGCATTTTGTAATATTTCTATCAGTACAATAGGCATGTCTACCATTAACAAATTAAAATACTGATCCACTAGTAAGCCACAATGCAAAAAATACCTAAAAACAGTTACACTTTGGGTGCTAAAAAAGGCACGTGAAAGGGATCCAAAGGGCATTGGTACACTTGCTATCATGCACAAGAATAATGTTGCAATAGACTCAATGCTCTATTCTACATGCAACTTGGGATGTAACCTTGCATTTGCAAACCACAATGCATATTGCCCCTTAAGGATTGCATATTACAACAATTTAGTCAAGTAAAAAGAAACATGTTTCAATAAAGCATCACCTTATACAAGCACCAGCAAGGTACAACACTAAAAATGCAAAAATGTTACACTTTATGGTTTCTATAGCCATCTGAAGAGCTCCATTGTCCACCTTTACACATTTTCACTTATAGAACAATACTAAGGAGCAAATAATTCATATAACCTAGAGCATATTTTGCCATGTAGGAAGGCAACTCTACCAATAATGCATCACCTTAAAAATGCGCCAGTAGTTCAAATAGTTAAAAATGCCAAAGAAAACTTACACTTTGTTGGCCACACCAATAGTAATCAAAGAATGTCACGAGCAATGCATGGACTTCCTACCTCATACACAAATAGCAAAATCCTACGTACTGCTAGATAGGAAGCCTAGCATGCACAATCCCTGCCACATATTAACACCATATGGCCACTACATCATCGCTACCACACTGTGCCACAAATTACCACATGTTGATCACTTGTTGTCAAAATTCCATCAAGGCGATAGGCAAGGCTCCTAGTAGAGCATCACCTTATGCATGCAACAATAGCCCACGATGCCAAAAAAGTCAAAAAAAGTTACACTTTATGCTCCATAATGGATGCATATTTTAGATGCAATAATGGCAGTGAGCACCAAACACCACGTTTGTAAATAGTACAGTACTGGTGCTACAATGCACCAAGTGCTCTACGATATAGTAGCTTTAATAGCACAAAGTTAGAGTGATAGCCAAACTTTCACAAAGCCTAGAGCACATTGTTCCATCCAACTACCTCTTTGTCATTTTGCACACTACACCGCATATTGCATCTTGTGGATTGCTCAATAATTTTGCTAAAGAAGATGGCACATCTATTACAAGGTCAACACCTTATCCAATTATTAGTAGCTCATAGTTCTAAAAATTTGGAAAAAGATGTTACACTTTGTTTAGCCCGCCAACCTCATGCACAAGTTGTTTTTTGGCACAGCATTGAAGTTCACATAATTCTTTACATCTTTTATATAGAGACATAGCCCAACATGCACAAACCCCAATGCATATTAGACTATTCAACTTTCACTTTACTATGAGCTACACTGCAGCACACATTGCTCCTTATGGATTGTATATTTTGAAAATTTAGTCAAGTAGGATAGTCTCCTAACAAGACATTAGCTTTTCCAAGTGTTAGTAGCCCTCAATGCTAAAATTCCAAAAAAAAAGTTACACTTTATGAGCCACACTAGTTTCACAAAGGATGTTGTAGGACATGGAAAATGGGTTATCATGTGCATGCATTATGGGCTATGGCATTCAAAGAGGGATCAATCAAAGCACACTCAAGCCCCAAGACATATTGCATAAAAAAAACTTCAAATTTCTTGTGGGCCACATTGTGCCACATGCTACTTATTGTAGATTACATGTTCAAACAAGTCCATTGAGGAGGAAGGCAAGTCTCTGAATAGGGCATCCCCTTATTCATGCACCAACAAACCCACATTTCTAAATATCAAAAAACAAGTTACATTTTGCATGCCCACTAGAAGTGAGCTTAGTGTGCTTTATGCCACACACGACATGGAATGAGGCTTAGCATGAACAAACCTTAGTGCATATTTTATCAACCAGTGTCCGTTTCATCGTGGTACACACTGATTTTTTGGTGGGTTGACTAAAGTTGGTGCCTCTTGATATTATTATCAAGGAAGAGGTTTTTTTTGTGCCTAACAGTGTCGTATCTCATAATATATTTTTTGCATAGTAAACAAAATATCCTCCATCTGATACACAATAAGATGGTGAGAAATAACATGTAGACACTAAAGGTATGGGTCAATGCTAAAATAGGATAAAACGTTAGTGCCATGTTGTAGGATTCCAAGGATTTTTGCTTTTTTATACTATTTATTGTTGACTTATAAAGTGAGTAGAAACTTGGCCCACCTCCATTCCTATAACATTATTGATTATATAGCTAATCCATGCCATTGCATGATACAATTTATATGATTCTTCCTTGATGCAAAGCTTCCTTTGTCATCCTTGAACTAGGTTAAAGATTTCACATTGATTAATATTTATTTCAAGTGTACTTGGTTTTAGCTAGTCTCCTAACCCGAGGCTTCCTTTGTCCTCAAGGGCTTGATTGGCCCAAGTGCTTTGTACTTGTAGTGTGTCTTAAAATATAGTTTAATTATGAAAATTAAATAATTGTACTTTTAAGAATAAATTTAGCAAGAATGTTGGAAAAGATGGAAAGGGTATTTTTAGCTAAATATACGATTTAGTGATTTAAAAACAAAGTCGTGGATGCTTCATAATTAAAGAAAATGATTGAACACTTTAGATACTTATGTAGGATATAAATTGAGACATGAGCCCTATCATTAATAATCAACAAGGTGACATTCCATTCCACAATAAAAAACATTTTTAATGTTTTGGTGAATTTTTTCAATTATTGAAGCTTTTTAAACAATCAAAGGGACTTTAAGGACCTCAAATTCACCATTTAATAGAGTCCATAGCTTGTTCCTGACAACAAAGCTAATTTACCCTATGTAAGCCCATTTCAATAAAATGCTAAAAATTTATGACTGCACGCATCAAGCATAACGGCAACTTAATAACCTCCTCTTTCTCCTGATGACATGTGGAAATTCTTTTAAGGCATTATAACATGGAAAAAACATATACTTAAGAAATATTCAATATTATTAATGTAAGAGGTATTAAAAATGAAAAATGTTTGCTCCCCTACACTTCATTCTCCTTTTTACTATATGCTTCCAATTACTTCATGACTTTTCTAAGCTTTACCATGGGCATTCTCCCTATTTGGCACAATTGAGACGGTGATGCAACTTATACAATTTCTATTGTACCATTCAAGAGGTTTTAAAACTATATTGACCAATTCTTACTTTGAAGTTACACATTCTATTTCTAGTCATCGTTCAATGGCATGTTCTCTAATAAAGTGAAATTTAACATCTTTGTTATTTTTCCTATAACATTCAAGTTAATTTTATGGTCTTAGAAAAAGAACACAGTCATAGAGTTATTCTTTAATACTAATTTTTCTCTAATCAATTATGAATCATTATGTTTTGGGACTAATTATTATACTTTTCTCATGTCTATCTAACTATTAATTGATGGCATGAATCGATACACTTAAGGGCTTCTTCAACAAATTTTTGTTCTGTGAAGGATGCAAATGTACTATTTTAACTACTTGATTAATATATCATTAATTCATTTCTTATGTATTTTAATATTTCCAAACTCAAGATAGTTGTTTACTAGCATTTTCTTCATATTCCTTTTTGTCTAATTTACATTCTTCTTTCTTGATTTATAAATTCAATATTGCCTTTACCTAATTATTAGAACTTTTGTTAATTACTCTTGTAACTCACTCATCAAACACTACGTGTGTTGTTTTTTTTCTTTTATTTCCTATGTTGGGCATATAAATTTAAGTCATATTCTTTATTTCTTACAATAATGATATAGATATGTTTCCAAAATTCATTGCCATTAAATTAAAATTATTTTGTCTTTCAAACTCCAATCTGTTTGACAAAATGTATGATAATCATATTTTTTTTTCTTATGAAGGCAAACTAGAGAAATTTTTTTAAAAATCAATGGAAATTACATATTCATTTTTCTTTCCACCTTGGCTTAAGATTTTACTAACAAAACTTATTTAAATAAGTTATCTCGTATGAAATTAAAATTTATAATAGTAATTGCATAAAACATTACACTTGAGATGATAATTAGGTGTATGAAATGAAGGAATAAACTTTGAAAACATGGATATATGATTTTTTAAATCTATAATTACCAAGTAAACATACCTTTCTCTTGTCACATTGTTGTAGGATGAAGCATGTTTAAGTACAAGTGTAGAATTCTTGTAAACATCACCCTTTTACACATGGTTGTAAGAAGTAGCATATAGAGGAATATGTGAATGACTACAAGAGATGAATGAGAAAAAATGCCATAATATCTTGTCTTCAAATCTTGTATTTCTTTTTAAAGTAAAGAAAATTTTGCTAGTTCTCCTTTAATCAAATATTTTTCCTTTCTTGAATTATAGTTTTCTAATTTTAAAGTGTCATTACATGTAATATACTTACAAATTCTTTTTCACATTCTTTATTTGATTCTTTCAAAGACTAATAATTAAACATATAGGGATGAACTTGATTAGTTGAGGAAATATTCTCCTCTTTAAGTGCATCACATTGTTCATGCAATTCGAATGTCAACATTCATGTTTAGAATAAACTATCTTATGATCATCATAAATATTAAGTAATTTTTTATGCACAACAAATAATTCACTAAAACAATTTTATATTTCATCACTAGTAGATTGATGAGTGGAATTTGATGTACTTGATACACATTTGTCTAAATAATTCATCTCTATGTTGAGTTTCTTCTCCTTCTCCTTCTTGTCTTTACTCTTTTGGTTCATTTCCTGCTTGTCGTCACCAATATCGTTAGAATCATTTTCACAATACAAGCTATTTCAATTTTGAGTCTTAAAATAAGTTGTACCATACATACTCTCAGAATAATTTTTGAGGTAATACACAAAATAAGAAATTAATTTATTTAGCATTTAATTAATCTAATATCATTCATTTAATATTTTTATCTTTGGGAATTTAAGAAAATTAAAAAACAAAATTCCAAAAAAAAAGTTTAGTTCTTACAATAATAATATTAAAACTATTTCTCCAAATAAGAGAGTTTCTAGCCTTAAACATTGTGGGACAATATGATGAAATTCCTTCATTTTAGGTTAGGTTTTTCAAATTTGAATTATGGGTGAAGAAATTGTTAAAAAATTAAAACAAAATAAGGACATTAGAAAGAAATTAGCTTTTTAGAACTTATTTATGAAATAATTTTATGTTTGTTGAAATATTTATTTTATATAAGTGTGTGTGTGTATATATATATATATATATATATGTATATGTATATATTTTTTTATAAAGTTGAAAGTATTAATTAAAATTGTAGATCTGAAGATTTAAGAACCTACGTGAATCCTAAAGTGAGGTTAGGAGATACAATAGTTTTAAGAAAATTACAATTTAAGTTATGTAATTTTTGTTCACCTCCAACTTAAGGTTTTTCGATATGTTTCACCTCCAACATACTTGATACTTTTTGTTATAATCCCTCTCCATCCTTTGAGATTTTATTGCTTCAACAATGACTTGAGATGTTCAAAGATCATCCCTAACTCAGTTTTTTATAAGATCAAATCAAACATTATCTTTTACAAATTTTAGGTTACAAGAAAAAAGTAAAGAAAAATATAATAAGTAACAAATTTTTTATAAAGTGTACTTAATTTTTCATGCCTGTTGAAAAACATAGCAAGTCATAAAGAGCACAAATTTATGAAGAGAAGTTACAAAATGATGTCTTAAAACTTCTAGGCCTAGCTAAATGTATGTTGGGTTTTGAGAAGTACTTAGCCCAAGTATGCTGCTAAGAGATTTTATATTAGTAGAATATGATGGAATGCTTCTTTGAGATCATAAAGTATTGTTTTGTTTATTAGCTATTTTATTCTTAATTGTTTGGTTTTTAAAGAAACATTTTTGTCAAAACTATTAAAAGGTTAATGAAATAATCTTTCATGACATGTTGCTGAAATTACATAAAAACTATTCCAAGAAACTTAAAAATGTTTTCTTCCAAAATGGCTAAAAAGTGGCCTAAATAACATCTACAAAAGTTGTCATTTGGTTGGATAAACTTGATACATTTGGTCCAACTAGAAAGGATCTTGACCATTAGTCTAAAGATCATAAAAGTAGATGAGTTATATATGATTAGATTAGATAAATTAAATCAGACACATCTACTCTCATTAGATGATAAGTGTATCATTTGAAAAATCAAGATTAAAGATAGGAACAAATCGTAGATGTAGGGTTGAAAGATGAAGAGATCCATGACATGTCATTTAAGGATAGATTGTTAAAAGAAGCATAATCACTCAAGGGTGTTTAATTAAGTCTAACATGATCTTGGTCATCCAATGCTGCACCATGATCAAGTGTTTATGTTAAATTAAATCTCCTCCATCCAAGGGATAATAAAAATGGTGAAAAATAGTACATTAATGCTCTAGTATGTGTGGGTGCTGGAATTACAAAACTACTTAGTTCAATATCCTTATGACCTAACTTTAAAAATATAGGTGGCTCCATCATCATTTGCTTGCAATTTATTGCCATGTCCACTGAAATTCTTGTAACATTAGATGATATATTGTAAGTCGTAGCCTACATGATATACAATTGATATAATTCTTGCCTTAGTTGAAGCTTCCTTTCTCTTACTCAAACTAGTTTATGAATACATAACTGCCCGTGTTTCATTCCACATTACTTAGTTCTTGCTGGCTACCTAACTCAAGGCTTTCCTAGCCATCTTGTACTTTGTTGTCTTGAGTGCTTTGTACATTGTGTGTGGCATAAACTATTTTTTTTTTTTAAAATTTAATACTATTATTTTTTTAATTTAACCAAATTTTAATAGTAAACAAGCCACAATATTTGACAAAGATGCATAAGAATGGTTTTACAAAAAAAATGATTAACTGATTGAAAAATTTAATCTGAGATGTTTATAAAATCAAGATAAAAGTTAAACAGTTTCAATGCCTAAGTAGAATTTGAATAGAGAGATGTGCATTATGATTAATAATCAACAAGCTAATATTCTATTTCATAACAAAAAAACCTTCTTAAATTTGATACACACTTACTCAATCCTAGAAGCTTGTTGAACACTACAAGATGTTTTGATGACCACTAATATCACCATCTTCGAAAGCACTTGGGTTGTTCTTCACAAAGAACCAATTCTTGCTAGATAGGGCCATTAGAACAAAAAGCCAAACATTTATGACTTGACTCATTAACACAAGAATAACAAACTTGTTTGCACATTTAAAAAACTATGTCAACCTGAATAACAATTTAACATCATTAGTCGAAGAAAGGAAATAACCACTCAAGTAGGGGAGAAGAAACTTTCAACCTTCTATTTATTATTTGTAAAAGTGCATAGAAGACATGAAACCAGTGAATCCAAATGGAAGTTCTTTAACTAGCAAATAACGTCATCAATAATGTCATTTTCAATGTGTATAACATCTTTAATTATTTTCCACTAACACAAAAGTCCTAAGAAGATCTTCAATTGGTTCAACTCAATTTTGTTTCTCCATGTTCACCTTGGTGGCACAAAACTTGTGAATTGTTTAAAAATTATTCATCAAAGGAATTATGTGGTAAGTAATGAAATAGTTTTCTTGCATTCTAAAAGATGTGAATGAAGTGAACCATAATGCAATAATAGAATCAAAGTCTATAAGGTAGGTACCTAAGACAAAAAAAATATTCCCTAATTATGTGAGGAACTAGCCAATATGGATGATGTCCAATTCCCAAGAAATCATATTTAAAACTTGGTTTGATGCATTATCCAAGAGCACTAGTCCTGATACAATGCAATAAAATTGGAGATTTTTATTTATGCATGAATGTTTCATACATTGAGAAAATAGTCAGTGTACTTTACGAAGCCCACACTAGTCGTAATTTTTTAACTTCATACCATGACATTTCTTTCAACATGGGATTAACTAATTTCACTTAAAATGTGTGACAAAATAGTAATAATGTCACTACTCTAAAAATTTTTAATTATCTTTCAACTAAGATAGAATTATCAACAAATAGCTCATTGAATGCTATAACTAAAGCAAGCAAATGAATTAGATAGGTTCATCTAATAATGGTTATGTTATACCCAGTAAAAATTTTTATGTTAATCTTTAGTAAATTTATTTTTGGCTTGGATGATTTCAGATCGACAGTAGGATGAGCCAGGAGCTCAATTGGAGGCTATTGGAATTTCTGAAATTTCTAGGGATTTTTCGGAGCACCGAGGTGAATTTTAAGAAATTTTTCCTGTTTAATTAGATTTATTGGATTTTTAGAAATTCGAAAATCCATTTAAATTAAACCGGAAATTGGTTTTTACCGCGCGTGAACCGGACCGGAACGGTTCGGCGGAGGCGGAGGCGGTTCGCCGAGTGAGTTTGCGCGTGCGTTCTGATAAGCGGATCGGACGGTCGTGATCGACGGTTGGGATTGAACCGGCTGATCGGGTGCTTACCGTGTCGATAGCGTGTCGACAGCGCGTACCGGGTGCTTACCGTGTCGAAAGCGTGTCAACGGTGCGTAACGGGTTTTCACCGTGTCGGCCAGGAATATAAAACCCTCGCGAACGATTAGGGTTTCGTTCGACCGACCGATAGAGAGGAATTTTCCGGCGTACGGCGTGTGATTCCGGCGGCCTGGCAAGGGGCTTTTTGTACCTGGAGGTTCGCATGATCGTGGAGAATCGATTGGTACCGGTTTCGTTCGGTGAGGAGCAGCGGTTGGTCGCGTGCGAGCTTCACCGTCCCCACCGTCGCCGGAAAAGAAAGGTAGGAAATTTCGACTTAAATTAGTTAATTTGCAAGTTAAAAATATGGGTTATTTTGCAATTACTACCTGAGCATGCGAAATGTGGGTTTTTGGAATTGATTAATGCAATTATTGATTTTAGCATGTTTAGGGTTTTCGAAAAAAAAAAATTATACCGTCGATTCGGAAATTTTACCAAGCATATGTTGAGTTGATTTTGTGCTTAATCATGTTAAGGTGGTTTGCAAATGCTGGAATCATTTAATTTCATAAATTGTCAATTAGGGATCGGATGAAACTCCTTCGACGGATATTTTGATTGAATCTTAGGAATTAGTGACATCATTGGAATGTTAGGATAGTACGAACATGTTCTCCTTGTTCGCAGTTGTCGGAAATCGAATATTGGTCGGCGATTGCGGCGGCTAGGGTTTCGCGGACGACGGGCGAAGGAAGGAGACGAATTAAGGGTTAATTAGGGATTAGTTGATTTATTAAGAGAATAATTATATTAATTATCAAGATTATGTATTAAGTGTCGGCCGAATTCGGATTAATAAATTCGACCGACGGGGGTTTGGTTCAGCGCGAAGGCCCGAACCGGTGGCGAGATCCGGTTCAGGGGATTCGGCGCGGTTCAGTGAGAAGCGGTTCTCGGCTCAGCGCGAAGGCCGAACCGGCGGCGAGAACCGGGTTCACGGAAGTAAGGCGCGGTAAATGCAATAACGAAATTTTAAAATTCGGTAATTATTCCGAATTTCGGAAAATGGATAAAATTGCAAATTTTGATATTTCGAATTTAGGAAAAATTCGATAATTGAGATTTAGGGATTATTATATTTTAGAAAATTCAAGAAAAATCAGAAAATTTGGAAATGAGAAATTTCGAAAATTCTGGAGATCCGTGGGTAAAGAAAAAAAAAATCGCCTGAAGTGGGGAAAAATGTTATCAGTGATGACAGTACAGCTGGAAACAGTCAGACAGAGGTATGGTACATGGATGCTACTAGAACAGTCAGTAATTGACAGTTGTATTGCTTGGATGGCAAAGGCATGGATTGAGTTAGTTACTCAGTGTTGGCATATTTTATGGATTGGCATACTGGACCGGACTACTATAGACCCTATATGATGTTTTAGGGTAGTTGTGGTAGGTAACTATGCGGTTCAGACTTAGCTTCCACAGTATACATGTGGACTGGTATGCGCCTTGTTGTACCTGGACACATGTTGCCGGATCTTGGAGTTAGAGATTGGCAATGACTGTAGGGGCGTGAGCTCCTATGGAAGTTATTGGTAGAGGACTCTTTGGGACGGTGGCTGAGTCGATCTCTCCTGGTCCATGTGTGTAGGCCTGCGCGCCTGAGAGTGGCAGGGGTGTCTCGCAGTGGCTAGCCAAGTGTGTAGGCCTGCGCCCCTTAGGGTGGCAGGGGTGTCTCACGTTGGCTAGAGATTTTGTGACTAGATCTGTCTATAGTCTCCAGGAGATTGATTGACGAGAGACGCTGCGGTGTCGGGTGCTTAGGCGCCATGCGTGTTTCGAGATGGGCGTTCCCACTGGCACGCTACCTGGAAGCCCAGAGGAGAGCTACTCTGGTGTGACTAGGGGTGACTGTGGTTGGTCGGAGTCTGGGACTGAGAGTGCCTAACCACCATACATTGTTATGCTGTATTCCTATATTGTTACTATTATCCTTCTCTTGCATGTGAGTTTACTAGCTGTCTTTCCTACTGGGCGTAGCTCATTCCTTTTTATCTATATTTTTCCAGTGGCTCGGCAGACTTGACGCCACCCAGCTTTAGGTGGGATCGTGATCAGTAGGCTAGTGGAGGAGATCTGATCTGTGATTATCCGAGACATTCTGGTTAGTTGATTATTGCTGTTGGATGTATTCAGTGAGACTGTTATTTTTATGTCTTGTATTATGTGAGGGTGATTCTGACTTATGTATCTAGTTGGATGATATTGTATTTGTTGGACTTGGATCTTATTCTTGTGATGTGATGTAGTTTCCATTCACTGTTTTACCTTATTGTCTTGGTGGTATAGTGTGTGGAGTACCATATTTTATCTGAGGATGTTATGTATTTTATTTTTGATGGTGAGGTCATTACATGACTATGGAACTTAACCGTGGGGGTTCAGACTTCTATTAGACCGGTTCTCCTATCGGTATGGGTTAGGAGTATTGGGTCTAGTAGGAGTAACATTGCGCGAGTCCATCTGTTAATTCAGGAGTCATGAACCTGATTTGACGGTGTACCCGGGAGATGGGATCCACATTGTTAAGGAAAGTAGGTGTGTAATGATGTATTATATCCTATGTTTTCGTAGGCTACTCGGGTTGGTATGGGACGATCTGAGCTGTCTATATAAAAAAAAAAAAAAAAAAAAAAAAAAAAAAAAAAAAATGTATGCCAAAAATCAGCCTAGGAAAAATGGGGTGTAACAGGAGTAGTATCAGAGCCCTAGGTTAAGATAGTGGGGCTAGACATATCAGAGCCCTAGGTGAGATAGCGGGGCTAGACATGTATAGGAGTTCAACCCAAGGTGGGGAGAACTGTTGATTCTTTTGTTTACTATAGTAGTCCATATGCCAATTGCCAAATCACGACTCTAATGCCAGATTAGTTGCTTTGACAGTATGGCTGGTACCAAGAGACTTTTCGCTCGTGGAGCAGCTAGAGGCAGACCTGTATCTACTACTCCTACCCCGGTGACGAGCCCAGCATTGCCAGTTGAGCCAGCCGTGGATCGTTGGATCGATGCCTTCATGCGGTTGCGTCCGCGGAGCTTCAGTGGGTCGGCTGACCCAGCGGTGGCTGATGACTGGATGGCTCATATGCTTGAGCTGTTTGATGCCTTGGGATGTCTATTCGGCAGGAGGGTAGTACTTGCTGCTCTAGTATTGGAGGGAGAGGCTGCTACCTGGTGGAGAGGCCAGCGGCGCGCTATGTTTGGGGAGGCCCAGAACAGCGAAATAGCATGTGAAGACTTTGTTGAGGCATTCAGGGAGTGCTACATTCCGGCTTCTGCCATGTCTCAGTTCAGGAGGGAACTTATACACCTCAGGCAGGGCCAGATGTCAGTGAACGATTACTTATCGAGGTTCACTTATTTGGCGAGGTACGCCGCAGAGCTGGTGCCTTCTGAGGAGCGCAGATGTGAGATGTTCCTGGAGGGACTTCGTCCTATGCTGCAGCGCCAGCTAGTTGTGAGTCGGTTTGCCAGGTTTCGTGACTTGGTGGAGGCTGCGAGATCCGTTGAGCTTATTGACACCCGGATGGAGGCCCAGGGAGAGACTCACAACAAGAGGAAGGAATTCAGAAATGTCCAACAAAACAAAAAGGACAAGAGACACAGAGATCACCGTGATACTCAGGAGGGCGTGGTCCAGCCACGACCTATCTCTGAGAGACCAGTACAGCAGACAGGTACCCGGACTGGGGGGATTATCTACTACCATTGTCGACAGCCCGGACACAAGAAGTGCGACTGCCCAGAGTTGAAGAAACAGAGGATCACAGGACCGGTTGGTTCATTTGGGGGACAGCCCAGAGTGTTTGCACTGACTCGGCAGCAGGCTTTAGGGTCACCAGAGGTGATCACAGGTATGCTTTATTTTGGCAACATGCAGTGCATGACTTTGTTTGATACTGGTGCATCTCATTCCTTTGTTGCTGAGAGGATCTGGAATCAGATATCAGGATCCAAGGGTTACTTGAAGGAACCCTTACTGGTTAGGCTTCCTGATGGGAAGGAGATTCCCACTGTTCAGAAGATTGACGGATCTATTCTGATTAGTGGACACGAGTTCGTGACAGAGTTGATATGTGTGCCACTAGCAGAGTTCGACATCATTTTGGAAATGGATTGGTTGTGCTACCATGCAGTGGTACTGGATTGTTGGGAGAAGAAGGTCAGGATCAGGGTGCCTGGTTCGGGGGAAGTGATATACTTTGGTCTGAACAGGCAGATCCCTCTGATCTCAGTTCTTCAGGCAGAGAGGTTAGTAAGTAAGGGTTGTACTGGTTGGTTGGCCTATGTGACCGATAGCCAGGCCACCCCTACCCCTATGTCAGATATTCCAGTGGTGAGAGACTTCCATATGGTTTTTCCAGAGGAGCTGCCTGGACTTCCACCAGCTAGGGAAGTGGAGTTTTCGATTGATTTGGAGGCAGGAGTAGCTCCTATTGCTAGAGCTCCTTACAGGATGGCTCCAGCCGAGCTAGCAGAGTTGAAGACTCAGTTACAGGACTTATTAGACAAGGGACTCATACGCCCCAGTTGTTCACCTTGGGGTGCCCCTGTCTTATTCGTCAAGAAGAAAGATGGTAGTATGAGGCTGTGTGTGGATTATAGGGAATTGAATAAGGTTACTATTCATAACCGATACCCTTTACCACGCATCGATGATTTGTTGGATCAGCTTCAGGGAGCAACTGTGTTCTCCAAGATTGATTTACGCTCGGGTTATCACCAGATCCGGATTAGAGGTTCTGATGTACCCAAAACGGCGTTCCGTACTAGGTATGGGCATTACGAGTTCACAGTGTTACCTTTTGGATTGACTAATGCACCAGCAGTATTTATGAACCTGATGCATCGAGTGTTTCATGCCTTTCTGGATCGGTTTGTGATCATCTTTATAGATGATATATTGATTTATTCCAGAGATAGGGAAACTCATGCAGATCAGTTGAGGACTGTGCTTACAGTGTTGCGGGAGAATGAGCTGTATGCAAAATTCTCCAAGTGTTCCTTTTGGCTGGACTCAGTAGCATTCTTGGGACACATTGTCAGTGCAGAGGGCGTGGCTGTTGATCCTAGCAAGATACGAGCTATTATTGATTGGAAACGGCCATCTTCTGTCACTGAGATCCGGAGTTTCCTTGGTTTGGCTGGATACTATAGGAAATTTGTTCCTCACTTTTCTAGACTGGCCGCTCCACTAACACAGTTGACCCGGAAGGGAAAATCTTTTGAGTGGTCAGAGAGTTGTGAGAACAGTTTCCTAGAGCTGAAGCAGAGGCTTAGCACCGCTCCAGTATTGATGTTACCTACACAGGAGAAGCCGTATCAGATGTACACTAATGCTTCACATATAGGCTTGGGAGCCGTACTGATGCAGGATAGTAGAGTTATAGCATATGCTTCGAGGAAACTGAGGGATCATGAGAAGAATTATCCCACTCATGATTTGGAGTTAGCTGCTGTCATTTTTGCCTTGAAGATATGGAGACATTATTTGTACGGAGTTCCTGTAGATTGCTTCTCCGACCACAAGAGTCTTAAGTATCTGTTCACTCAGAAGGAACTGAACTTGAGGCAGAGGAGGTGGTTGGAACTGATAAAAGATTACGAGCTGACAATAAACTACTGCGAGGGGAAGGCTAATCCAGTGGCTGATGCCTTGAGCAGACACGCAGTTGTGCATACTGTGATAGCTTGCGACTCTATAGCAGACTTGGATTGGGATGTTGAGAGATGTCAGGAACAGTTGTCTGTTCAGAGACTGGCTCACAGACTCAGTTCGTTGACTATTCGGGCTGACTGGTTATCTGAGATGCGTAACCTTCAGCTTTGTGATGAAGAGCTGAAGGAGAAGTTTGAGTTGGCATCGCAGGGATTGGGAGGAGACTTTGCTCTCAGAGACGATATTTTGACTTTCAGGGGTCGCTGGTGTGTGCCATCACATCAGGAATTCAGGGAGAGGATCCTTCGGGAAGCCTTCTAAGCTTCGACCTCGTTACATTGGACCCTATCCTATTCTAGAGAGGGTTGGTGAAGTGGCTTACAGGTTGGCACTTCCTGAACATCTGATTGGGATTCACAATGTGTTTCATGTTTCGAATCTCAAGAGATATGTGCCAGATCCTTCTCATTGTATCAGCGATTATGTTCCTGGTTTGCAAGTGACACCAGATTCTTCTTATATGGAACTACCAGTTCGCATCCTCGAGGAGAGCAGCAGACAGCTGAGGAACAGGTCGTTTCCTATGGTCAAGGTTCTGTGGAATAGACATGACGAAAGGGAGGCAACCTGGGAGCTAGAGAAGGATGCTGCGGAGAAGTGGCCGGAACTTCTTGCTGAATTTCGAGGGCGAAATTCCTGATAAGGTGGGGAGATTGTTATACCCAGTAAAAATTTTTATGTTAATCTTTAGTAAATTAATTTTTGGCTTGGATGATTTCAGATCGACAGTAGGATGAGCCAGGAGCTCAATTGGAGGCTATTGGAATTTCTGAAATTTCTATGGATTTTTCGGAGCACCGAGGTGAATTTTAAGAAATTTTTCCTGTTTAATTAGATTTATTGGATTTTTAGAAATTCGAAAATCCATTTAAATTAAACCGGAAATTTGTTTTTACCGCGCGTGAACCGGACCGGAACGGTTCGGCGGAGGCGGAGGCGGTTCGCCGAGTGAGTTTGCGCGTGCTTTCTGATAAGCGGATCGGACGGTCGTTATCGACGGTTGGAATTGAACCGGCTGATCGGGTGCTTACCGTGTCGATAGCGTGTCGACAGCGCGTACCGGGTGCTTACCGTGTCGAAAGCGTGTCAACGGTGCGTAACGGGTTTTCACCGTGTCGGCCAGGAATATAAAACCCTCGCGAACGATAAGGGTTTCGTTCGACCGACCGATAGAGAGGAATTTTCTGGCGTACGGCGCGTGATTCCGGCGGCCTGGCAAGGGGCTTTTTGTACCTGGAGGTTCGCATGATCGAGGAGAATCGATTGGTACCGGTTTCGTTCGGCGAGGAGTAGCGGTTGGTCGCGTGCGAGCTTCACCGTCGCCACCGTCGCCACCGTCGCCGGAGAAGAAAGGTAGGAAATTTCGGCTTAAATTAGTTAATTTGCAAGTTAAAAATATGGGTTTTTTGCAATTACTACCTGAGCATGCGAAATGTGGGTTTTTGGAATTGATTAATGCAATTATTGATTTTAGCATGTTTAGGGTTTTCGAAAAAAAAAAATTATACCGTCGATTCGGAAATTTTACCAAGCATATGTTGAGTTGATTTTGTGCTTAATCATGTTAAGGTGGTTTGCAAATGCTGGAATCATTTAATTTCATAAATTGTCAATTAGGGATCGGATGAAACTCCTTCGACGGATATTTTGATTGAATCTTAGGAATTAGTGACATCATTGGAATGTTAGGATAGTACGAACATGTTCTCCTTGTTCGCAGTTGCCGGAAATCGAATATTGGTCGGCGATTGCGGCGCGGACGACGGGCGAAGGAAGGAGACGAATTAAGGGTTAATTAGGGATTAGTTGATTTATTAAGAGAATAATTATATTAATTATCAAGATTATGTATTAAGCGTCGGCGGAATTCGGATTAATAACTTCGACCGACGGGGGTTTGGTTCAGCGCGAAGGCCCGAACCGGTGGCGAGATCCGGTTCAGGGGATTCGGCGCGGTTCAGTGAGAAGCGGTTCTCGGCTCAGCGCGAAGGCCGAACCGGCGGCGAGAACCGGGTTCACGGAAGTAAGGCGCGGTAAATGCAATAACGAAATTTTTAAATTCGGTAATTATTCCGAATTTCGGAAAATGGATAAAATTGTAAAATTTGATATTTCGAATTTAGGAAAAATTCGATAATTGAGTTTTAGGGATTATTATATTTTAGAAAATTCAAGAAAAATCAGAAAATTTGGAAATGAGAAATTTCGAAAATTCTTGAGATCCGTGGGTAAAGAAAAAAAAAATCGCCTGAAGTGGGGAAAAATGTTATTAGTGATGACAGTACAGCTGGAAACAGTCAGACAGAGGTATGGTACATGGATGCTACCAAAACAGTCAGTAATTGACAGTTGTATTGCTTGGATGGCAAAGGCATGGATTGAGTCAGTTACTCAGTGTTGGCATATTTTATGGATTGGCATACTGGACCGGACTACTATAGACCCTATATGATGTTTTAGGGTAGTTATGGTAGGTAACTATAATGTTCAGACTTAGCTTCCACAGTATACATGTGGACTGGTATGCGCCTTGTTGTACCTGGACACATGTTGCCGGATCTTGGAGTTAGAGATTGGCAATGACTGTAGGGGTGTGAGCTCCTATGGAAGTTGTTGGTAGAGGACTCTTTGGGACGGTGGCTGAGTCGATCTCTCCTGGTCCATGTGTGTAGGCCTGCGCGCCTGAGGGTGGCAGGGGTGTCTCGCAGTGGCTAGCCAAGTGTGTAGGCCTGCGCGCCTTAGGGTGGCAGGGGTGTCTCACGTTGGCTAGAGATTTTGTGACTAGATCTGTCTATAGTCTCCAGGAGATTGATTGACGAGAGACGCTGCGGTGTCGGGTGCTTAGGCGCCATGCGTGTTTCGAGATGGGCGTTCCCACTGGCACGCTACCTGGAAGCCCAGAGGAGAGCTACTCTGGTGTGACTAGGGGTGACTGTGGTTGGTCGGAGTCTGGGACTGAGAGTGCCTAACCACCATACATTGTTATGCTGTATTCCTATATTATTGCTATTATCCTTCTCTTGCATGTGAGTTTTACTAGCTGTCTTTCCTACTGGGCGTAGCTCATTCCTTTTTATCTATATTTTTCCAGTGGCTCGGCAGACTTGACGCCACCTAGCTTTCGGTGGGATCGTGATCAGTAGGCTAGTGGAGGAGATCTGATCTGTGATTATCCGAGACATTCTGGTTAGTTGATTGTTGTTGTTGGATGTATTCAGTGAGACTGTTATTTTAATGTCTTGTATTATGTGAGGGTGATTCTGACTTATGTATCTAGTTGGATGATATTGTATTTGTTGGACTTGGATCTTATTCTTGTGATGTGATGTAGTTTCCATTCACTGTTTTACCTTATTGTCTTGGTGGTATAGTGTGTGGAGTGCCATATTTTATCTGAGGATGTTATGTATTTTATTTTTAATGGTGAGGTCATTACATGACTATGGAACTTAACCGTGGGTGTTCAGACTTCTATTAGACCGGTTCTCCTATCGGTATGGGTTAGGAGTATTGAGTCTAGCAGGAGTAACATTGCGCGAGTCCATCTGTTAATTCAGGAGTCATGAACCTGATTTGACGGTGTACCCGGGAGATGGGATCCACATTGTTAAGGAAAGTAGGTGTGTAATGATGTGTTATATCCTATGTTTTCGTAGGCTACTCGGGTTGGTATGGGACGATCTGAGCTGTCTATATAAAAAAAAAAAAAAAAAAAAAAAAAAAAAAATGTATGCCAAAAATCAGCCTAGGAAAAATGTGGTGTAACAGGTTATCTGTTGAAATAAAGGCATAACTATTATAGTTAGAATGTTAACAGCAAATGCAATAAATATATACAAGTCATCATCAGGCATACTTCATCGTTGCACATCACCATATCCAGATGATGCTCTAATTTTTTCCATTGCATATGTATTGTTCATCTTTGGATGATTTATGATGATACATTGCATTCTTACTCTTTGTTAGACAAATATGAAATCAAATTTTAGACTGTGCTATTTTACAAAGGCAATTGCATGATATTTTTTAGTGCACATCTATTCCTCCAAAAAGTGAGCAATATTTTTTTTGGCACAACTTCATCCTTTTACATTGGTTTGCAACTCTACATAAGATAATTCTAAAATGTTCATCTTATTGAATAAGACTAATATATCCTCTAAACATCTCATTGGAATGTGAACAACCTGTGATACTTCTCGTACTTTATATCAAACAAGATCCATGGCAATGAGAAATTACTTTTCCATCTCTTTGAGATGACTCATTTATCCTATTTAATGTGACAAAATGAATCCGTGGCAACATAGAAAAATCTATGTCGTACCTCAATGACAAGCATGTACATAGCTCTGACATCGAAGGAAATGATTAATGGAGTTGCCACCTTGCCAATAAGAAATATTTTAGAATCATTTTTTATTTACTATACCTAATTGGCCAATTGCTAATGAAATTAGGAACTTTGTAAATTGCAATATTATTCTTAGAAATCATAACTTAGTTTCTTTAAAAAATGGCCCACTTTTTTCACCAAAAAATGTTATCTTAGTACACTTAGTGATGAACTCCAACATAACATGGAGTCTGCTATCTAGTCCATGAGACCAAGACTTTTTGCAACATTTTAATTTCGATATCCCATGGTAGAGCAACACTTAAAAAGTTTATTCTATTTGCAACTATTCATTTCTTATTCTTAATGTTCAAATTGATCATCGTCATCCCCTAATATGATCATCATACTCTTGCTGTATTAACCAAAGTGAACATTAGTCCTCCAACAAATAATCACCCAGCTAATTGAATGATGGGTTAAAATGGTTTTGGAATGATGTCTCAACAAACTTTAACTTGAATGTAATACTAGACAAAAAATTAAAATAATTGTGAAAAAATTTATACATAATCCTTGTTGTTAATATATCATCGTGATTAACATTCCTTACATAATCGAATGTATACCATGTAAAAGTTGTTTGTAAAAAGGCAATGATTAATACCACATGGAAATCTTGCAAAAAGAAATGTTAGTGTTTTAAAAGCAAAATAATAATAGTACTAAGAAATCATGAGGTAAAACAACTAAAATTTATTGACTTTTTATGCCTTTGTCAATCTACAAATATGAGCTCCTAATACTTTTGACTTCAATATAATGGAAGTGTTGAAGTGGTTACATCAATATGGAATTAGCAAGTCATTCCAAAAGAGTAATCAGTAGTAACACAAAAATAGAGCTAACTTCAATTAGAATGTTGCATAAGAGTGCCATATCATGTTGAGCAAAATTAATACATTACTTAAGAAACTACCACAGAAGATCTATAGCAATCACTAGTCTCCTTATATATTTTTTAATTTCATGACAATTTTAATATCTTTTGTGAACTTTCTAGCCCTTACATTCTAATGTTCTTGTATAAAATATTAAACAAGACGACTAGTCTCCTACCATCAATTTATCATTCACTCTAGGCTTGATAATCTTAGCTTAAAAGTTTACACTCCTTAGTCTTATTAGGAGTCTATGATCAAGTAATTAAGTACTCCACTGGGAGTCCAATTATATGAGACAACACTTCTATGGTCCACAATTATCGATAATAAGCATGTGACACTCTACATTGTAATTTGATAATTCCATGGGCCCTTGGGATGTGCTCATCAAGCAAATGAAATGTACTAAAACAAGAATTGAATGGTCAACAAATTTGGCTGTCAAATCGGATAATATAGTTTATCTTATTTTTGGTGGAAGTCTTAACGAGAAATCAATTACTTAGTACAATGGAGTACATGATCATGAAATATTGCACCCTACAATATAGGAGTTTAACATCGGGAAATAATATTATAATGACCAAAAAGTGCACCCACAATAGCTCCTAATGATCACTTAGTTCATGTAATTCTAAAACGTTTTATCCATTCCATCATTGAATTATGCAACAATCTATGGGCTCACGTAAATTTCATGTTTGGATTCTATTATTTTTTTTTCTTTATACTGACTTTAAAGGGTGGTTGATAAATACACTATCCAATCAAATACAATTAGCAAAATTCTAAATTGATTATAACCAAGCATTTAAGATTACCCTGGGTGACATGTTAAATGTTAATTTATGTTCCTAAAGTGAAGCTAAGTTTTCCTTAAAAAACCTCTAAGCTATTTTAGTTTATCAAGGCTTCTCATATTTTAAACACATGACTAGCCTTTACCATCATACTATGTTTGGCAAATCACTAGGATATATTTGAATGTTAGGGTCTCAACTACAGATTTTACTCGTATCAATTGACTTTTCTTTAACCTTTAGTTATTATGTTTGTTCATAACAATTCCTTTCAAACACATGTTTCATAAATGTGCCACCAGTGACTCTTCATGCATTTTAAGCTAACCTCAGTCACTATTCTCTTTTGAATGGTAGACTTTGACAATCCATAACCCTAAACAATCACCTAAGGTGTTCAACATATGGTTTGTTTGCCTAAATAACGTTTAATTATCCTAATATATTTAGGTCATGTGTCGTGATTAGTAAAATGTTATGAAAAGAACTATGTTTTTTTGCCAAGAACATGCTCCTATCCTTATGCTATGAAAAAGCACCCTCTAAACAAAATCATCGTCTAAGGTCTAAATCAAGTTCCTCTAAAAAAAAGTTACATCTAGAGCTTGTTCAAGGACTTAAATTTGGCAATGTTGTTGATTGTACCCACAAATCATTATTTATTGTTTTCACATGCAAAAATTCAATGCTAAGCATGATCATAAAAAAAACATATTGGTAAAATTAACTTAATATTTCTTTACATAGGACCTACCCAATTGAAAGTCTCTATTCTTATAATTACACATGACTTCTTTCACTTAGAAATTCAAATCTAAGAATTACATTGAGTGCACAACTGACTTATAACGTCAAGATTACTGTTACAATGCTACCGATCCTAAACCTAATTTCTTTTTTAATGTAAACCAAAACATCTTACATCAACCCTTTTCTTCCTTATCAATCAAAATCTTCCAACCTAGAATTTTTATTGTCTGCAACAAACATGAAATAGAGCCATGACGTTTTCCTCTGGTAATAAAGTCTTTTTGTAGCAAATCACGTATTATTGTTCAACAAAAGTAGAAGAAAATTATTATTTTGCCTTAAAAGCACAACACAATTTAAAAACATTTCATATATAAACATGGATAGTAGTTTTTTACCTTTGAAAAGTTGGATTGTTGATTGCATCAAACACATTTACTCAAATTTCATTTTGCTACAAATAACCATAATAGGGTACTTTTCACAAAGGTGGCCACTCATGCATGAGTTACTAGTGCTTCTCCATGAAAATGGGTTGACGAGGTTTAGATTTTGCATGTCTCAATGCTTCACAATTTCCCTATTCTGCTAATTCGACAAATATGTTCAGATATATGACATTGTATTGCAAACTAAATTATATTAGCGTGGTTTTGATTAATCTCTTAACAATATAACCAATAGTGTTTCTATCCAGCATGACTCATCCTTAAATAAGGGTAACAAGTAATTGTATTTTCTTTGATATTGTGTTGGTAATGTTCACTATTTGTGCTCATCATAACTAGACAAACTACCTGCCTATGGATTAGATAAATATTTTTATATACAACCTATTTGGCAAGATCACAAAGATATGCCTGAATACTGAAATTCAATAATCTCTTACAACCTACAAACTAGGTAAGTGAAGCTGGCCAAGCAAAGTAGTATGTGATACACAAATTACAAATCTTTATTTGCAAACCATCACAATACATTATGTACATGTTAACATATGATCTAATCTCCATATCTAGATGGCATTCCATGCACTAGCATTGGATTGTAATTTTTAATATAATAATATCCATTGGATTAAGAAAAAGAATTATCATTTCCATTGATCATGCATGATTTCATGTTGGCTAAAAAATCATCACGTTTAGATGTTATTCATGGAGTCATAAATTCATCTCATTTATTTTTAAAGCTAGCATTTTATGTGGAAAAATAATAACAATAATTGTTTTTGATAATAATAAAAATCTAGTGTCATGCATGCCATAACAAAATAAGAAATTTTGATGTGGAAAGTATTTTTTTTAGTCACATAGTGATAAGGTTCATTCCGCCTCTAAAAATTTGTTGTGCTTTAATGGTCATGTCTTCTTTTTTAGTTTAGGCAGTTAGGTTTCCTCTCTACTTTATTGGTCTTGGAAATGATTACCTTCTGTAGTTCCTAATGGTTGGTGCTCATTATTTGTCTCCCTTATAACGAGAGTTTCCCCGTAATTTCCTTTTTTTCTATTCATTCACATCTCTTATAGGAAAAGTATCACATGTGTCATTAATATGGTCGATTACAATAACTTACTTTGTTTAAGGCACTACTGGGTGTAATGGCTAGGGTTTTGGGCACATTCAAATTGACATACTAATTGTCATCTTTGAAAATGAATTTAAACTTTAACTCCTCATTCTCGAAACATTCCCTTAATTTCCTAAAATTTAAGGAATTCATGGTAGGTGGGATTATGACTCATGGTTCAAATAGATTAAAAGAATTTAATTGGTATCCTAGCTATGGAAAAATTATATTGGAAAAATTATATTCTAACCATTCTATATCATTCAATCGTACCTAACTTCATAACTTTTTTAAACCTCATTGAAAATTACAATGAGTTACACAAATCAATAAACATTAATTATAACAACTTATTTTTTTTAAAATCAAGTAAACATTTATTGAAGGTGAAATTACTTAATTTGAAAAAAGATAAAATAACTAAGTCAAAGAAAGGTAGAGCTCAAATAAGAGGATACTTATAATTACATAGTTATTTAGTCCCATCAAAAAGAAAAACATGAACAAATGTCAAAAGGATTACATTAAAGTTGCGTCCTATGACACAAAGAAGACCATGTGTAACATTGTTCATCATCAAATTAGATGTCAATCAAAATTCCTCATCAAAAATACGAAAATAAAAATTTAATTAAATGTGCACATTGAGTCTTGTTATGTGAAAAAATTTCATCTCCATTGGATGTCATTTTGAATTACATTAATTTACCAATGTAGGTAAATATAAAAAATTATACATTATTGTTTTAATATTAAGTACATATAAATGATAAATTTCAAATAAGATAGTGTTAAGCAAGCTAACGTAACCAAAGAAAGCAATGTAAATGTCACAAGAGAGTAGTACATTAGTTTCAAAGTAATATAATATAATAAAATGAGAAGTTCGAAAGAATGTGAATTATTATATAAGAATATTATCTTTCATGATACCAAGGAGATTAACTGTAGTATCATAGATCACCATGTTAGATAGAATATTTTTTCTTTTAAAATTTTCCAAACTCTTGGGAAATAAAAAATTTAAAATTATAGAAAAATAAATATTTTTTTCAATTAAACAACATTTGAAACTATAGTGCAGCACCATATTAAATAATAAATAAAATAAAAAATTATGAATTAAATATTATGTAATAAATATAAAAAATGAAATGAGATAAATTGAAGAAATGTAATTTATTTAATTCAATGTGATGCAAGGGTCACACAAGTGGAGAACAAGAGGTTCAAATTAATATAACCAAATCAAAAAATAATTCGATGAAATGAGTGGAATTTTTAGAAAGTACTTTCCAAGCTACTGAGATTATCAATTATAACATCATCGATTGTCAAAATGAGGAAGAAAATTAAAATGCCCAATAAAGCATTGCTAAATCAAAGAAAATAGAATATTAAAAGGTAATGTAAAGAATAATTAATTTGATTGAACTAGTCAACACTATATCAATGATGTTTATTTCTCATGGTTAGACCTCGTCCAAAACACAATGAATTACCAAAATAAAGAAGTATAAACAGTAACAAATTATTTTTCAACAAAAAGTAAATAAATAAGAAACCTAAATTAGGAAAACTTAAAGGACATAGTATAACCAAGGAAATTCAAAAGTGATGTGAGATTAGATTTAGGGTTACATAATAGACTTAAAACATACAATGAAAACCTTGAATTAATCAAATAATTTGTTTGACAATGTTGCCTTCCATGTTAATAAGAAGATCTCGTATAACATCATTAATTATTAAATATGGTATCTATCAAATATCTTGTAAAACGTGCAAAAACTATAAAAAATCAATTATTTTAAAATAAAAAAATAAAATTTTCTTGATAGAGTTTGTAAATATGAGGCTAATCATGCTTTCTTTGACTCAATTTGACATTATTTGCAATCATAACGAATTACCAATGTAAAGTAATAATAAATTGATATATTTAAATTAATGAAAAACAAGTTGAGGATTAAATGAGATAATATCAAACAATTTCAAATAACGAAATTGAAAACTTATAAAGGCCACATGAAATATGATTTCGAGTTAAAAACTAACAATAAAGAAAAAACATTAAATAAATAAGGTAAATTGCATAGGAAAGTTGAATTAAGAGTTACTAAAGTGATTGAGCATAACATCCTTGATAATAAAGGAAAAAACGTTGAAAATAAAAATATTTTAAAAATGTAGCAATTAAATATTTTATTTGTTAGAGATAATCATTATGAGTCATAAAACATTTTCTCATCTTGATGGCCTTAGCTGTGAATTACTATGAATTACAAAAATAAGTAAGCATATATAATAATACATTTCTATTTTAACATTACGAAAATATATATTAAACATAAAATAAGATAAATTGAAATAATGTAAAAGTATGAAATTAAAAAAAAATAGATATTTAATTCAATTGGGCAATATTTGGAACTATGGTGGAGCAAAATACTAGCTAATAAATTTAAAAATTTGTAATTAAATGTTATGTAAACAAATATAAAAGTTGAAATGAGATAAATAGAAGATATGTAATTTATTTAAATCTATGTGATGTTAAAGGTCACACAGTTGGAGAACAGAAGTTTAAAATAATATAACCAAATCAAACTAAAACTTTTGACGAAATTGGAGAAACTTTTGAGAAAAAGTACTTTCTAATTTATTTGGAAGATCAGTTGCAACATCATCGATTATCAAATTAAGGAAGAGAATAAAATGCCCTATAATGCATTCATAAATCAAAGAAACTAAAATATCTAAAGAAGTGAAAAGAATTCTTAATTGGATAAACTCATCAAGGCTATTTCTCAACATTTATATCTCATGGTTAGACCTCATAGAAATTATTATGAATTACCAAAACAAATAAGAAAAATAATAATAAATTATTTTTTTAAACAATAAGAAAACAATTATTTAAGCTAAAATGGGAGAAACTAATTGACAAAATATAATTAACGACACTTAAAAGTGGCATGAGATTAGATTTAGGGATATATAATTGTCTTACAAAATAAAAACAAA